>JAMAKR010000027.1:0-373189 GCA_023628425.1 Chaetomiaceae sp. PYS4301M
GCCCCCGCGCGCGCCCGCGCGCGGGGGGCTGCAATCCACGCTTGGCCATCTGGGTCGTTTCCAGGGTTTCTCTGTTGCCAATTATTACTGCAGTACGGAGATACGGATATTGTGTTTCTCCCAGGTAAGGCGGCCTGCCTCAACGCTGACTGCGTGTTGTTCCTTGTCCAACTGTTATCCAATTGGGTGGCGCCCAGCCAACAACGACGGGGCTTCTGCCATTTGAGGTACAATGGCAGCGTCAACCATAAAGGCCGGCCAGTGCCTGAGGGGCAGGTTGGGTATCTACACCCTTACTAACCAACTCTATCCGACAATCTGGCAAGCGATGTAAGGAATCACTCTCGACAGGTAACCCACGTGATCAGTTGCATTCTGACGGAGCCTGGTGTTGTTGGGTCTTAGGGACGCGGCCGATCGAACTGTCATCATCAAGCGCGATACTTCAAAACGCATCGACACGGAACGGAACATCCTTCAGCGGTTCCAAGGAAACACCCTTTTCCGGCCCATCATTGACGAAATTGAAGAGGCCAAGCCCAATGACCCTTCACCAATCGAGCAATCCAAGACGATGGGCTCTGCTCCTGCTCAGGAATCGGAGCCCGATGAGTCCTCCATGATCGTCTTGAGACATTATGACTGTCAGATCGGGGAGATCGCGAAGGAGAAGGGCCTCTCATCCCTCGAGGCGAAGTATGTCGGTTGCTGGAGAACGAATGGTTTGCGGGTGTTCACAGGAATATTCAGTGATAGTGAGAGGGCAAGGTGGTTCAATGTAGTTATCATTCACCAACCCGGCGCATTCTAACTATTAGACGGCAAACAGACTGAAGAGAACGGGACGATGTACAATACTGACACAGCAGAAGGGAATGGAGCAGAAAACGCAAACAATAAAGCACCGATTTGACCTGATACAGCCCGTTCATATCAAGAGCGCTCCTCGCAGACACTAATTTTGTATCCGAGAGAATAAAGGTACTAAGAGGCAACAACCAGGTGAACCATCTCCTGAGGGCCAAAGTCATACAAAATGCCCATAATCATCCCGACAAAAAACTAACAGTGCCAACCCAAAGTTCGCAACACCCAGGATCAACGAGCCGCAGACGAACTCCCCTGCACCTTATTCACCGCCTTGTCCCCCGAGGCGTACAAGGCGTAGACGCCTCCGAGACCGAGCACGCCGAGACCCATGATTCTTCCAAGTCCATTAGTACGCGTACGGGTCACAAATCAGGGGAAACAAAGGGGAAGGAACACATACAGGAGGTTCTTGTTGGAACTGCCGTCCTTGTTGAACTCCTGGCCGGTAGGCCCCTTGTCCCCGACTCCGCCCGGCGGCCCGGCGCCTGGCCCGCCGGTGCTGGCGAGTCGGGTCTGGAGTGGCTGGAGGCGAGGGGTCTGCATGATGGCGGGGCGCAGGGCGGTTTGGAGGAGGGGTGTTCTTGCGAGCTTCATTGTGTGATGTGGTGTTTGTTGTTTGGTTGCTTTTGTTGCTTGTCTGCTGTGGTATTGGTTAAAGGATTGGCCAAGGGATGGTTGTGGGAGAGTGGTGCCTCAGTGGTTTGGTGTTCTTGACTTGTTGGGTTGTGGGTGGGATGTTCGAGTAAGGTTTGGCTTTGACTGAAACGCGGACATCATTATCTGAACCATACATCTTGTTGTTCCTGCCCTTGGGAAGCCCAGCGACACCAATGACATCATGACTCGGAGGGTTTTCCGTGACGTGCTCTCTCCACCCCGACATCCGCCGCCATCCCATGCAGGCGCTCCCGGGAGACCGGGTCATCTCCACTGTTTCTGTGAGTTTCCGACCTGCCATTCATTGATTGGATGCCAGTTCCGAAAATGGTAATTTTGAGTTGTTGTCTCGGTGACCACGAATATCACGGAACCTAAAACTTGACAGCACGGGGCGGTTTCTGCAAAGGGTGAAGAACGTTCGGGGTTTTCTCCTTCCTTCAACGAATGGTATTAATTACGCTGAAAATTCACATGAAATGGCAATTCGCCTCAAATCTCAACCTCGCTTCATGTTGCCTTCCTAATCCTTCCAACACACTCCATCCCGCTCAACAACAACAAACCACCTGCCCTGCTCCCTGCTTAGCAGCAGTTCTTGTGGAAGGAACACGAACCATCGCAACAAGTGCAACCCAGGTTCATGCCGCCGCCACGCAGAGACAGGTCTTCCTCGGCCTGCGGGCGCGGCTCGCTCTTCTGCCGTCGGGGACATGCGTGTCAGTTTTGTAGTGGGAATTTGACGGCCATTCAGGCGCCTAGGGCAAGGTAGTTTGGGAGATGAGGACATACCGGCTGCTGCGTGACAAGCTCTCCTGACATCGCGGTTCCGGCCGCGGGGGTCGCCTCCATGGGCTGTTGTTGTCTTGGGGGTTCGACGGCGGGCATCTTGTTTGTGATTTGGCTGGGACCTGAAGATGGTCACTCGGACGCGAATGGAGGAAGACCTGGAGGAAGAACTGACGATGTCGAGTTTCAGGAGCTCCAAGAGTCGTGGTCACCGCCACGAGAATTTAAGAGCCCCTGGCCGTTGGCGCCCTCAGCTCTCATCTGGGGCCCGTGCAGGTCTTCACAGAACCTGGTTGGTCGGGGAAGCGAGCGTACCCACACGGTTCTCGGCGATGTTTTAAGCTTTTCCCTTTTCTTTCTTCAGCTGACAAGCCACAATGTTGACTGTGGCCCCACAGCCGGGACACCACCCCACAGCCACGTCCGACGATGCGCAGAGGACGATGTCAGGGGCATGCAGCCCGAGGACGGCGGCCTCTTTAACATATCTCACAGTTGCTCTCATTGGGTCTCTCCCGATAATTGGCGTTAACCAATTACCTGCTCAAACACACACTTGAAGCTTTGGCACGGTTCCTCCCTAAAAACTTTGAAGTTTAAAACAACAAGAAGCCACACCAGCACACCATCAGCCCTCCCACACAGCCGGCCCCGGCGCCGTGTAACTCGTCCGCGGCGGCGAGTTCGGCCAGATCAAGCCCGGGTCGTTCGCCTTGTACGCGCCGGGAAACGCAACGAGCGGCCCCGGCGTACCGTTCCCGCCCCCGGTCACTGTGACTTGCCCGCAGCTGATGTAGAACTGCGCGCCGCCCGGGTTCTGGGCGAGATGCAGCGCAATGCTTTCCACGCGGACGAGATAGTTCCCACTTGGCACGTTCTTGGGGATCGTGAAGCTGACTTGTGTTTTGTCTTGATTTTCCCCCAAGGGATCGGTGTTAGCACAATCCTGCTCGACCTCAGCTTTCTCCTGCTCCAGCCATATCTCACTCATTGAACCAAGAAGAAAATAAGGAAAAAAGAGGTCGGCAAGCGGTACTTACGATACGCCGGCCATGTAGCCTCATCACCCCTCAACGGCCCGCCCTTCCCATCCGACACGGCGCTGATGCTCCCAGCCTTGAACCACACCTCTCCCGCCGGCTCCCAGGCATTCACATCCGCGCCGTCAGGGATGCGCGCCATGTAGAACTGGCAGGGACCGAAGTGCATGATGCCCGACGACGCGACAAAGCCGAGCGTAGTGCCGGCCGCGACCGTGCCGACGGCCTTGCCTGGGCTGCCGCCGAAGCAGCGCATGTCGGGGGAGGTAACGTCCGAGACGGCGCCGTTGTCGCGGCTGTTGGTAGTTTTGGTTTTACGGACGGCGAGCCAGTCGGCTGATTCGGGGGTTGAGTTGATGATGAGGCGGGGGAATTTGTCTGGGGCATAATTACCAGGTAAGCAGCTTGCGGTTAGGGAGGGAGAGTGCTTCTTGAAGGGGGAAAGGGAGGGAGATTACAATGTGCTTGAGTTGTTGCTGCCAGGAGCAGCAGTGTGATGAGGAGTTTCATTTTGGGCTGCTGGAAGTAGGGTCGAGTCTCGACAGTTGAGTCCGTGTAGTTGAGGGACAGTGAAGTTGACACTCTTGAACTGGCTGCCGGAGAGAAGATAAGACATGCGCTTTGGGGAAAACCGGGCACGACAGTCCATCATCTGCCGGCATCGCCAACTCGAGCAGATTGAACCACTATACAGGGCACTCATGGTTGGGGAGTGCAATATCACGGACGCGATTTAACCGGTTGGCATCGGTCTTATGATTACTTGTACGGTTAACAAGACCATGCTCTTGCTCCCATCGCCAATGTGGTACCTCATGTTCGGGCTTCTTGTTCAACTTTTTACTCCCGTATCAGGCCAACCCGTCGCAATATTATGTACAACACTTCTCATAACTACGTCCCCCAGCCTGGGACTGCGGGTCTCAGCAACCACACACGTTAAACATTGCAACGCTCGGGTCGTGGTCCGAAACCATATCGCTAAACGACGCCCACGTGTTGATGTGAATATGCTCAAACCGGGTGGCCTTGCTGTGTGCCAATGCCGGGCTGACGTACATGTGGTCGAGGGACTGGGTGTTCATGTCATACGCGCTGTGTGTTTGTTAGCACCACCAAGAAAGCCGAACTGAGGAGCACCAGGAACACTCACTACGTGTAACGCTCCTCAATGGGAGTCCCCACCGCCTCGTCAAGCTCAACCATGCTGGAAACGGCCGAGAAGGTCTTGAGCGGCTGCACAAACGCAAACTCGTTGAAGTCTCCGGCGGCAATGACATTCGCAGAGGGATCCAGAGCAAGGATCTTGGCGATGAACGACTGTTGACCCAAGGTCAGCATATTCCCAGTCCGTCAAAAACAGTGTCGTTTGTTACTCACCCCGGTGATATTCGCCTGCGCCGTCCGCGGCCCCACCACTCCATTAATCGGCGGCCTGACATCTCCATGCAGCGAGGTGCTGCCGCCCTTACTCGCCCAGTGCACGTTGACGGTATAAAACGGCCGCTTGGCCCCCTTCGCCCTCCACGCAGCAGCCAGCGGCTTCCGGCTGTCAATCCAAGCCTCGTTGCCGGGCTCAATCCGCCCGGGGTTGAACGAGAGCGTCGGCGCACCACCCAGACCCTTGCCCTTCCCCTTGGCCGGGACAACCTGCGTTGCGTCGCTGGGCCCGCCCTGGTTGGGCTCGTACAGACTGACGACCTCGGAGCGGTAGAGGTAAGCCTGGCGGATGTTGCCACCCGGTTGGCCGCCGTCGGCGTTGGCGACGGGCTCGACCTCGGTGAACGAGTAGGTCACGCCGCTGAGGGAGCTGATGGCGTCGACCAGGGCGGTGAGGGTCACGTTGGCAGAGACGACGCCGTCGTCTGTCGGGCCGCTGTTGTCTTGGATTTCTTGGAGGAACAGTAGGTCGGGGGTCTTGAGGTAGTCGACGATGTGGGCGGCGACTTTGGGGAGATGGGCCGAGGTGGGCGCCAGGTTCTCCACGTTGTAGCTGCCGACTGTGACGGCGGTGCATTTGCCATGGCTGATGAAGCTGCTGGGGGAAACGGCGGAGGACGCCGACACGGTGGTCTTGACGGCAGTCAGGGGAAGAATGTAGTAGAAGCCAAAGGTCTGCTGGACGACACCCGTGATGTCCTCGAATTGGTCGCCCATCTTGCCGGTGGTGGGGTTTTTGGACCCATCAAGGGGCGTACCGATGATGATGGCTTCCGGGTTGGAGTCTATCATCTGTTAGTGTTTGGTGCCTCCATTGTTTCAAGTCATTACTCGGCTTGAGAACACACCTTTGTCAGACATTGTCAGACCGCCATGCTTGTTTCTGCCAGTAACCGCCCAGTCACCAAACACCCACGTGTCACCGTACTTGTTGGGGCTTTTGATGGCCTGGGGCTTCTTGACTGTAACCAGTTCGCCGCTGAGGCTCTCCCAGAAGTCGAGCCCGTACTTGGACGGATCCAACACGGGGTTTGCCACCGACACATTGACCACGGCGTTCGGCACACTGTAGATATCACCGCCGTCGAGCGAGGTGTACTGAACCGTGGGGGGCGGCAGTGTGTCCTTGCCAATGACAAGTGGCTTCACGGCGTTGCCAGATGAAAGTACACGCACATTCTTGGGCGAGGTGATCTCGGTCACGTAGATGTACGTGTTGGCCGACCGGTACTCGGACACCTTCCCGTCCAAGGAGACGATGTCCCCGACTGTGAGGCTAGCACCCACGGTGCTGCCAAAGACGTAGATGCTCTCTGAAGTGGCATTGTCGTTGTCCGGTGTTGTCGAGCGGATCCAGATGCCATTGGGGCCCTTGGCGGTCAACAAGCCTGTGACGTTTGTGACTGCCTTGCCAGAGTAGGGCGAGATGAACTTGTTGCCGTTGATCTCAGCGATGGTCTGAGACGTAACCAGGGACTGCAGGCTGACCAATGCCAAGCCGAACACTGGTGCTGTCTTCATGGTGGGCCGAAACCAAAATACGGAGAGGGACCAGAGCGGGCGAGCAACAGTGAACGAGGGGACGGCCTAACATGGGTGTCATGTATGTCATAAAACAAGAGCGTGACATCGCATTTACGTAGGGAGGTAGTTATACGACGGCAGCAACGATTCAATTGACCGTGTTCGAGGCCTTGCTTCTTTATCCCACGTGCCCCCAGATGCTCCTGGATAGGGCGGCCCCGGGCGAGAGCGGTTGAGGTTGCAGTGGTTATCTGGGATTTGGCAACTTTCAGGGGTTCAGGGGGGTTGATTGGCCCACATCCACAGCACGTTGCTGCCAAAGACCTGCCTTAATGGCCAAGCGCCTTGCCGCCAAGGCCCGCTGCCCAGCTCTCCCAAGGGTTGTTGTGCTCCTTCCATTTGTGCTCAAGTGCGGCATCTCGATTCGGAGCTTGCAACCATCAGTTATGGTATCATAGGCCGAGAGACGCAAGTTAATGTTATTTCGCCATTTATTCCCGTGCTGAACTACCGGACTGATGACCGATTTGGGTTGGATTGTGTGGGTGTGTCGTCCGGGATCCCGGAAGCTGGAAGCCTGCGATGTGCGACTTCGCAACGAAGTTCGGCAAGCTCGGTTCCTCAGCAGGGAGCGGAGCAGTTGGTGACGACGGCGACGACGATACACTGAGAAGAACGAGGGTGGGTGGGATTCGCAGTAATATTCCCGGACCAGTTTTACGGTCTCGGCTCCGGTGTTGGAGGGACCCCGCTGCTTGTGCCCCACATTTGGCCGGTCGTGACTCCGAAAGCTCCGGAAACATCACTCGGGCCTCCTGCCGGGCCGAGCCGTGACGGCATCTTGCTTGAGGGCCGATGTTGTTACCATGCCAGAGATACACCGCACATTCCACAAGCCGGTGTCCTCTTCACCCGATACCTCGAGTGACCTGGACAGACGACACAAGATGGCGGGCCGCGGAATTCTTCATTCGGCGAGACCTGAGCTGGTACGTTCGCACCGCGCATTGGGCAGCAGGATTGCCAGAGCTTCCCCGTTGGCTCGATTGCAGTTGCGGTGAGGAAAACAGCGCTACTAACTTGATACCCAAAACACAAAGAACAGACAGGTCAATGTGTCTTTTGCTTGCCTGATTTGTCGAAGCTTCCATTACCATGTCGAGGAAAGTTCGAGAACACAACGCGAAAAAAGGAAAAAGAGATGCGCGTGGTGAATTGCGCGTGGTGAATTGCGCGTAGTGCTGATCAACTTGGAGGTTGATGCCTGGAGGCTGGAGAGGCTCGACAACTGGATGCGTGCAAACTCCAGAGGTGGAAGGAGCGACAGCCACCACACCAATCGACTGACTTGTCTGGAAGGCGGCCACCGCCTTCCACTTTGCTGCCATGGCTGCCTGAAAAATGACAACCTGGATCAAGCCACTGCCTGGCCTCGATCGTATGCATCTTCCCGAGGATCGAAACTGTCTCCGTCTGCCTACCGACCACGCTTTTCCTTAGGTTCTGTATTCCGCTGTTGGCAATCATGGCGAACCAGGACAGTGATGGCCTGGACGACTTTGGTATGGTCTTCATTGATTCTTGGGTCTGCGGCACTCATGTGCTGACATGCCCCAGATCGTGATCTTCTCAGACAGGCCCCTTTCCACATGCAGTCCACCGCCGACAGCTTCAACCGCCGCCAAACACCCGGCTACTTTCCTTCTCCAGCCCCTTCTCGTTTCTCGAACACGCACGATGGATATGGAACATACTACGAGGCCACCTTCCCCGCGAGCCCTTATCTCGAACTGGAACGCTTGCGCAGGACGATGGCGGAGGAAACCCAGATAATGCCACACACGCATGGCATGTTTCCACACGGACAGGCACATCTGTTCCGAGAACCACCTGGAGAATGGGACATGGGGACGAGATCCCCACATGCCGGTTTGACTGGCCTTTTCATTGCACGTTTGCCACATCTTTCTGACCGCTTTGCAGGACAGGGGCTGCAAAGCTCGCAAACGGCCCGATCCACGACAAGCAGTTTTCAGGGTCCAGGGAGCTCCAGTCCAACGTCAAGTCTGATCACTCGAAAGCAGAGAAATGCGGCATTATTCCCCAATACACTCCCGCCACCCAAAGACTCGGCCCCTTAACTTCACCCATCACCGCCGGCGAGCCAGCGTGGCAGCCACACTTCAACCCCCATTGTCCACGGAGTTCCCCTCGTCAGCCTCCGCCAGGCCCTGCCAGACAAGTTTCGCGCTCTCTTCCCCTACGAATTGTTCAACGCGGTGCAATCAAAGTGCTTCAATGCCATCTACCGCACCAATGACAACGTCGTCGTTGCTGCACCGACCGGCAGTGGGAAGACGGCCATACTTGAGCTTGCCATTTGCAAACTTGCTGTCGATCGGGGTAACGAAAACTTCAAAATTGTCTACCAGGCTCCAACCAAAGCCCTTTGCTCCGAGAAGGCTCGCGACTGGGAAAAAAAGTTTGGACACATGAATCTCAAATGCGCAGAGCTGACAGGTGACACGTCGCTGGCCGAGATGCGGCGTGTTGGGGATGCCTCCATCATTGTCACGACCCCTGAAAAGTGGGACTCCATCACTCGCAAATGGCAAGACCACCAGAAGCTCCTGCAGATGGTCGAGTTGTTCCTCATCGACGAAGTACACATTCTCAAGGACGTGCGTGGAGCAACGCTGGAGGCCGTGGTGTCTCGAATGAAGACGATCGGGGCCAATGTCCGGTTCATCGCACTGAGTGCGACTGTGCCCAACTCAGATGACATCGCAAAGTGGTTGGGCCGGAACCACACGATTCAACAACTTCCCGCGCATCGCGAGGCCTTTGGGGAGGAATTCCGTCCGGTGAAGTTGCAGAAACTCGTCTACGGTTTCGACAGCAGCAACAACGACTTCATTTTTGACAAGTTTTTGGATCAGAAGCTTCCGGGGTTGATTGCCAGACATTCCCGACAGAAGCCGATCCTGGTGTTTTGTTTCACTCGAAAGTCGTGCGAAAGCACCGCAGCCATGCTTGCAGAGTTCGCCTCGGACAGACCAGATGGAGACAAGTTGTGGCCGGTTCCTTCTCAGCGCGTGCCAGTCCTCAGCAGAGAGCTGCAGGAGATCGTCAACTCTGGGGTGGCGTTCCACCATGCCGGCCTCGATGCCCAGGATCGAGCCGTCGTCGAACAGAACTTCCTCAAGGGCCAACTGGGCGTCATCTGTTGCACATCAACGCTGGCCGTGGGGATAAACCTTCCTTGCCACACCGTCGTTCTCAAGGGGACGGTGGGGTTCATGAACGACAAGCTTGAGGAATACTCGGACCTGGAGGTCATGCAAATGCTTGGACGTGCAGGCCGGCCACAATTCGATGACAGTGCTACAGCCATCATCCTCACTCGTGCGACCAACAAGGAGCGATATCAAAAGATGGTCTCTGGTCAGGAGATTCTGGAAAGCACGCTTCACCTCAACCTGATCGAGCACCTCAACTCTGAGGTCTGCCTGGGAACCATCCGCAATTTGCAATCTGCAAAAACATGGCTTGGCGGAACCTTTTTGAGCGTTAGACTCCGGCGCAACCCGAACTACTACCAACTCACTGGCGGAACTACCAGTCCTTCCCAGGTTGATGACAGACTGGAGGAGATCTGCGAGCGCGATATCAAGCAGCTGCAGGAAGCAGAACTTGTGACCAACAACGACACATTGCGCTGTACCGAGTACGGGCGTGCCATGTCCAAATACATGGTCGAGTTTCAGACGATGAAATTGCTCCTTCAGATCCCACGCAGGGTAGGAATGGAGGCGTTGGTAAGTAAAGCGCTCTCCCTTCTCCCAGACAACCCCTCTAACCACTCAGTTAGATCACCATTCTGTCCCAAGCATCCGAGTTCAAGGAGTTCCGTTTCAAGCCAGCGGAGAGGTCCCTATTCCGCGAGGTGAATCAGTCGCCGTTGATCATGTATCCGATCAAGGAAGTAGTGACACAGACGTGGCAGAAAATCTCACTCATTATACAAGTTCACCTTGGGTGCATCCAGTATCCCGACTCCAGCGACGCTGCCAAGGCCCGGCGTCAGTTGATGGTGGAGAGAAAGTTGGTCTTCGAGAGGCTGAACCGTCTCGTCCGCGCCGTCATCGACTGCAAGGGCCATGACCGCGACTCTGTCGGCACCAAGACCGCGCTTGAACTTGCACGAGCGCTTGCGGCAGAATCATGGGAGGGCCGCGCCACCCAACTTACGCAGGTCCCCAATATTGGCCCCGTTGGGATGAGAAAACTCGCAAGCAAGGACATCCGCACTGTTTTGCAACTGGCAGACAAGCAGTACGACGAGATTGAGCGTCTGATGTCACGGCAGCCCCCATTTGGCAAGAACCTGCAGGCACACGTCGATAACTTTCCACGCCTTGATGTGGAACCAGCACTCGTCGGCCACAGGGTTCATCCAGGAGCAGAGGAACCAGTCGTCATCGAGGTGAAGGCAACGCTCCGTTATCTCAACCACAAAGGCGTGCCAAATTGGCTGAATCGCGTGCCCGTCTTGACATTCCTTGCGGAGACTGGCAACGGGACGCTGGTGTACTTTTGGCGCGGGAGCATGAAGAAACTCGACAACCACTCCGGCTTCGAATTGAAGTTTTCGGTCGGACTCCATGATGATAAAGATTACGTCGCTTGCCATTTAAGCTGCGAGGAAATCGTTGGGACAATCGTGTCCAAGACACTCCAACCTAGACTGCCAGCTTCTGTCTTCCCTTCACGGCCAGTTAGTGTCAACAACAAACCCAATCAACCCAGTCAACCCAGTCAACCGAGCCAGGGGGACAGCCAAGAATATCTTGACGACTACGACATGGATGATTCTGACCTCATCATGGCTGCCGAGCAAGCCCTGAGCCATCCGTCGATGAAACAGGCACCGAGGTTGACGGCGGACGTTCACGTCGGCGAATATCCATCCGTTGAAGAACTAATTGAATTGGATGACATGGAGAAACAACCTGCAGACAGGTTTGATGTCCGCCTAGCGGGTCACGATGAGGATGAGATGGATTTCACACAGACCGCACTTCGAGAGCCAGTTCGACTGCCCAATGGCAAATGGCAGTGCAACCACGTTTGCAGCGGAGGCGCTCCCACCAGATCGGGCAAGCCATGCAGTCACCGATGCTGTAAGGAGGGCCTGGATAAACCGCGCAAGCGCCCAGTACAGAGACCCAAGAGAAAAAGAGAAGAGCTCGGTGGCGAGTCGGTTGATGCCAGAACGTCCAAACCAACCTCGGCGGCGTCACAACAGCACTCACAGCGGACGGTCCATCCCCCCACTGGCACTGGCACTCAGTCAAAACGCCAAAAGATTCAGAGCACACCGTTGTTGACGCAATCGACACTTGTTCCGACGTTAAGCGGCACAGCCAAAACGCCCTGGAAGGATTGGAGAAATGCTGTGGACCTCGACGCAATGGATCTGGAATGTATCGACCTCTCATTCACGGATGACGAGGAGGAAGACATCTTCCAAAGTGTTGGGAATCCAGGAAGCACCCTGCCAAGCAAGCCGGCCGTCAACAGTGTCGCAAACCAAGAGGGGCGAGGGAATAACCACGCACGGAGGGAATCAGTAGTGCCGAGTCGGGCGAGCTGTGTTGCTCCCTCTGCAGGCGATTCAGCACGCCGAACTGGTCAGACTCCCGCAGCAACCACTCATCAACATCAAGTGGGTTACGGCGATGACGACTTTGATGACGACGGTCTCTCGTTTCTCGAAGAGGCCATTTCACCCCAGATGCTGCCCACATCCGCCAGCACAGCAAGTGCTTTCAAATCCGGGGCGAGCGACGAGGTGCTGTATCAGGGGATCTCCAAGAAGTTTGATACATCTGGCGGCCCTAGCTCCCAGCATGATGAAGGGTGCCAGTCCAGGGAGGCAAGCAAGTGTGCAGAACGCCGGCCCACCCCTCAAAGCCCACCCCATTTAGTCTGCGATGTTCCTGAGATGGCCTTGGACAAGTCGACTGACAGTTCACCAAGCACTGGGGCAGCCTCGCCAAAGGCAAAGGGAGGAAGCACAACTGGTGAGGAATGTGACGGAAAGGCTCGGGGGGTGGACAAAGAGCCCGATTGGGTTGCCGAATTTGACCCAGAGTTTGTTGACATGTTCAGGGGGTTTGTGACGTTTGCGTGAGGAGGGTGTCGGTCTGGAGGTCATATTGCTGGAATTTGCTGACGAACACATTTTTTAGAGCTGCTGTATCGCGAATGGTCAAACCACTGTCGTCTAAGCTCATTTTGCTCTTCTTGTTTCTCTTGCAGCAGAACTAGGCGGAGTTCATTGGGGCTTGATCAAACGCATGAGGGCTGGGTGGCCAGCAACAGCATCTCACATTCCTGTTTGAGGCAATGATCGATGCTCGACCTGTTTCTCAAATGTATTTGGTGTCCATCGGTTGCTAAATTTCTCTTGCGCTTCTTTTGCCATGAAGTGCATGCTCATGCGGCGGGCTTGTGTCATCAGGAGCTCGAAGGTCGCCCCAAGTTCGGCTTTTGACCACACCTCCCTGAACTGCCCGATTGGGGACAACGCAACCACCACGAATGCGCATTTAATGAGGATAAGATTGCAAAAGTGAGGCTACTAGGCACCGCAATGCAGAGTATATGTCATGATTCGTGGCGCAGCTGCGTTGAGTTGCCGTGAGAAGAGAAGGAATTCTGATCTGCATGCACAAGGGACGGCCTCACATGTGGTAGGGGAAGTTCTTTGTCAGGATGCAAGAGACTCGATGTTGAGATGCTGCAGATTACCTATGATTATCGACTTCTCAGCAGCGGCAGTGAAAGGACTCAAGACCGCGCCCACTGCAATGAGTCTTGACACGGAGGGCCAGATGTCTGGATGCAAGGTTAGGTATGCAAATGCAAATGCGAAAACCGCCTCACTGCCTCGGAGTCAAGTTGTTGGAAAATGTGGTGTCGGCGTTTGGGAAGGACTGCGGGCTGGATCGGCTGGACGGGTTCAGAGTATTCAACCTTGGATCTGGGGCAGGGAATAGGGGGCCAAGTTCCCGGCACTGGGTGGTGGAGAGGCGGAGTGAGCGCCTCGAGGGCAGGGGAATACGAGACAAAGACGTTCTCAAGTAAGTTGCATGGCCCATCAGAAGTATGATGTGAATAACAGACAGCCACCCTATCAACGCCATCCTCGACTCGGTACAAACATCCAATATTGACGCCAAGATATAGCTGAGAGTGCTCCCAAAACAAGATTCACCAGTCCCCTTCCTACCACCTTCAAGCTGCAAACTCACTGACCGCCGGGGCCGGGATGAGCTTCAACCTCGCCAAGTCATGAAAGGTGTCAAAGATGGAGTTATACGTGTCGACGGTACCAAAGAAGCCAAACTCGCGTGCCTTGCGGATGCTGGTGGTCATGGGCGCGTCCCCAATGACGGCCGAGTCGGAAAAGGAAAAGATGCGGGCGCGGTACTTGTCATCAAACGGGTTCAGGACGAGGTCGTGTTGCTCAGCCAGCTGCTTCCATGTGCTCTCCACGTGGGGTTGGAGAGACCACTCGAGGAGACTGAAGGTTGAGCGGTAGCTGGCCTGGGGACCGTATCTGTGGCACGTTAGGCAGGAATTCTGCAGGTGGAATCTGTAACGAAGTGACTTACCCCCTGGGTGTCTTGATATACGGCGGCGCCAGGACGCGATACTTCGCCTGGTCTTCCTCTGGTGGCGACCACTGGACGTTGTACCACTGGGCGAGGTACGGCCAGAGTCTCCCCCACGTGAATGACAAACCGTCGTGGATGTTGAACGCCTCGTTGGCTGCCTTCTCGGTCAGCGCCAACCACTCCTCAAAGTAGGCATTCAGCAGGCCGGTACTCTGCACATGCTCCCGGTCCCAGGCGCGGTAATCCCCTGGAAAGAGGATGGGCTGACCGAGATGGGCTTGCACGGCCGCGTAGATGCCGAAGCCGATGAGATGGTTCAGGGTGCCGTCCCGGACTGCGCCGACGATGTAGTTGGGACGTGCCACGCTCCAGGTTGCGCCGGTGGATTGGCAGTATGTGGCGAGGGCGTCTTCCTGTTCGTAGTAGAAGTTGCGGTCGAGCTGAACGCGCGGATCTGACTCGAAGGCGGGGAGTAGGACTGGGCCGAGGTAGAAAGCGTAGTGCTTGGTGCCGGTTTGGAGCATGAAGCGGCGGGGTTTGAGATTGGTTTGCTGGAGGGCAGAAATGAAGTTGGAAAAGAGAGTCACTGACGACGCTCGCTGTCAGCTATTGAAGGCTTTGTGCAGAGGGGAAAAGGGAACCTCACTGTTGATGGTTGACAACTCATCCGCGTTGGCCCACAGATCCAAGACATCACCCTTCGGAGGAGGGTGGAGGTAGGAGAAGTAAAAGATGTGGTCCCTAAGCATTAACTTATCAGCACATGAAATTAGTAGACGGAAGGAGTGACACATGACTTACACATGTTGTATTTTTTCCCGGAGGCGACGCCCAATCTCGGACGGATCATCGAGGAAGTTCACAGCGATGTGCTCGACTCGTTGTGCTCCCTCTCCCAGGTCGTCGAAGAAGTTTTCGGGTGGCGGACGAGAGCTGAGACAGTAGATCTTGCGCCAGCGTTGAGGTGAGGCTGCCAGAACCTTCACCATGTGGTACCCAGAGAGCCCGGTTGCCCCGGTGACGAGCGCTGTCAACTTGCGGGACTCAGGTGTGTCTGGGTAGGTGGGCAATCCGTGGAAGATGTCGCTTGACTGTACCGTGAGCTGTGTTGAAGACGTTGCCAGGGTTGATCCTGGTTCGCTATGTGCCTCCTGAGGTTGTGCTGTCTGGGTTGGCGCGGGTTGACTCCCAGACTCTGGCTGGTGTGCTGGGATAATGTCATTGACCCCAACCCCGAGCCGATAGCGCTTGGCTGAGGAACACCATCGAAGATGCGTCTCACACATCATCAAGATATGCTGGGCAACCGTCTCGACCCTGTCAATGGTTGAGCAGCCCGACAGTTCGGCCGCCCGATGGACTTGTGCCACGGCGTCGAAGCATCGGGAGGCACACTGATTGTGCTCGGCGTTCACCACGGCAACGCAGCGAGGTAGAACGTCTTGATCCAGTTGGGGCTTGTCCTTTGACAGGGATGCCGTGTTGTGCATGAGAACCATGACGGCGTTGAGTTGCTCGCCGTCTTCGAGGTCCCGGACCAGGCCGATGAGGTCGTTTTGCAGCCCGACAGTGCGGCAAACCTCGTGCTGCAGGTTCTTCCATGCCGTGTCAAATGCCCAGTCGGCCTCTGACAAGTACTCGGACTTGATGACCTCGAAAAAGGGGTTGAGAGCAATGGTCCGGCTGCGGATGCTGAGGTAGGCTGCAAAGCTGTTTGCATACCTGCCCTGGAGGAAGTATATCTCCTCGATGTGAGCTTGCAGCACCTCGCAGACGGCCAGGAAGAATGCCTCAGAGCTCTTTCGGGAGAGTTGGCGGATGGTGTGGTCAAAGAGAAGCTGCCCCAGGGCCTGGACACGTTTGTCCTTAGCGGGGGACGGAGAGACTCCAAGTTTCCGTGAGGAACCGGCCCGAGCTACCAACATCTCAGCATTGTATGTAATGTATTAAAGAAAGAAGAGAAAACTACCAACCGGACCTCAAGACCTCGATGGTCTCGTGCAGCACCAGCTCGACGTCCCCCTTTTCCAAGGTCTCGAGAATGTCGTCCATGACGCACGCAAAGGCCAGCCATGCGGTGAAGACAATACGGATGGAGTCCAGCTTTATTTTGGGAAAGAAGAGGCTGACGGCGTTCACCTCGGCAACGCATCTTTTGTAGAAGTCGTCGTCGCGGCAGATGTCTGGGTGCATGGACGCCTTGAACTCAGCGTGGGCGCGCATGACCCGAGTCAAGGAGGACTTGGGGTTAACGACATTGCTGGAGCTGGTAGCAATCCCAAAGTTGGGGATCGTGAGCTGCATGATGCATGTCTGTGGTCAGCATCTCGGATGAAGGATCGTGCAACAGGAAGGAACGCGGGACATACCGTCAACGCAAGATCTGGCTTGAGTTGGAGGTGGGTGCTGCTGCATTCAGGCCAAGGAGACGAGGGTTCGTATTCCCTCAGGTTCTGAAAGACGAGCATGGTGTTGATTTGGATTGTCCAAGGAAGATCTAGAAGGGGAAGAGGACGGGTTTGAAAGGGCAAGATGAGAAAAGGGGGTAAGTATCAAAGAGCCCAGAACCGCGCAACGGATGGGGGAACTTGTGATCCAGGGAGATGGCTTATATAGAACATGCTCAAGAGCGGAGCCGGAAAGACACAGCCCTTGACGTGATCCAGACCCCAACGGCTGCACTCCAAAGCGGCCGCCCGCCCTCCCCGTCGCGGGGCAGGGTTCAGCAACGATGGCATTAGTACATGCTAGTAAGTACTGTGCAATGGGAATGCTAGTCTGGCCCCAAGTATTTAATATCAGGCGAGACTTCGGAGAAACCAGCACTGGACTACCACTACATACTCGCCGGTGATGCCGACGTCCTTGGGGCCGAAAATTTCAAACTCAGCTGTGGGAAAGGGGCCAATCCGGCGTGGTTTTGACCGTCACCACGCAGTCACCACCCACCAAAAGAGAACCAAGCCGTGAGGGAACCGAGCTGTGAGGCGCATCACTGGGCCGTCATGTCCGGCTCAGCCGTCATTGCTCAATCCTTCCTCCGGTTAGCGCCGCCAGCGACAAGGCGAGCTGGCCTCGGCGCAACCCACGACTTGGCTTGTGAGCCAAGCGTCATACACTGGTTAACATTCGATGGGCCCTGGACCTAATGCACACAGGAAGCTGGATTTCAGGCTGATTCTTGGCAGAGATCCCACCGATGTCGTCCCATTTCCTTCGTGTTGACCTGGAAACCTCTGTGGTTGGGTGATGTCCTGTGGCGTCAACCATTCGGTGTCTGGTGCGCTTTGGCAGAATATTCCGAGTCCACGCCGAGGACAGATCTGGGAGGAGAACCGGGTCTGTTGATGTCGTCTGCTTGGGGGTGAATGTAGTACACTCTGGCTCTTGTGCAGTGCGCGCCATACGCCAACGTTATTCGTTGACAGGAAAATCCCGAAACATTCATGACTCTCAGAGCGAATCCGGATAAGGATGGACGACGCTCGCATGCAAACACTGCATGCATTACACACACGTTGTCATCCTGGATCCTGGTCAGTGATCTTCGATTCGCGAATCGCTCGGCAGATCTCGGACCCCAACCGATCAAGTCAGCCCTAACCCAGGTCAGGCCTGGTGGCAGGGGGTGACTTGTGCTGGTGCAGCTGCACTGACAAGGCCCTCTCTCACCGCATCTAACTGCTTGGAAACAATGTTCATGGATCAGACAGTGGCAGGCAGATCGAGACCGACACCAAGATCGGCACCAACGCAGAAACGGGTTAGCCGGCGCCACTCCCATGGCCTCGGCGCGCCGCGGAACACGGTCCAAGTTGAGCAGTTGAAAGCCACAAAGCCCTACAAAGCTGAGAGAGCGGCCTTAGCTGCTCATAGCCGGCAATCCGATGGACGATCTTGCCCACTAGAGGGAAAGCCGCCACGAGAGACCGGGCAAAAGCAAGAAGAAGATGAAATCACGGGACTGGGCGTGGTGTCTATTACACAGTACACAGTGTGCACAAGCTGCCGGATCTGTTTTGATAGACAGAACTGTCAACCTTGTCGTCGCCAATCCCCTTTGACTCGCTGAGCCAACAAGCCTGATCATTGAAGTCAGGCGTAGGCCGAACTGTGGCGGATGTTGGACCGCGATGCGGATCACAGGGGTTTCGGGCCTTCGGCACTTCGCTTGGGAGGGCGTTGTCCTGGTTTGGGATGGTTAGCTTCGGCGCCATCGACGCCATCGACGACCCCGGCCAGCAACGGCGCCGACGCAAGCCCAGCGCATGTTCCTTTCGGGGCTTTCAGCTTGCGATGAGCTGTCTTGCCTTGTTATTATCAGGATGAGAAAAAGACTTGCCGAGGCAGTTCATCCATGTCCCTGCTGGAACCGGCCCATTAACCCCGACACTCATCGGCTGGACCTAAGAATGGAAGACGAGATGCAGTTGGTGATCAAGACATGGACAGAACCGGCGGTTGCCAAGTTTGCATCCTTCGTATCTCTTGACCCCTAGATGTCATCAGACCAGATCGCAGGCCTCTGACTCGAGGAGCTCACAACACTATCAGCCGTGTCCGAGTGCTGTCGGCTGGGACGCGCGCAGACAGATTCAGCCGTTGTTCGAGAACCTGCATGGAAGGCCGTGTTCCTGCACGATAATGCATCTCACTGCGCATTACATCGGCTTGTGCGCGGATCGTCGACTTTGACAGCGGTGGCTAGATGCTTCGGACTTGCCATGCAGTTTGCTGCTGCAGGTGCTCTGCATGCATGGTGGCTGCATGTCTGAGTGACCCTCCTTTCAAATCTGCTTCAACTTGCAACTCGCGTCGGGATAGTTTGAGTTCTGTGAGTCTTGCTTGGTGACGTCTCGGCTTTTGTCAGTTCCCAGTCTATCTCATTGCGAGGAAACCATTGTGGCGGTCAGGGGCTGGGCAACGTGAGCAGAGCAAAGAAAGGAGAAACACGCAAGAGCCACCGTCCCAGAATCGCTGTCATGTAAACAAAAGGAGCTGAATTGCTTTGAGAGAACGAAAACAAGGTTCTGGTCATCCATAATAGCATTCAGATGCAGTGCTGATCTCAAACATTTCCTTGGTTGCTGCACGAACCCCTGAACCTCCGCCCAAACATGCCCCCCACGCGACAAACATGGCTGCAATCGCGCGGTGCGACCCGGCGATGGCTTCAACAGGCCAGGACTACACCGACAAACTGACAGTGCGGTCCTCGTTAACCTTCCGCTACAACGAGGGGGCGCGCGCGGCAAAAATGACGGGCAGCGCAGCCGACACAGTGGTGAAAGTGTCTTGTTTGCCATCCAGAAACGCCTCTCTGGTCTGCCCCGGCGCGACGACGACATCATAGCGCCACAGAATCTCGGCTACGACCCGCCGGAGCTCCAGCATGGCGAGCCGCTTGCCGACGCACGCATACGGACCTGTTGCCGCGGCGGTCAGACATGTTCCCTGAAGAAGTGGAAACAAAAAGAGACAGAAGAGAAAAACTCACCAATATTAAACGGGATGTACACCGACCGATCCCTGACCAACTCAGGCCTGGTCGTCCACCGCTCAGGAATGAACTCCCCCGCCTGCACAAACGCCCTCTCATCGCGAAACACGGTGTAACTCGGCACCTGCACGATCGTATCACCGGGCACGAACCGCTCGCCAATCCACAACCCCTCCTTAGGCGTTACCCGCTGCGTGCCGGACGGAACGGGCGGGTGCAGCCGCATGGTCTCGTGGATGACGGCGTCGAGGAGGTCGACCGTCAGGAGGTGTTCGTGGTCGAGGCTGGGCAGGGCGTCGAACGCTGCCTGGAGCCGCTTCACCAGCGTCGGGTCCCACGCGAGGTGGAAGAAGATGTGGGTTAGGGCTGCCGCGACGCTGTCGCTGCCTGCGATGACGATCAGCTGGGCGTCGCCGTGCAGGTTCCAGTGATCGCGCTGGGTTTGGGGGGATTTTTGGTAGGCGGCGAGGATCCAGGAGAAGATGTCTGGCTGGTCGGGCTCTTTCTGTGCGGGGGTTGGGTCAGTTGCGGTTTGTGCTGGAGGTTTGGTGGGTTGGCAATGGAATTTGGCTTACAAGTTTCCGTTCGTCGATGAGTTTCTGGATCCAGTCGAGGAACTCGTGGTAGTTCCAGTTGAGGATCGGAGTCCGCTTGAGGAACGGCAGGAGCCAGGGGAGGTGGGTGAAGAAGGCAATGTTGTACATGTCGGTTCGGATCGTCTTGAAGACGTAGGCTTCTTTCCCTTCGGCGAGCATGTTGGATGACTTGTTGAATGCTAGGTCCTCCATGACATCAAAAACGAAGAAGGAGAACCACTTCGAGACGTCCATGGGTTGGCCCTTTTGGCGCGCAATGGCCGAGAGCAACTGGTTGATAGCCTTGGTGATGCGGATATCATAGCCTTGGATTGCTATTGTTGGGCCAAGTCAGCGGAACAAGACACATCATGAAAAGGGTGAGGTCTGGGAGCTTACCCTTCGTCGTGAACCCCTGGTCCCAGACTTTGCGGCGCCGCGCATGCTCCTGCTTGTCCCGGGCCATGAAAAGAGGCACTCTTGGCTCCAGAAGTGTGTACCACGGGCCT
This sequence comes from Chaetomiaceae sp. PYS4301M, assembly GCA_023628425.1. Taxonomy (NCBI): domain Eukaryota; kingdom Fungi; phylum Ascomycota; class Sordariomycetes; order Sordariales; family Chaetomiaceae; species Chaetomiaceae sp. PYS4301M. The sequence goes on from JAMAKR010000027.1 coordinate 20,590, forward strand.
TTGGTAACTGGTGCCTGGCTGCCATAGATGGCCTTGACGGCCTCAGGATCCGCAATGGAGAGTTCCCTTGGGCCTGCATGAAAAGGTCAGTCTTTGATACTGCCAAGGAGGCAGAAGATCCGTTGTACTGACCAAGTCGCACGTAATCTCCATGCTGGGCATGCAGCTTCTGGACTTCTTCAAAGAGATGCAGCTTCTTCATGGACAAGGCCGTGATGTAGAAGTTGGTGAGACGTGCCAGAACCGGGCCCGGATACTTGGACAGACGGTGGAAGAAGGCACGGTACAGTAGCATGCTGGCATACAAGCCGACGACGTGGCAAGCGGCACTCTGTGCAACCAGCGCAGGGGCAACATTGCCCAAGGGAGAGCAAGATAGGAACAAGGCCGCCGTGACAACGGTGAAGTAAAAGGCAAAGATGGACGGCGCAGCCACATCCCACTCCCCATGCCGAAACACAGCGAGATGGGTGACCACACCGCTGACAGCGGCCATGACGCCAGAGAGGATTGCAGACATCTCGGTCAGTGTTCGTTGAGGTGTAGAATGACAACGGGAAAGTGAGGATGTCGAATGAGTGAGCTCAACATGTGCGGTTGGTGTGGAAAGGACGGCATGGGTATTATTTGCTACGGACCGGACTGGAACATGACGACGTCCTAACTTGAAGTCGAGCTGCAATGTAACACAATCACGAGGACCCCACGCTGCGCAACGTCTGCCTGTGCAACCATCAAGACCGGGGAGGCGCAGATCTCGGCCCACTGGGCTGCGTCCCTGAAGCGAAGAAGATCTCCGAAGTTGGCACCCCGAGGGATGTCTCGCTTACACGCGCCACCTCTGGGGGCCGGGTGCCCGATCAGGCAAGTACATGTCGTCGGGCCAAGGCTAGCGCCAACAGCAAAACCAGGGGCCCCCTCCCGCTCGGCACTTCCTTCTGTGGCTGCCTCATGCACAGTACGGAGATAAGGCTGATCGACATGGCACGAGGCTGTCTCAGATGGCCCTTCGATTCAGCACCGCCGGGGTCGCCTACCTCCAGTCGGCCCCACCCGTGACAGCACATCTTGCTCTCGCTTGTGGCCTCACCAGTGACCACTAACAATGAACCACTGGCAAGAGTCCGAGGTCGTCACGAGCCCTTGCGAGCCTTTTTGTTTTTGTCCGCATGCAAGAGTCCGAGTGTACTCCGGCATGATCCGCGGCTCCGGGTGGCCGGGGTTGTGGACGTCAAGGGGACAGGAGCGAGTGGAAAGGGTGAGGGATGAGGGAAGTCGCCGAAAAATGGGGCGAAACGAGAGTCAGAGGCAAGCGCATCCTCGGCTGGGTCTGGGTGCCTGGTTGACTGACTGCTCAACAAGACTTCTCCTTCCTCCATGATCCTCCCCCTTTGGCCCCTCAGATTCCCCTCCGCTGAACTCCCCCGTTTGCTCTCTCTCCAATCGCTCCAAGCACACCAACCATACCAGATACCAATCCAGTCCTGCACAGCTCTCCAATCCAACAGTGAACACCACACACAAGTCGCCCACAATGGCCAAAATCACCATCTTCGGCGCCGGGTACACTCCTCCCCCAACCCCCCCTCCCACCCCTCTCTCTTCCCACTTTCGCCTCCAAAGACGATCACTAACCCATTCTCCCCCGCAGCATAACCGGCCTCTCAATTGCAACCGTCCTCTCCCAATGCAAGGTTCAAAGCCAGGGCCAGGGCCAGGGCCAGGGTCAGGGTGAGGGTCACCAACCCCCGCACAACATCACCATCGTCGCCCGCGACCTGCCCGGCGACAACCCCACAGAGCAATGGGCCAGCCCGTGGGCGTGCGCGGGATGGGTCGCGCTGGGCGGCACGGCGCTGGAGCGGCAGATGCAGCTCGACGCGCTGGCCTACCTGCAGCGGCTGGCCGTCGACCACCCGGACAGCAGCGTTCGGTTGGTGGAGCTGACGGACGTGTTTGGCTCCGGCTTGGGCACGGGTGAGGATACCGCTGATGGGGTGTGGTTTGGCGGCAAGGTCCCCGGGTATGAGGTTGTTGGGGAGGGGGCGATGGTGATGGTGCGGTATGGGAGTGTGGTGCTTGTTCCTGGGGTGTTTTTGGTGTGGCTGAGGAAGAGGTTGGAGGAGCTGGGGGTTAAGTTTGAGAGGGTTGGGGAGGTGAAGAGTTTGGGGGAGCTGAAGGTGCGCAGACATGATGTCTTGATCAATGCGTCTGGCTTGGCGTCGAGGACGCTGGAGGATGTGAGGGATGAGAAGCTGGTCATGGATCGGACGCATGTGACGGTCGTGCGGTCAGAGTATCAGGCCGCGTATGTGCATCGCGGCCCCGGGATCTACACGTACATCTTTGGTCGCGGGGATGGCACCGCCGTTGTGGGGGGCGTGTCAGAGCCTGTGCAGGACGGGGCGACGCCGAAAGGACGGATCCATGAAGATGTGAGTTTGTGCTTTCAATGCCTCTGGAGGATGAGACTAAACTGACACGGTCATCAGCTCTTCACCCGGGCCTTTGAGCACTTGCCAGAGTACTTCCCGTCCCCCAACCCCGGCGACTACGAGGTCGTCCAAGACTTGACGGGTATCCGCCCCCTTCGCCCTGCCGGTGTGAGGGTCGAGAGGGAGGTGATCAACGGCCAGAAGGTGATCCACGCATACGGCACCACCATTGGCGGCTACATCCACAGCTTTGGTCTTGCGAAAGAGGTTGTCCGCCTGCTGGAGGAGGGGTTCGCAGCTGAGTCGGGCTATCCCAATTGATACAGGGGTTTTACGTTGGAAACGGGGGGGCGCAAAAGGCAGAGCAAGGAGAGGATGCATTAGACTGTGACGTTTTGAATTAGCAGACGCAACCCAGATCGGACAAGACATACAGACTTAGCCTATGGATTCACAATGTCAGTACCCCAGCTTAGTAGTCTGTGAAACGGCGTCTTGAGTCCTTGACCTGGATGTGTTAGTACCCAAGACAGTGTGAAGGAGCACTTCGAGTGGTCGATGCAAACGCAGCGCACTCCACTGCAACCATTGCACGGGTATGACAGACCTGAGATGAACCACAAAACCCGCCGATGACTTTTCGTTTCAGCTGGGCAACCCCACTGACTCGCAACAACACATCCCCGCGGGTGTTCCCACTTCCAACATTTAGGCTCCATCTTGGCTCTCTTGACCGGCCCGATTCCCCTTTCCCAGTCTCGTATCTCCACTGTGTGCATGGCTTGCTTTATAATCGGCTTGACTCCCTCCGAGCAGCTTGCGTGATCCATCCAGATTTCCAGAGCATCACACAAACAAACCCACAGACGCAACCACCCCGCATCATCAACATGGTCGGAATCGCATTACTCGGAGCAGGCATCTTCGCGAGGGAGGGTAAGTGGCACGAAACCAACTCACCCAGTGCTGCATCTTTTCGCAAGATGTGACGGCTAACATGCTCATGAAGAACACCTCCCCGCCATTGAGGCCAGCCCCAGCTTGACGCTCAAGGCCATCTACTCGCGCTCGAAACAGTCCGCCGAGGCCTTGGCGTCTGCCTCCAAAGACTCCTCCTCGGTTGACCTCTACTATGACAGCCCCGCCGTGGAGGGCAAGTCGCTGGACGACCTGCTGAAGCGCGCCGACATTGCGGCCGTCGACATCGCGCTGCCCATTCTGCACCAGCCGGGCGTGGTGGAGAAGGCCATCAAGGCGGGCAAGCACGTGCTGTCGGAGAAGCCGGTCGCGGGCGACATTGACGGCGCGAAGAAGCTGATTGCGTGGCATGAGGGGCTCGGGGAGGGAAAGCCGCTCTGGGGTGTCGCCGAGAACTGGCGGTACATGGAGTCGCTGCGTTATGCGGCGCATAAGGTGGAGGAGATTGGCGGGAAGTTGGTGACGTTCAAGCTGCACAAGTACGGGTTTGTCCAGTCGGATAACAAGTACTTTAACACGGAGTGTAAGCCATCAGCACTCAAACAGAGTTTGATCGCAGTGCGCTGACAGTGCCCAGGGCGCAAGACTCCGCTGTATCAGGGCGGGTTCCTGCTCGATGGCGGCGTCCATTTTGTGGCCGGCCTGCGGCTCCTCCTTGCGGCGGCGGGCCAGGAGATCAAGCAGCTGGTGGGCTTCTCGGCGCTGCTCGACGAGCGGCTCGTACCCGTCGACACGCTCCACGCCGTGGCCCTCACACAGGACGGAAAGAGCGGCACCATCGGCATTTCGTTCGGCACTGAGTTTAAGGATGTGCTGGAGGTTGAGATTGTGACTACCAACGGCGCGGTGACGTGGAGCCCGACAGAGGTCAAGTCGGACGCGAGGAAGGGCGATGACGCGGGGGCCGAGACGGTGCAAGAGACCAAGGAGTTCCCCTACAGCTCTGGCGTCACGGCCGAGGTGGCTGCTTTTGCCAAGGCCATCGACGCCGGCAAGCTCGATGCTACCCAGACTCCCGCAGAGGCGCTGAAGGACCTCGAGATCCTGCAGAGGCTGCTCGAGTCTGGTGCCGGGGGTGCCGTGGTCAAGTCGATTGGGTTGTGAGGGAGGTCCCCGCATTGCGTGGTTTCCATATCCAGGTTTCTGAGAAAATTTTGCAGTGCACGATTTGCGCCACAGCAGGCGCGCTGTGCTTACTGCCCGGTGCTGTCACTCCCAAGTCCCAACTCCAAGGTTGCCAGGCAGCAACGGGCTGATGGAGCCTGATGGTGTTGGCACGAGGAAGGAGCGCTCCATGGCACAGCCGTACAACTCGGTCCAGTGCTTGTTTGGGTTTTTTGGGATTGGAACTCCCTACCTCAGTCTGAATTCTCATTCTTTTCTTTTTGCAAACCCAAACTTTCGCAAAGCGTTTCCTGTCCGACTTTGTGTTCTTCGTTTCCCTGTTTCCTGAACATCTCAACACACCTAGTGACATGCATTATGCGTGCCGCTTCCTCGAACACCACAACCAAGCACGGGGCGAATTTCATGGGGCTGGGACTTGGCCATTGCTTGTCCTTGAATGCCACGAATCCGCTCCTTCTGGTCTGCGACTTCGTCTTTCTCCCGAGTCCCGCTCCTGCCCGTCCCTCTCCATACAGATGCAGAACCACGGCACCTCTATTTCACGCCATCTACGCCATCAATATTGCCATCATTTACGTCCAGGAAACGTGGAGCAGGAGTTCTTCTCTGGAACACAGCAACACCCCGGCCATCGACTGCACCGCTGCGAATCCGGATCAAAGCATTGGCTCGCCTGTTGGCCGATGCGGCGATGCCATCACCATCGGCCTAACCACACTTCATGCGCTCTTGTTCTTCTCCCAAAACACACGGTACCGCTCCACCGCGCCGGAGCCTTCTTCTTCCGCAACACGGGCAAGCCATTCTTCGTCGGGCTCGGACAGCAACTGGCAGTCGGGCGTTGCCCCGGCCTCGAGAAGAAGCTCGACCATGTCCCAGAAGTGCCCGAAAACAGCCGCGTTCAAGGCACTGCGGCATTGGCCGCCGCGCAAGTTAACATCGGCACCGCGTTCGAGCAGCGCCTTGACCGACAGCCTTTGGCCCCAGTACGCCGCAGCCTGGAGCGCCGTCCCGTGCGGGCCGCCCTGAGCGTTGACGTCGACGTCTGGGCAGTTGCCGAGCAGGAATTGGACGCCCACGAAGCACCGATCCAGATGCGAGTCGTCTCGCTCGTTTTCACAACACGCCGCCTGGAGCGGGAACCCATACTCCCCACCCCGGACATTGACATCGGCGCCACGATCGAGCAGGAGGCGAAGCCTGTCCGTATCAGCTTTGCCCCATTCGCCGTCCTTCTTCCAATAGCCTGGGGACTCTTCCCATGACACAGCCAGCGCCGCCTCCAGAGCGGTGGCATATCGCTGGCCACGCGCATCGTTGATATCAGCTCCAGCGTCTAGCATTCCCTGCAGCACGTCGTCCCACCTGCGGTCCCTATGCGCCGCTGCTAGGTGCCACGCACTGATTTCGTGACCTCCTTGAAGGTGCACAGAAGCACCGCGTTCAAGCAGTAGACGAGCCACCACGGCGCCAATTTCATCGCTCCAATGCGAACATGCCGCGATGAGCGCTGTACCGTAGCAACCACCTTCGGCGTTGACATCCGCCCCTTGATCGAGCAGCATGGCCAAATTGTCGACATTTCTGAGCTTGATGCGAGCAGCCGCCGCCTGCAGCGGCGTGCCATAGTAACCACATAACATCCCGCCCTGGTTGACGTCGGCTCCGTGGCGAAGCAGCAGGGGCAGGACGGCGGCGCAATCTATCGACGCCGCTGCGGCCTGAAGAGCGCTTCCGTACTCGCCCCCAAACGCCTTGGGGTCCGCGCCGGATCCAAGAAGTTTCGTCACAACGTCTTGTTTGCCCTCGTAGCAACTGGCTTGCAGCGCGTTTCCAAACTGACCCCCTTGCGCATTCACCTCGGCGCCTCTGTCCAACAACAGCTGGATGATGATGGCGCTGGACCCGTCGTATGAAGTCATGCGGCCCGCGCATGCCGCCTGCAGCGGCGTGTGATAGTAGCCGCCTTGAGCGTTGACGTCGGCACCACTGTCGAGCAGCTCCTGGATGGTTTCAAACTCTGCACGAAAGCACGCACGCTGCAGAGCGCTTCCAACCATTTTACCGTCGGGGGAACTATAAAAGTCGAGTGGGAGGTTAAAGCCATCGGTTTCCTGATCTACCGCCGCTCCAGCGTCGGGGAGAGCGTTCGAATCTGGGAAGCTTGCGCCGTCACCGTCCATCTCCTCGGTGTCCGAGACAAAGCCTTCAAACTCGTCCTCGACGACGCGCGCCACCTTGTTCCGTGGCGCTGCATCTGCGTAGTTTTGCAAACCGGCCGATTCGTCTGTCTGTGTGTCGGCGCTCGCAACGCTGGTGGTCTCAACAGCGCGGGCGCCCTTGGCAAGAAGGAGGTTGGCCACGGCGGTGCGCCCGCACCTGGTGGCTTCCTGTAGCGTCATATCCAGGTCCTCCTGCGTCAGGTATTGGTGCGACGAGACGAGCATGTCGGTGAGCTGAACATAGCCAGCGCCCGCGGTGAAGAGCTGAGGTAGGTTCCCCATCCTGTTCTTCCACCAACCTACACTGTCAAGGCGGTAATAATCCGAGCTCATTGTCTGAATCAGGGTCGAGCTCGACGGCTTCAACGCGCGTGCTGCCGCGTCGCAAATATCCCGCGGCCACCGCTCCCGCGGAACATTCTCCAGATGCGCCGGCCAGTTGACAGCTGCATAATAGCCCAGCCAGTAGGCCTTGGACTGCAAGTTCTCCTCCAGCAGGTAGTAATACCCCTCCAGCTGCTCGTCGTTCTCGACCTTAACCCCTTCCGCGTCGCGTTGGAAATGGTACGAGAGGCAGCACCGCGCAATGTGGAGGTGTGCGTCCTCCTCGGTGAACGCGAAGCGTGCCGCCGGTCCCTGGGCAATGCGATCAGACAGTAGGTACTCCTTGATGGAGAAGTGGGCCAGCCGGAGCCGCATGATGCTTGTGGGGAACCAGAGGTTGAGGTATTCGGTGGGGACGGTGTCCGGGTCGAGGTCGCGGTCTACAGTGTCGGTCCAGGTGTGCACCAGGCCCGAAAGGTACTTGAGGGCGTCCCGGGGATCGAAGAGCTGCTCTGGCCATCGCAGCGCGGGGGGGTCCGGGTGCATGATGAAGATCTGCCCGAGCTCCTCGATCCGGAAGATTCGTTCGGACATGGCCAGCCATTTCAGCGTGTTGATTACCTGATCCTGGTAGTGAGGGTCGATGCTTGACAGGATCCGGTCGTATGTGGCATCGAGTCCAGCGGGGAGGTCCTGGAGGGCCTGGCGGATGAGCGGCATCGACGAGAGGTTACGCAGCGCGTCGAACTGAAGAGCCACATACTGAAACCTGGAGAGGCGTTAGCAAAGCATGCGAGATCGAATGTTTCACATGGCTGTCCGTGTCAAGGGCCACACTTACATGCCGTCCGCCCGCTCGATCAGAGACGCTCTCGCTTCAGCCTTGACCACGCCCGGCCACGACTCAAAATCAGGAGAGTCCAGCACGGAATCGATATAGATACCGATGTCGTGAGCCAATCGGTACGATTCTCTATTCAAGTCGACTTCACTCCTTGTCTGGTAATCGGCTGCGATGAAGGGGCCTAGTACTGAATTGATATCGGATTCCTTGCGGCTCGTGCAGAGCATGTGAAGCGTGGCCGGCGCGGCCGTGGATATCCGACGGAGAGTCGCCAACAGCTGGCTCCGCTCGCGCGACGAGGGGAGGCCGGGACATTCGTCGAGGGCATCGATGACGATATACACCGCCGAGAAGCCGCTCATAGCCGTCATCAACGCCTTCTCGAGCATCTTGGCATCCGGCCGCTCACCCCTCTCCTTGTACCCGAAGAGCGTTTCAACCTCCGAAGGCAGCGTGGGCCGCCGAGAGCACAGCTGCTTGAGGAGCGAGGCGAGCATGCCTGCCACGGTCTGCTTCTTCATGTCGCTGAAAGAGAAGTAAAAGTATGCGAGCGTGGTGGTGGGGTCAGAAGAGTATCGCTCTCGCAGGTGGTTGATGATAGACGACGTCAAGATCGACTTTCCAGAGCCGGCTGAGGGCCCGAGTCCGAGTCTGGTTAGCGAATCGTTTGAACAATGGCATGACGCAGCACAGGCACAGCATACCTTTTCCATACAGCCAGAGCAGAGAGCTTGGCTCGTGCTGCCACCTCGCAAAGGACTCGTCCTCCTCGAGCAGCCACGCCCCTGTCCCCTCGCCGGACTTGTCGCGGCCGGCATTGTACATGGACGAGATGTCGATGTCACAAAGCCAGTCGAGCAGTTCAGTACGATCGTTTTCGTTTTGAGCATCAACGACTGCCCTCCGCAACTCCGTGAGTTCGGCGCCCATCGCCTTCCAGCATACGAGACCCTCTTGGTGCCGCCGTTCCGCCGCTGCGCATTCCTCGTCGAATTTCTTATCCCTCCAGATTTCACTGACGGTTTGGAAGATGCCCTCCCGCTCGCGGACAGCTTCCAACAGCTCGCCCCAGTCGGTCCACTTGACCATGTCGAGGCCGAGGCGGAAGGCCGAGTTGCGCGCGTAGTAGCAGTAGCTCGTGACCTGGAATCTCAAAACCTCTTTATACAACATGACCAGAGCGTTCTTGTACTCGAGGTGGGAGTCAGGCGCAAACGTGGCCTTTTCTTCTCCACCCTCCATCTCATACCGCCGGACGTAGAGCTCCTCCCACATGCGGCTCTGGGAGATCACGGTGGCGATGTGCTCGAGACCCTTTGCGAGCGCGGCAGCTTGCTCGGAGGGGTTTGTGAGAAGCTACAGCAAGACGTTAGCTGACCTCCAAACAGTAATAGCAGCAAGACAAGACCACGACGGTACACACCGGTAGCAGCAAGCTGACACCTGCCCAAGCCATCGACGCCGTCGGGTTCGGCGCAAGGGCCTCGCTAATATAGTCGTTCGCCATGCTGATGACGCCCAAGACGGGCTGTGCAAGGTCCCTAACCAGAACCTCACTGCTGCCAAACCGCAGCTTCCACGCCTCGCTATTGACCTGGTTCATCTTCTGTCGCAGCACCGTGTCCATCAGCTCCCGTCTCCCGTCCGAAGAGCGGGTGCTGGACGTCGAAGCCACGCTGGCGGAAGCACCCAAATCCCCGCGGAGCTTCTCTTCATAGTCCTTCACCGAGCCCCCATCCTCCTCGCGCAGTGTCTCAAACGCAAGATCCCAGAGGCCGCGGATGGACGTGTTGTCCAAGGTGGGAGTGACAGGGGGCTGGTCAAGGGCATCATCTCCCGGGGCTGGGGCTGGCGCTGGCGCTGGCGTTTTGTCGGGGGCCGTGGATGCGAGCGATGATGACGACGGCGTTTCCTTCCCGTCCCCCGGCTTGGTTCGGACCGCTATCTCCTGGACGGAGACGGCCGCTGAGGAAGTCCCGTTCTTCTCAGATGAGCCGACGGCATGGCTGGGGTCTGTAGGCGTTGCGGAGCCATGCAAACGGCGCTTGAATTTGCTCTTTAGATCCCGTAGTCCCATTGGTCCTGATTACTCGTGATTTTGCATGGAGGAGCGCGCGGGGGAGAGGGAGATATTGTTGTTGATGACAATGCTACCAATGTAGCAGCCTGGAGCTGAGCTGGAAAGGATCGCAACGGGGTCGCATCAGGCGGGGTTTGGCGGTTCCCAATCCCAGGGCATTGTGTTGTGGGCAACAGACTGACGAATTGGAGAGGACGATGTTCGGCTGGGCCGCTGAGCTGCAGATGCAGTGGGGCTGGTGTCGCTTGAGTGACTGCCCCTGATCAGTGTTTCACTCTGTAGCTAATTTAGCGTGTGATACAAAGAATGTGAGCACAAGACGTTGGAAGGTAAAGTGCATACATACCATGTAGGTAAGTGGTAGGCAGGTAACTATCCAGTTTAAATCCCTAGGCGTTGCTCTGGATAGGCCGGCGAGCATCAGACTGGATGTGATGAAGATCACTTTTGCGAGGATGCTTGCTTGACTCTTCCATTATTTCAATGTTCCATCGCTGCTAATAAGCGAATAAAACCGCAGCGGTCCGCGCTCTTGGCTTGAGGGGGCCAGCTGTGTCTTCCACTCTCGCTCTGGACCATGATGAAGCTTTCTTCTTTTCTTCTTCCTCTGAGTTTGGTGTGATGCAAGAGTCGTCCATAAAACACTCGACTGGATAGTATAATACACGAAGTGACTGTTAAGATTGCGGATCTAACCAGTACCTCTGGCCGGTCTGCTTCAATGTGGCAAACCGAGCAGATCAGATGGCGTTCTCGCCCGGTTGCTGCCCGGGGAGTGCATCGGCGGCGGAGAGAGCGAGCGTGATGTTGGCGAGACGTCTCGATTTGCCCGTTGATGGGGTGGTGACCGTGGTGCTTCCTCGGGGCTCGCCATCGCCGACTCCCCCAGGTCAAAGTTCCATGCCGAAAAGCGGGGGTTGGGCAGGAAAGGGGGTGATCGGGTAGCCTCTTCCTGGCGTTTCTGTTCAAACAGTTTTCGAAAGCGGTCGGCCACTGGAAAACGCAACTTCTCAGTTAGCCGTATCCTGATGATGCCCAGGGCGTGGCGGCCTGGCTGTGGGGCAGGGGCCAAGGCCCAAGAAAGGGGGCGGGCTTACCCCTGGATGCAGTCTCATCCACATGTCCCTGCGGATCTTCGACATCACTGAACTGCACGGCAAGATACCGCAAGTTGGCAAAGAAGTCTTCCTCTGCCAGGACCGGGACAGATCTCTGCGATGCAAACGACGACCTGGTAGTACTCGTCCTGGACCGCTCCCCGCCGCCTTGAGACCTGCCAAACATGCCCGACAACCGCCTCATGGTCCGCCCCAGCCCCGTCGGACTTGGACTGGGGCTGCTGCCGCCTCCGTGTAACTCATCTGTCGATATCGACACCGCACTCTGGCTGTTGACCCTCTCTCCAACCCCGTTATTAGCGTTATTAACTTGAACAAAGTCGAGATAAACAACATCAGGATGATCCCTGCCCCCCGTCCGTGCAGTAGGGACAAATCGACGCAGTTCACACTCTACATGGCGATTCACAAACCGTCCATTGGTCACGTTGAACGAAAGCGAGTAATACCGCCCAGCCTCCACGTCCCCCTCATGCTCGTGCGGTAGAGTATTATGCGGACTCCTCCCAGACGGTCGCCGCCCACGCCACAACTTGAGATCCTGGCCCCATGACTCGCGCTTGTCGTGCCGCGCCTCGCTGCGGTCGGTCCAAATGACGTCCGTGTCGAAGGTCCCGCTGACGAGGAGGTCTTTGTCGCGGACATCGCTTTGGAAGATGCGCCGCGCTTCTTCCGAGGCGTTGGGGGAGACGAATTGGTATTCGGGCACGATGGTGGTGTAGGTGCTGCCGCTGCCGCCCCTGTGCAAGTGGTCTGCTGGTTTCCAGATCAGGTGGTGGCTTTCGTCGTCGTCTTTAGGGAGTGGGAAGCTGACGTGCTTTGTCTTGCGGTGGGAGCTGTGCAGGGTTTCGGGGAAGACGTCTCTCGGGACTGCACCGGGTCGAGGATTGTTGGTAAGATGTTCAGGGCTTGTTCTGTCTTCATGGTCGTTGAGGGGGTGTAGCACTTACGGACATGTTCCAAGACACCTGCTGGCCGTTCTGCCGTCCATATGATCCTTCGTCTCGTAGCCGTCCGGTCTATCCGCCATTCTTTGAGCTTGATCCAGCCCTCGTGGACAAGTGTAACATAGACGGTCGACTGATAGAACTCGGACGAGGGGATTGAGCTAAACGGTGGTTGAATTTGCTCGCCTCGTGTTGGAATGGGTGCAGAGCTAAGGACGTAGTTGTCGGGGATCGTCGAGGGATTGGCTGGGTGGGACGGTGCTCCCGTCCTGGACGTGCTGGAACCCCGGCCTGTGTATTCTGTCGCTATCGAAGAAGCCGTCACCGATTCTGGTTCTGATTGCAGCGTCTCGACGCGTCGGAGCTGGGGGAGGGTGTCGTGTATGGACGGCCTCGTGGCGTTGAGAACGGCGTCGGACCGGCTCCGCACCGGCGCGGCTAGCCAGTCGATGGGCAGCGGCGGGCGGGACGATACGGGCAGGCCGGCGCGCGTGCAAAAGTCGTTCCAGACGCCGTACATGTCGGCGTAGACACCGGACAGATCGGGCTCCTGCTCACGGGGTCCCCCTCCCGTCAACATGAGCTGCACTGACGCACTCATTTCCCGCTCGTACCGGTTGCTGATGGACCGAAGACGCGCAAAGAGGTTCTCGATCCATGTCGAATCGTATCCAGGCGGCCCGTGGGCGGCGTCGCCCCAGGTCGGTGTGGTCAGGGATGTCGAGTTGCTTGCGCGACTCCTGTTGCACAAGCGAAGAGAGCTAGGTCAGTGAAGCTTGCGCTTGGACACGGATACAACAGAAACAGAGACGCACCGCATCGATGTCATGACAAAGAGAAGCAGCTTCCCCGTCTCAAGATCCAGGGCATCGCGCAGCTCCTTGGCTGTCTTGCCGTCAAATGAGTACCGTCCGGTCTGCCATGTCATGTGCCAGTGGCCGCGCAACCGGCCCGTGAGGGACGCAGACCGGTGCTCTTCAAGGTAGTCCTTCTTGAGGGCGCGGTACTTGTTGATGAAGACGTTGCACTCCTCAAGCTTGCGCACAAAGGTCCGATGCAGCTCCTCGGGCACGCCGCCCCCGCCGCCGCCATCGATCGCCGTGATGTCGGAAAACACATTGGTCAGGTAGCGGCACGTGTCGACGAGCTCCTGCACTCGCGCGGGCGCGCTCTCGTACTCGTCGGCAAAGGCTGTGTAGATGTCCTTGCACTTGACAATGACCTTGATGATGTCTTGGATGCCGACGCCTGGAGCACTCATGACGGCGGGACACAGGACTCAGGGTAAATTAATATCTATAGGTTCACATTTGTGGTGTTTCAGATGTGGGGGAAGATGCACAGAAATCATGGCCGGCACCATGGCGCTGGGATCGTCAGACATGGACGACACGGAACCAAGCAGACACGCAGTCGAGGTACCTGCAGTCCGAGCCAGCCAGGCATCAAAAGAAGTCTTTCCAAAAGAGGATGGGTGAAAGAAGGTTGGGTGGTCTCAAGTGTGCGAGATGTTACCCTGGCATGGACAGGGTCCGGGGGGGCTTCGCGAAGCAGAACGCTTCCTTCCACCACGTGGGACCCTGATGCCATCCCAAGAAACCCCCGCGTTACCAATTCGGGAACGCTGCGGCTGAAAGATCAAATGAACACACATGGTAGCCCGGAGGCTTGTGGTAATCCGCCGGAAAACCGGTTGATCGGGAACGGTCCATCACACGGCGCTTCTGTCCGATCAGAGGGGCTCTGGGTGTGCAGGGGTTGTCGTCCTGTTGTGGATTGAGTTTTGTATGTACTTGTGTGGTATGTAACATGCTCGGATGTGATGGGTGGCTGCATGTCATCTTGCACACCAACGCTAAGCCGAACGGAAGGAAGACCAGATTGGATGAGGCTAATAAAAACATGGTGGTAAAGTACTGCTCGACCCCGAGTCCTTCGAGGACCGCAGAGGGTTTGTTTTCTTGGCCTGGCCTCAGCCGAGTGCCTGCGGCCCCCTTTTCCTCCACCACATAACCCAAGATGACCCCCTTCTTCATCGAACCCTTTCCACGATAAGATGGACTGAGTGTCTGACAGATCAAGGATTCCAGGGTTTAGAATTCCGAAATAACGGAACGGGTGCTTGGTCTTAAGTGTCAGGGGCGAAGTCCGCCCGCTCGGTTCAATCTTTTCGACGGCAACCAAGGGTCAGCCCGGCCTGACACGTTCATACAATGGGATCGGCAGTGTCGAGGCCACGTATACCAGAGAACCTGACGGTACGAGACATTTCTTTTCCCCAAGCTACTTCGTCTCATATCCGACTAGCACGTAAGTCGCTGATCTCTAAGACGAATCACAGACACGGCGCCAGAAACGGCGCTTCATCCGACGGGCCATCGACGCCCACGGCTTCCGATGGCTTGTCTTTGCCGTCGCGGCCAGTGGATTTTTGACGGACTCGTGGAATCTGTTTTCCACTAACGTGATTCTCCCCTCGCTGGCCTTTGTCTACTGGCCCGAGGAGCTGGCGCGGAATGCGTGGCGCGAGTCGCTCATCAACTGCATGACACTCGCCGGGTCGCTCATCGGCCAGCTGTTGTTTGGATATCTCGCTGATAGTGAGTTGTCTCAAACCATGATATGTTTCCCTGCGCTGTCTTTGTGATACACTCGACTGACAGTGAGGCAGAGTATGGTCGAACTCGGCTCTACGGCATTGAACTTGTGATTGTTGCCGTCACCACCATTGCGCTGTCGGCCAGCTCGACCGGATTTAGCAACTCGATTGCCGTCCTGCCGTGGATTGTCTCGATGCGGTTCCTCATGGGCGTGGGGATAGGGGCTGAGGCATGAACCATCTCTCATCTCAACCACCGGATCCCATGGATCTTCCTCCTGACCTCTTCTTCTAGTACCCACTGTCCGCCTCCATCTGCGTCGAGTAAGATCTGCACTCCCCTCAACATCCCCAGAGGTGGACTGACCTCACAACAGATGGGCCTCAACCAAAGCCCGGGCCAAGATGATGGTTGCCGTGTTCCTCATGCAGCCCCTGGGCCAGTTCATGTCTCAAATTGTCGCGTACGGCGTCCTGCAGGGGTACAGCAACTCGTACGACCTGCAATCGTGCCACCACCCGGGAGACGACAACGGCAACTGTGGCAGGGTGGTCGACAGCATCTGGCGCTGGGTGGCGGGGGTGGGTGCCATCCCTGCGCTCGTCGCCATCCTCTTCCGTTTTCAGATTGACGACCCCGGATTGTACGACCTCGACGTTAAGGACGAGGGTACCCGGGCAGTGCAGAACACCATGATGCTGTACCGCTATCGGCGTCTGTCGACCGAGATGCCCAACGGCCCTGATGCCGGAGGCGAGATGGAGGAAGTCGGCCCCGAGGATCAAGACCGCCCACCTATGAACGGCGTTAGACATGAACACGACGAGCCGTTGCCGGCACAGTTCTCCAAAGCGGATATCAAGGACTACTTCTTCACCCAGGGGAACTGGCGCAGCCTGGCCGGCACCGCCATGTGCTGGTTTCTTCTGGACATGTAAGCCACTCTCCTGGGTCTTCCGTTTCATGTTGTTGATCCCGACACTGAGACAAATAACAGCGCATTCTACGGCCTCGGAATGGGCAACCCGTCCACCCTGGCCAAGCTCTGGACCTACAAGCCCGATGACAAGGTACTGGGCGACGTTCCATGCTGGAACCCCAACGCGGCGCGGCCCGACGCGAGCATCTTCGACGCGCTGCAGGACAACGCCATCCAAAACCTGACGACGGTCTGCATCGGCTCGCTGGCGGGGTGCGTCGTGCTGCTGCTCATCATCGACTACGTCCCGCGCAAGCAGTTCCTCACCTACTCGTTCGTGTGGCTGGCCGTGCTGTTCTTCGTCACAGGCGGCAGCTTCTTCGCCGTGTTCCACAACGACTTCCACGCCGTCACCATCGTGCTCGTCGCGCTCTGCCACTTCTCCTTCAACCTCGGCCCCAACACGCTGACCTTCCTCATCCCCGCCGAGCTCTTCCCCACACGCTACCGGGCCACCTGCCATGGCATTGCTGCCGCCGCGGGGAAGCTCGGGTCCGTCATCGTGCAGGCGACGCTGCCCACGTGGAAGATCAACGGCGTGCGCGTGGCGGATCCGGACAGCAGCGGGCTCGGGTGGGTGTTTATCACGTACGGGTTCGTCATGGCACTCGGGGCAGTTTTTGCCTGGGCGTGGATTCCGAATCTGCAGTATCATCGGGGTGGGGATGGGTCGGTTGCTAAGGTGAATGCGAGGGAAGGGCTGAAATTGCCGAGCAAGCCGCTGGAGGTGCTGGCCGAGGGGGTGGTCAGGGCAGAGGCGGACGGCGAGCGGATCGGTTTGCGGAAGCGTCTTGGGCTGAGATAGGGAGGTAAATATTTGCACCCTGGAGATGAGATAGCCACGAGTCAATGCCCTTGTGCTCACTTCTCAGTTGCTCCACCCCCTGATTGCCCGCGGCGTCCTGCGTACCACCTGCCGGATCCGTCCTAGACGCTGGCAGTTATCGAACAGCACAAGTCAGGATCAGCGAGATTCAGGCACAATCGAGCCCAGGTATCCTATCATGCTGCATGAAAGATGAAAGCTTGTTCCTTTTTGCGGGGAAGTGGGCGGGGGCCGAATCCTCACCAAGCACGGGTTTAACATGGCCGAGTCCAGCCAGTCAACATGGACGAGACAATTCGACGCGTTCGCCCTTCTTGGCAGGTCGCTACTCAAATGACACAGGGACTTCAACATGGTCGGGCGGTCCCGGACGTGAATACTCAAACAGGATGGAGGCAGGGGGGAGAGATCCGAGAGCTTGGGAACAGTTCGGATCGATACGAGGTATAAAGGACAAATGGCCCAAGAACTGCCACTTATTTGGAGACAAGAACCTGTCAATTCCAAAATAGTCGGCTTCTCCTCATTTAATATCATCACGATGACACGTCTCTTTGTGGTGGCCAGTCTGGCGGGCGCCATCCCCCAGGCCATGGCTTGGGGTGCCATGGCCCACCAGGCCGTCGCCTACGTTGCCACCAACTTCGTCTCTGATACAACCAAGACGTACATGCAGAACCTCCTTGGTGACACCACAGACAACTACCTCGCCAACGTTGCTCCCTGGGCCGACTCGTTTCGCAAAACCCCCGAAGGAGCCTTCAGCGCAAACCTCCACTACATCGACGCCTTGGACAGTCCCCCCACGAGCTGCAACGTCGACTTCGACCGCGACTGCGGCGAGTCCGGGTGCATTATCAGTGCCATCTCCAACTACACGACCCGGCTGCTGACGACGTCACTGAGCACGTCGGAGCGGCAGATGGCAGCTAAGTGGGTGATCCATTTCCTAGGCGACATCGGCCAGCCGCTGCACTGCGAGAACCTTGAGGCGGGCGGCAACGGCATTAATGTCACGTACGACGGCGAGTCCACCAACCTCCACACCGTCTGGGACTCCAAGATCTCGGAGCACGTCGCGGGCGGGTCGACTCAGGCCATTGCAAAGTCGTGGGCGGCCAAGCTCACGGCCGGTATGTCCACATCATCATACCACCCACCCCTGACATAAATCCAGCACAGCCTCCTTTCTCCTCCCTCCCGTTCCCTCCCGTTCCCTCCCCTCCCGCATCCACTGACACATTGCATGACATAACTTACATGACTGACACGACCCCCCACCACAACAGAAATCAAATCCGGCTCCTACAAATGCTCTGCCCGGAAATGGCTTGCTGGCCAGAACATCGCCCACACGCAGAAGTCGGCGGTGAAGTGGGCATCCGAGAGCAACGCGTTCGTCTGCACTGCTGTCATGCCCGGCGGCGTGATGGGCCTGCAGAACATCGACCTGTCGGGCGCATACACCGCAGCAGCAGCGCCGGTCATCCGGCTGCAGGTTGCTAAGCAGGGGTATCGGTATGTTGTTCCTTCCCCTCCCTCTTGGTTCTTTTTTTCGGTTTTTTTTTTTCAGTTGTGGATATCGGGTGATGGCTGACATGTCTGCTGTTGGGTGTGACTGGTTTAGTCTTGCCAAGTGGCTGGATGCTATTGTGGCTGCTCTTCAATAATTAATGGAGAAGTCGTGTTGGGTTCATATTGGGTTGGTGTTAGGTTTGTCAGGGGTAGATCTCGGTCTGGTTCGGGTCACCCGTTGGATGTATTGCATTCTCCTTGCCCTTCCGAGACCTGGACTTGTTACTCAACACTTAATGAAGAAGGGAATGAGCTATCCCTTCGTCAATTATTGACTATTACCTTGCACTGCGAGCTGCCCGAACGTTGGGTTAGCTTCAGCACAACACTCCCAAGTTCCCAACGGATCATACGGCACGAGAATGGTCGCTGCCAAGGCGACCCCAAACAGCAAGAACCCATGAGGAGCAGGCTTCTGCTTTTTAGATCTCCGAGGAGGTCAGACTAGAGGTCCATCCTATACCTACCTACCCACCCCAATCAAAGGTGACAGTCCGAGTTCGCCCTGCGCTGTGAACTTGTGTCGCCTTGACCCGGTTGCCGACGAGTAGGAAAGGATGGAGGTAGGATAAACTACCGATGATCTGTCCATCTCTTGGGAAGGATTCGAGTATGTACCACTCGGCTAAAGCAACCTGTGGCGGAGCCTGCGGATGATGTGCTTGGCGTCCGGGAGGCAGCCTGTGCTCAGACAAGTTAACTCCTGACATGTTAGTAGATGACGGATAACACTAAGAAGATAAAGGGGGTGGCCCTCTGTAACTTCATCTTTTCCTCGTTCATCAACCCACATGCCGGTACCTACCCTCACGCTACGACAATCAACAGCCACAAGACACAGCCCCGTAAAATGGACACTGCTTCCCTAAAGACGGTGGAGACCACCAAAACCACGACCGAAACCCGTACTGGGACAAAACCCCCTTCCCTCCACTCCAAAAACTCCTGGACAACCCTCGCCACGGAGACCACCGTGACCGAGGAGACCACCAAGGCCGCCGCTGAGAAGGAAGACAAGCAGCCCGACCGCTACACCTACTACAAGAAGACGGGCCGCGGGCCCAACCCGGACGCTCAACCCAAGCCCAAGTCCAAGGTCTCCAAGTTCTTGTCCAAGTTCCAGAGCCCCGCCGTCAAGCAGACCAACGCGGCGCGGGAGCGGGAGCAGCTGGAGGAGGAGCGCAGGGGCGTCAAGATCTACACGCCGTCGGGCACCCCGGCGGGGAGTATGCAGTCTACCGCGGCGTTTATGTAGCGTTGGGGTGGCGGGATGGGCTGCGGAGCTTGATGTGGTGTGGTGGCTCTCTGGGTAGTTTCACTGGGGAGAAGAGGTGTTTTTGAACCAGGCGTGGACTTCTATCTTGATGTCTATAATTCAATACCTCAGTTCCTAACATACGTTTGATCTGTTTGTTTCTGGTTTAAGTCCTCGCTGCCTACTTGTTCTTGACACTGTGAACCGGCTCCACCGTTCTGTCCGCCGCCCGAAAAGCTCAATGGGATTACATGCTCGTGTAACGGATGCCCCTCCTCAGATATCTCCAGGCTCTCGTAGCGAATGACCTCTGCCGGATCATCCAGTCTCGCCCAAATATCGGGTGGAACGCGCGTCTTCACCTACTCGGCGTGCTCGGGGTGCGCTTGGACGAATTTCACGTGCCCCTCGAACAAGCTGTATCCGTAAGTCAGGGTTTCCCGGAGGGACTGACAACGCGACTGTCATGAGGATATCATTGCCGACATGTATATAGGCGACACTAGGACTATCGCTGGTATGTATATGATTACCGCGGTTCTATAGCAGCTCGCTGGATGGATGGCTGGGAATTTCCGTAACTGGTTCAGTATGCTGTTTGTTCCACCTTCCACGTTGGCATGTACTTGACGGTGCGCGACGAGCTGAATTCGCGTGGGACACACATCAATTAGAGAGGCACGTACTCAGCAAAGCTGGACTGTTATACCCTTCTTCGTCAAATGCTCTGGATCCAAGACAATTTGCTGAAATTAACGCTGAGGACTCGGAGAGCCGGGGATATACATGTATAAAATCGACGACTTCAACCACCTTCTCAAGCATCCTTCCGCCAAATCCCATCACATTTCAACCACCGCCTCACCGTCGACCAGCACCCCGTAAAGCAAAATATCAGCAGCGTGTCGTCGTTCTCACACTCCTGGTACCACTTCCCCTCCGGGTCGTAGATCCGCGCCCCTTCGTTCGTCAAGCATACGCTCCAGCCGCCGTCATACCCCCCATTACACCCCGCCATGCTCGTGCCCATCTTCACATTCGACCCCGCGACGTACTCGCCCTTCTCCTTGCAGCTGACGCCGACCGCGCCCGGGTGTCCGTCGCGGTACACCTCGATGCGGAAGAAGGGCGCGTTGTCCTGGCACCCGGTGAACTGGCCCTTCCAGGTCGGGTTCTGCGCCTCGACGACGGCGAGGTACTCGTTGCTCTGGTACTGGGTCGGGCCTGCTGCTGTTGTTGTGGCGGGCGGCGGAGCCGGGGTGGACGTGGTGGTGGGTGCCGGAGGCGGGCACACGAGCGAGGTGCCGCAGTTGGTGTTCCCCGGGCCGCCGAAGCAGACGGTCGCTGTCTTCATGGGGCGCGGGCACGAGCTGAGGCTTGGGAGCGGCGGGCCGTCGGTGATGGTCGAGGTCGCACAGATGACATTGTTGGCGCAGGCCAGGTGGCCGCCGGCGCCGGCGCAGACCAGCGTCGTGGTGGGGTATTCGTTGCCGGAGCATGTCGGACCGGCGGGCAGCGGGGGAGGAACGCCCGGCGGGGATGTCACAGAGGAAGGGAGCGTGGACCTGGTGCTGGTGCTGGGGACATGGCTGGGGTCTTTTGGGTCCCAGAAGTCGGGCGGTGTGCCGGTCGGGTTCGGGGAGCAGTAGAACCCGGAGCAGAGGGTCCCGCAGTTCGAGCGGCAAGTCGGTGAAGGGGACCCGGCCTTGTATGTCAACACACCGCCCCGAGTTGCGCCGGGGACGCCGCTGGGACCGTTTGGATTTCCGCTTGGGTTCGTCGGGGGGTTGAAGACCAGCTGGCACTGCCCACTGGCCTGTCGTTTGTTGGCGGAAGCACCGCCTGCGCACGACCGGCGATCGGATTCAAAGGGTTCCAGATCAGAGTAGGGTGTTTCTTTCAGCTCTTCCGGGCAACCGGCCAGCCAGGGTTGCACAAGGCAGTTGCCGTCCCTTGTCTCGCCGCTCCAGAGAAAGGGAATCGGGTAGTCCCATGGCCGGCTAGGTTCCTCAGGATCGTAGTCGTCGCGCACCTCCTCATCCGTAGGCTCGTTTTTGTGACGTTCCACGTTGTATTCATCGTACTGGAGCGCCCTGTGCATGTAAAACACCAGGTTCTTGACGGCGCTCGGTGTTGTGAGCTGGTTTCCTCGGTCGTTCCCTTCGGGGAACAGACTCCTCCAGTATGCGATGGTTCCAGCAACCAAGGGCGCGGCTGTTTTGGCCGTGGCGACGGCAGATAATTAGCGACCCATCTCGACGTCAGCGTGGGTAAAAGACACTCACCAAAAGAGGCACCCCAGCCCTCCTCTGAGTATTGATTCGTCGTGCCAGCCCTGGGCGCGACGACTTTCCATCCAGGAGCGTACGCTATCCATGGCCTGTAAGGGTTGACAGGTGAGACGACCGAGTTCTTGTCAATACCGCCGACCACGATGAGGCTGTCGACTTGATACCACCCATCCGCCTCCGGATCGGCCCAACTAACGGGGACTCCATCCACCGAGCCCTTGATAGCCGGATCCAAAAACTCGTTATGAGTGGCCCCGACGAGGACGACATCCAGGCTCTCCAGTTTTTGCAGAAGCCGGTCTTTTACGCAGACAGTCGCCATTAGCAAACCGGGGATTCGCGTACACAACGTCGACAGCCATGCAAAGAAGTGATGACTTACAGAACGCATGGTACCAAAGCATAGGGTGACGGTAAGTCGAGGCTGCGGCGAACGACATGTTCAAGATCTGCTTGCCTCTCTTACCCGGGTTTCGCAGGACATGGTCGAGAACCCTGGTCAGGGCGATGTAGTTGCCCTCCTTGATGGAATCGAGGCGATCGGCAGAGTTGGGGGGGTGAACGGGGGCAAAGAAGAGGTCGGCCTTTCGTGCGAGGCCGAGGCGGTTGCCAACGAGTTTGCCAGCCACCGCGGTGCCGTGCTCGGGATTCGGAGTGCCAGCGTGTACCGGGCCGAAGTCTGAGCCAGGCAGTTCCTGGATCGAGGCACCCTGGAATTCCTGCAAAGGTCAAAGTTGATATCGTTAGTCAGGCAGCAGACACTTGCCGGCAGGCAACAACGGGCACTTACGGTGTGACTACGGTCCAAGCCCTGCTCGATGACATAGATAACCTGTCCCTCGCCAAAACTGGTCTGTGCCGTGTACTTGTAACCCGCCTCGCCGGCCTCGGTGTATTCTTCCGATCTCCAGTCCTCGCCAGGTGGAACCGACATGAGCGAGAGCTCCCAGGCGGTATCCGAAAACCTTTGGCGCGCGCCCTGCTGCCTCGCCACCAAGGTTGCGTTGACCGCGCCCCGTTTCGAGACTGCCTGGGCTGGGGGCACATCGTCAAGGTTTTCGAGCTTGGCGTTGTGAGCCCGAATTGAGTACATGCCGGCAATCTAGGTTGTGTCAGTATTCATCTCACGCACCGTCGACAAACATCGAGCACTTACCCCCAATGCTACCTTTGCCTGCCACATCGCATTGAATTTGTCCGTGTCCAAGCCGGCAATGAAGAGCATCGTGGTGTACTGATAGCCCGCGCCATTGCTTGCGCTGACGGGGATGGTGGCGCTCCACAACGGCACACCGTTCTGCCTAGTGGTCTCAAGATAGCCAACGAGGGCTCCAACATCCTCTGGGTCCGTGGGAAAGATCATGGCATCACCAGCGTACGAGGGAAAGCAGACGTTGGGGTCTTCGCCATCTCTCGGCCGGAGGGGCTGATGCTGCGACGAGGGCGCCTGCGTGGGCGTGGGCTCCGCCCGCGCGACGTTGTTGCCGGGGCGGTCCGTGGTGATCGTTGTTCTTGAGCAGCTCACGGTCGTAGTCGTCTCCCAGTCGTCGTCCTCGACCTTGCAACCCAGGATGGTGGTGCAGGTGGACTGGGTCAGTGTTGACGTGGTGGTCACATCCCCGGTCGTCTTGATATCGAGCGTTGCCGTGGTGGAGCACACATCAGCCGTTTGTGTGGTGCACTGTCCTGACC
Source organism: Chaetomiaceae sp. PYS4301M (assembly GCA_023628425.1). Classification (NCBI taxonomy): domain Eukaryota; kingdom Fungi; phylum Ascomycota; class Sordariomycetes; order Sordariales; family Chaetomiaceae; species Chaetomiaceae sp. PYS4301M. The sequence continues at coordinate 43,884 of JAMAKR010000027.1, forward strand.
GGAGCGCCGGGTAGGTGACCTTGTCGTCCCATCCAATGGTGAACGGCGGCCATGGTCCGGGAAGGACACCCTTCACAGAGACCCTTGGTGGCCACCGGATGGAGGGCGGCGGGCCTGGGGGGTAAATGCCAGGGGGAAATCTCCATCGCCACCCTCCCAACTTAACATCGGACCAGTTGATGCAAATGAAAAAGAACCACAGCCGGCATGTTGACTTCTTGCCGCTGCGGTCGCCGTCATCCTCCTCCTCCCAGACCAGCTCGCCCTCGGGCCACGTGGTGTACGTCGGAAGTGGCCCATCTGTGATGCGCGTCCCGGTCCCGGTGAAGAGCGTGCATCCGAGCGTGAAACTTTGCGTGGTTCCCCCCTCAATCTCTACCGTCTTGGTCGGCGCGCAATCCCGGACCATCGTCGTCGCAGCCCCGGGGCAGTCGGCCAGCGTGACGTACGCGTTGTACTCAGCGACGTAGTGCACGTCGTCGCTGTTGCCGCAGAGGAAGACGATCGGGGGTCGGGTGTAAGCGGGCTCCGTCCAGGTCCGTGGCGGCCTAACTGACACAGTTCCAGTGGACGATGTTGTGGGCGCACTGCTACCGCCCGGTACCGATACTGGTGGCAGAAGGGGGCCATAGGCGAGAACGGGCCAAGGGGGAAATACAATGACTCTCGATGAGGTTTGGCCTGCGCCGTTGGTGACAAAAACAGTTGACGGGGGGATATCAAGGCTGACCGTGGGGTCGAAAGAGCCGGTTGTCTGCCCGTTTGCGATGACAACATTGGATTGCGGCAGCTTGTCGGTGACGATGGATTGTACCACAACGGTGACGGTCGTCGTTGTGGCGCTGAATACACCGTTGACGCTGGATCCGACCTCGAGAGAAGTCGTATACGGGTCCACGGAAATGGTCGTGGGGCTCGCCAGAGGGACCGGCGGCAGGACGAAGGTGCATGGAGGCGGGCACTGCGCCGTGCGGCTCTCGTAGACGACAGGATCCAGATAGACCACATTGTCGCGGTCGGTGCAGGAGCCGCTCTGGCATCCCGGCCCGCAGTGAGCTGGGGTGTTTCCGCACCAACCAGCGGGTGAGCAGCAGTCGCCGGCCGGCCAGTTGCCGCAGATGGCACCATTTGCGCCGGCACCGCAGGACCCGTCCGTCGTCACGGCGCCCTGGATGCACTTGCCGCTCACGCAACCCGAGCCGCAGTGGCCTCCGGTCGAGCCGCACCATCCGCTGGCGGAGCAGCAGTCGCCGAACGCGGTGCCTTCGCAGACAGCACCTCCGTTTTTGGGCCCACAGGTTCCGTCGGTCGAAAGGGGCGGGTTGTCGTTCGCGTTGGCGTTGAAGTCGACGCTCCAGGCCATGGTGCCGCCGAAACCCAGGTTGTTGGCGAAGGCCTTCTTCATGGCCACTGTCTCCTCGTCGTCGTAGCCAATCCACTGGTCGTCCCAGACCAGCTCCTTCATCATGGCGCCCGAAAGTAGGCGTGGTGTCAGGCCCTTCTCCACAATTAGGCCGTTGATTTCATCCAGCGAAAGGACGCCTGCCGCGTTTGTGCACTTTCCGGGCTTGTTCGGTCCCTTGAACTCGCACCCGAGCGTGTTGCAGCTGGGTGTCTGCAAGGTGTAGCCCCGGCCGTACCAGGCAATGCCAAAGTCGATCTTTGAGAAGTCCAAACCGGCGTATGCAAGGGGAATGGTATTGTTGTAGATCTCGCGGACGTCAGCTTGGCCCCTGACGATGGAGCCGAGCGCTTTGACGTCTTGGTCCCAAAACCCATGGAGATCGTAGGACATAAAGCCCATGTGGTCGACATAGGGCTCGAGGCCCTTGGCATCGAACCACCGGAGGTACCAGTAATCTGGCGCGAGGGTCAGGCTGATGCCGAACGAAGTTCCGTAAGCGGCACGCATTTCGCGGACCAAGGAAACAAAGTTCACGACATCTTGGGGTCGGCCGCCGCGTTCCTTCGCTACCGGGTACTCCCAATCCAAGTCCACTCCTTGAAAGCCATGTGTCTCCATGAAGGTGCGCACCGACGAGATGAAGGCGGCTCGATTGGCAGCGGTCGAACACAGGTCGCTCCAAGTGGTGTGGGTGGCCGTGGTGTTGTCACTGAAGTCGTAGCCACCCACGGCAATCCAGGTCTGCAGGTTGGGGCCCTTGAGTGCTGTGAACTGGGCCATAAGCTCCACGTCATCGTCGTGAGCAGGCACAATCTGGAAGGTCTGCGGGTTGATGGATGCGAAGGCGAAGTAGAGGTGCGTGTACTGCTCCTTTTTGATCTGCGACGGCCAAACACGGTTGCAGGCTCGGTTTCTTGTGTTCCACGACTGGTAATAGCCGATCGTCCTGCCGTTGGTCGACCCAGACGTGTGGCCGTACTCGGTCGGCCGAATCACTTGGCATGACCCAAACCCGGCTTGACACGGCGAGAACGTGTCTGGCCCGACGCAGTGGTCCTGCGAGGTTCCGCACCAGCCTCCTGTCATCACCGAACATGTCAGTTTTGTTGGCAACTGGGAGACTGAAAGGCTACTGACCCCAGGAGCAGCACAGATTCAGGCCGCACTTCACGGCGGCCCCCTCCGAGTGGATGCCACACATGGCTGTCGCGTCGCAGTTGCTCTGGCAGCCGGTACCACAAAAATCCGGGCCATAGCCACATATTCCCTGCGGGCCGCAGCAACTGAAGGAAGGGGAGAGGTATCAATCAGCAATGGTGGAACTGGAGGAGTCTTAAGTCAAGACATGGATGTCCGGCAACTAACCTGTCGTCGGCGCATATTCCGGTCGGGCACAAGAGGGCTCCAGCGCCGGGCGGATCAGCCTGACGCCTGACGAGGCCGGCCATGTCCCCATGGGGATTGTCGCTCTTCTGGTTGTGTGTGAACCCGGGCAGAGGGTGAAGATTCGCATCGACAGACGGATCCCGATGAGTGAGCAAGGGCGGCCGGGCTGAAACGGTGGGTATCATGCCGCCCCCAAGCAGGCAGGCCGCCACCAGCGACAGAGTGACTGTGCGCGCCATGATGGACAGCGCGAGGAGGACAGTCCGAGGTTGACGGTGGTCGAGAGGCAACAGCAGGCCGGAAACGATGCCATCCTGTGTCGTTTTATACCCAGCGCCAGCGCCATCTCCGGTCCTTCCTCACCCCACTGCCCCTCCCCCTCCACATCGAACGAACGCGACCCGAAGATGGAGCCTCGGGACTAGTCAGGGTCGGCGCCGTCTTGGGACATCACCAAACACCAGAAACCATGCACTTTTTCGTTCTGTTCGCCCGAATCTGGGATAGTTACGCCATGGTGTTGCGGGGGTTTGCTGGGCGACTGGGGCGGCTACTGCGCCGCATGGGAACCAATCCTTTTCAGAACCGGAGAGCGGTTCTTAGTGCTGACAATGCGTGTGCGCGGGACCGCAGGGTTGGGTCGCGTGGTGGAGTCCCGCAACGGAGGGACATCAGTCGGGTCGGAAACGCCTTGGGCTTGGAGTCGTTGGGGCTTCGGCACTGAGGTCAGATCCGGGATCGGGAAACCAGGAAGGCATTTTGGGCACAGCAATTGGGTCTGGCAAGTTACCGTTCCCGGAGTAGCCCCTCCTTTGTGATGTGAATCGATGCCTGAGCTTTTTCGTCTTCAACTGCTCATTTCGAAAGCCAAGAGACATGGACCCTTGCATGGAGGCTGAAGCGCGACGTGGGGGGATCCACTTGGTAAGGTTAAACCCAACCCTGTTCAACCTGCCTCAGCCTGCCAGCTGCAATTGGACCTGAGCAGTCACCATATTCGGAATAGCGCCATATTTGCCGCGATCCTTCCCTTGGCGCGCTTCCGGGCTGGGCCGTGATGCTGGTCCAGGCTTTGGGCCCCTGACTGAGATGCAAGATGGAAGGCACGACCACTCAAGCGCCTCATGGGTGCCTGGAGACCCGTGCAGGTGCCGGGTGCGTCGTAATTGCCAATATGAAATATAAGACGCGACCGTGACTGCCGTGCACTTGGGCTGGTCTGGAGATCTGAAGCTCTCCCCGCCATTTTCCCTCATCTTCGAGTCCTTGCCCGTACTTTCCTGCAATGGCTCCCCATCCGCCACCAACGTGGGTCGAGGCCTCACAACTCCTTCCTGCAAACGGTGGCCCCAAGACCTATCCCACACAATGGCAGCAACAAGTCCACTCGGACGCGGACACAGACATCCATCGCCCGAACCGCTATCCCTCGTCCGGTCCCGGCACTCCGCGCGTAACCCACCGGTTGACATTTCTCCAGAAGCTGTCTGCGACCTGGACATTCGAGCTGCTTGCTTTGCTGGTCTCGGTGGCCGGCCTGGCCGTGATGGCGTACGTCCTCCGGCGCTATGATGGACAGCGGATCCCCGACTGGGGGTCATTGTCGTTCAACACCCTCATTTCCATCCTCGCCGTCGTGTCCAAGATGGCGGCCCTGCACGGCGCAACAAGCGCCATCAGCCAGCTGAAGTGGGCGTGGTTCACCGAGCCTGGTAAGAACCTCGTCGACTACAAGACGTTTGACAGCGGCAGTCGGGGCGTTGCCGGCGCCGCTGTGTTGGCCTGGACTCTCAAGGGCCGGTAAGTACCTCCCAGGTGCCTGTCCTTGCATCGCCTCCGTAACAACCCAAGTCTTACCAACTGCCTCTTTTGAACAGGAGCATCGCCGTCGTTGGCGCGCTCGCCGTCATCATTGGTGCCGCCGCCGGTCCCTTCGCGCAGCAGATCGTCCATTTCTACGACCACGAGTACGTCGATGTCAACCAGACCGCGTGGATATCAAGGGCCGATATTGTTGACTCGCTCGGTCCCAAGATGGACTCCTCCATGTGGTCCATCGACACCATATTCAAGGCCAACGCCATCACCGCCCTCTTCCTTCCCACCCAAGAAACCCTCTTGCAGCCACGCTTCCACTGCCCCACCGGCAACTGTACCTGGGCGCCTTTTTCCACACTTGGCTTCTGCTCCACATGCGCCGACCTCTCCCCGCAACTCAACCGCACCTGTGAGACTCTCACTTTTTCGAACAACATAACCACCGCACCGGCCTGCACGGTCTCCTTCCCGGGCAATGGCAACGAAGCCCCCAGCCTCTTCTACATTGCTGACCCCGATTTTCCCGGCTCGTCCACTTACATGGTTCTCAACTCCACCCGCCCCGCCAACGCCACCGTTCTCACAAACATTACGTGGCCACGGACAATCTACCAGTCCATTCGTGCTGTCGTGGACCCGCAGCAGCTCGGCGGCACCCAGAACCCGTATCTCGAGCCCGGCGGCGAGCTGGCCAACAGCGGGGTCCACGTCCTCCAAGTTGACACCCGCTTCATCGGCTCTGAGTGTGCCCTGTCCCCATGCGTCCGCCGCGTGCAACCCTCCGTAACTCGCGGCGAGTACCACGAGGAAGTCCTCGACACGTTTTCCGAGTTTGGCGAGTACCAGGACGGTGACCCCCTCGTCCTCTCGCCACCCTGGGAAAGCGGCAGGAACTTCACCATCCACCCACGATGGCTCGAAGCCGTGACAAACACCCCATACTTCGGCGGACAGGACCCGCTCGGCGGCCAGCTCATGGGAACCGTCATCACGCATGATTCGAACCAGGCGATCCGCGTCAACGACATCCCGGCGTTTGGCGGGATCCCGACGAAACAGAATGACGCCCTCCAGGCCGTCTTCTACGCCGACTTCCACAACAGCACAACGTGCCCCACGCCCGACGACAACGTTGCCTGTGCCTTCCGCTCGCTGGCGGCCGCCATGACCAAGTCGGTGCGGGACGTGGCCGTGTCGCGCAACGGCACCGCCGCGCCGTACGTGGCCGAGGGCGCCGCCAACACAACGGGCACGTACATCCGAGTCGAGTGGCCCTGGTTTGCGCTGCCGGTGGCTATCTGGTTGCTGAGTCTGGTCACGGTCGTGGTGGCCATGTGGACGTCGAGGGGCGTGCCGCTGTGGAGGGACAGCGCGTTGCCGCTGGTGTTGCTGGCGGGGGAGCATGCTGATGCGGATAGGGGGGTGCACGAGGCGGCGTTGAGTGTGAGGGCCGAGACGGTGAGGGTGCATTTGGCGGGTGATGAGGGGAGCGGGCTGAAGATTTTGATGAAGAGTCACTGATCTAGTTTGTTAGATTTGTTCTAATGTTACAACAATGCAGATATGTACAACTCGTGAGTCGCCTCAGACATTAGCATCTACCGATTTTGGCTACCGAAAAGATCAGCTCAGGCTCGACACACGGAGAAGAAGGTGGTCAGACATACCCAAAGTACATTCGTTATCAGTATAATGACCATTGATGTAACAGTAGGGATAGTTGCGGTGAGCAACCTTGTCCCAACCGCTTCGCAACGCGTCAGCCGATATCTTCACTTCGCTGTTGTCGTTCGAAAACTCTTACCAATTCGTTGCCCCGTTGATGGTGATGCATTCCCCGCTTTTGAGACAGGTAAAGTACAAGAGCTCGCCCTTCTTGAAGGTAGTGACCACCGCGTACTGAGTGCCCGGGCCGGCGCGGCAGTTGACGGTCGAGGAGACGTTGACGATCCTGCAGATGCCGGCGGCACGCTTGGTCAGGAGGTCGTCGCTATCATCGCGGGGAGTGCCGTCGGCGGTAGAGGCGATGGGGCTGGCGCTGATGCCGATGGGCGAAGGGAGGCTAGGAGGAGAGAGGCGGGCTTCATGGTGGGGAGACAAAAGACAAGGGTGTTGTTGGGTTGAGTTTCGGGTCTGGTTGACCTTCGCCGAACTGTGTTCGTCTGTTCAAGAGAAAGAAAAGGAACAGAGTAGAAACGAAAACTCTTCGCCTTCTTTCAGACCTTCAACTTTCACTCGTTATTCCCTGGTATATTTACGAGCTCCAAGAACAACTCTCTTTTTACACATAACTATAGCACTTTATCCCCTTATTTTCCACTACCAAGAAGCTCCCTACAGTGTGACAGGAATAAAAGAGTGTTTGGACAGTCTGTAGTTGAATACATAACTGTGACAAGAGATATCCAACGGCAGTGAAAAGAAGATCCGAAAAGAACTGCAGCACGCAAGGAAACCAAACACTGAGGTAGGCGAGCTACCGCAAAACCTCAGTTTCTCCCAAAGTCAACCTTGTGCGGCATGGTACCTTACCTATCCGAGCGACAGCTCACTCCAGCCCCTGATCGTGCAGTTGCTTCGCGACAAACACATCCAGCTCTGCAAAATGGTTCAGGATCCTCTCCAGGTCCGCATCGCTGGTTTCTCCGGCCCTCTTCATCCGCGCTCCACCAGTCGCACAGGCGGCGGTCTGCTGGAAATACCACGAATGCGCACTGATATCCAAACCGCCCGTGCCCGCATTGCAGTCTGTAGTCGAATATCCTGTACAAACATCCACCGTGCTTGTGCTCACAGAGCCCCTCACGTCGCTGGGATCAATCCAGTACTCCGGGCTGGTGTGCCGGTACCCGAACAAAATCGGCGGCACCCGTGGGACGGGGTCGTCCGCATGCGTGACGCGGTACTCGGCTCCGGCCTGGTTGGTGACAAACGTGACAAAAGCGAGGTTTCCCACGCGTGGCGAGCCGTACGTGTACAAATCCGCGCTGTGCCCGGCCCGCCGAATGGAAGCGGCGGCGAGGGTCGCCACGGCGCCGCCAAGGGAGTGGCCGGTGACGACGATGTCGTAGTCCTCATAGAGAGCGGCAGCGCTACCCACCGCAGTTAGAACCGCCGTGGAGATCTCGACCCAAGCGGTATAGAAGCCCACGTGGACGCTGCAACCACTGGTGAAGTCGCAGGCAACTTGGGTAAAGAGCAGGCTGGCAAGGGAAGTGTCAGTAAGGAGGAGTGTCTGGTGAAGGAAGGGGGAGTGGAGGCATTTTGCTGAGGCAATATACATACTCCGCAAGGAAGTTCTGGATGGTCTCAGAGCCCCTGAAGGAGAGGACAATCTGGCCGGCGGTAGGGTCGATGGCGAGAAATCCCTGGATGTCCGAAATGAGACCGCTGTGGTTCCTTGGAGTTAGTCCACTGGCGCAGAGATATCAAGACCATAAGTTGACCGTACTCAAACGTAGCGGCAATAATGGTGTTGCCCGTGTCAATTAGGTCGCATTCGCCATCGTTGCAGATGATGGGCTGCCCAACTTCTCTTGCACTATTGCAGTAGGCCGCAAAAGAAAACTGGGCGAACCGCTCGAGATTCGTCAGTTGTTGCACTGTAACATCATCTTTTACACTGTCAGCCACGAGGGGTTATTCACCAAGCAATGAGTGAGGACACTGACCTCTTCTCGATATCGGCGTCCCAAGAGCCAGAGACGCCAGGGAGAGGAAGCTGATGACAAGGTTCTTCATGACAACTGGCTGAGATAGGCACCAGTGAGAATCTGCTGGACACAATATCTTTGTCTCGAGACACTGTAGGCCGTGTCTAGAGACAGATGTGATTTTGCCAACCGGAAAGTGTCTGCTTCTTATACGTCCTCCGCGCCGTCACTTAGAGATGCCCATCGAGGATGCAAGCCAGACGACCCCCTTGGCAACGCCGGCGCTAATGCTCACCCACCAAGAGGTCAATAGTAGTCTTTCGGTCTTCCCGGCTTTCAGCATCACAATATTTAGACGCCAAGCAGCGTATGGTCCACATGACCGACCACGGCTGCAGCAGATAGTCGGAATCCCCAAGAAAGCACACACCACTCCGTGAATCCGACAAGGTAGATGAGAAAAGCGTGTCCCGCAAGAAGAACTTGACAATCACAAAGGGTGTGGCCAACAACCTTAGTACTAAAGTGGTACACCTCTACCCTGAGGTACTTCGGCACCAGCGAGACGGTGATTGTGGAGAGAACTCGGGGCGGTCAGCTGAAGATGTCTCACGATCCTGGGTACAATCGGTGAGGTCCCTCCTTCGCATCACATATCCGCAATGGGAATAGGATCATACCAAAAGAAAAGAGGCAGACTCTTTCTGTGGCGCGGGGGAGTCGGAGAAGCTGTTGCGCACACAATCCCAACAACGATGTCTCGGATTTTGCGGCACGTTAACCAGAAAATGGTGGCCCTAAGTTCAGCGGGGCCCCCGCATCTGCCCCGGTTGGAAACCAGGGAGAACCAGCCTCGCTAGAACCATGCTTCCTGTAACCGTCATTGTCTCGTCATATACTCCTGGGGTCGTGTGAGGGATGGGAATATCACGGCGACTGCATTTCCTGACCCTCCCTGATACCGACCTAACGACACCTGCACGTCTCGCCGAAATGTGCTGAACATTCAGTGGCTTCCGCCCCTTCGGTCACCAAGCGGCAAGCTTCCTCCGTGGCAACTGCGCCTTGGTCGTCGGCACTCGAGTCGAGATGGTAGACAGAAGTTCCGAGATTATATCCAATGGAGCACATGTATTGAACTTGCCTATTTATCCACAGGCTTCGAGCTGCCCCGACAACGCAAGATGATTCTTGATTTTCATTATTAGACCCAGCACCCGATCGACGGACCGGACCGTGGGGGCGAACCGACGAGCGCGGACGACACAAACCCGTTCCCCCCGACTCAGGGTCCTCGGAGACTTCAGCGACTTCATTGGCTCGGACTCATGTCTCCGCGAAGATGTGATCGGGCAGGCCCTGTTTTCTGTTTGCGAACAATCCATGCCACGTGCCAGCAGAGGAGCCAATAACGGGATATGGAGGGCAGATGCGAGAGGGAGCTCAGAAGGCGCGACGAAAACCTACATCTTGCTCCCTCTTCGAACTAGTGTGTCTCAACATCGCATCATCTGTCCATCATGCACCGACGTGCGGATATTCCGTGCCGCGGCTGAGGGGCCACAAGTCGCACTGTACCTAATTGGATCGATCTCGGGGATCCCAAGTCGGACATCAAAATCGCCAAGAGTCTCTGCTGTCGAAGCTACGTACTGCTCATCGGTCGACGCAAATCTATTCCTACATTCCAGGAGTCTGTCTAATTAGTCAAAATTAAATCGGTGAGAAAGGAAGGCATCGTCATTAACACTAACATTGAAGGACAGGTACCTGAATGGCCGAGACCGGGAATATCGCACTCTTGCGCGCATGGCTCCGGCTCACCCGCCAATCAGGGTAACAAAATCACAGGGGGACACGTGTGATAATGTGCTCGGAGAATACAACTACATTACTCGGGATCAGTTCTTGCTGTGGAATCCGGCCCTGGCAGGGAACTGTAACGGACAGCTGCCAGGTTACTACTACTGCGTCGCCAACTTCGCCTCGACAGCGCTTCCCATGCCGCCGCGGGGATGCACACGTTACTGGATCGTCTCGCCTGCCGACACGTGCGACTCTATCACATTGGCCGCCGGGATCGCCGCGTCCGACTTCCACACCTGGAACCCGGCCCTCGGCGCCGACTGCAGTGGTCTGTTGCCCGACTACTACGTCTGTGTGTCGACGTCGCCACAGGAACCGCCGCCCGCCTCAACCGTCACTCTGGGGGGCCCCATGACAGCGACCACCACGGCCGGTTCCAGCAGCGCTGCTACTAGTCCTACTACACCAACGACAACAGCACCGCCAGCAACAACCACCAGCCCGCCAGACACCATCACCACTCTAACGCCATACATGCCGTGCGCTTCTACTTCCGTGGCCCCGAAGCAGCCGATCTGTACTGCTACGACCTTGCCGCCGCGGCGGGTATCACCCTTGCGTAAGTTCCATCCGTCCCCACACAAGCATCCCCTGGTGGAGGAAAAGAATGTCTTCATAATACATGCAACTGACAAAAAGCAGAGACATTGTGACTTGGAACCCTCAGGTAACGATGGACTGCTCGGGCCTCTGGGCGCTCACTTGGTACTGTATTGGTGTTTCGGGGCCGGGGACGACGATTTTGAGTGGCCTGCCAAAACCTGCGGCGCCGACTACGTAAACTAATTCCTGGTTGGGGTGGATGGGATCCTTCGCCTCTGTTTATAGTTAGGTCTAGAGTCTGTGTCAAGTTGAGCGGCCGGGGCAAACGTGCAAACTCTCGCAAGGTGCTGCCAAGGAGATATTAATTTAGAAAGGAGCATAATAAGAATTGATGATGACCAAGTCTCGCCCCCGTATTCCTGGATATCTGATCAAATACATACATAACTGATATACAACCCTGGGTTCTTTTCTTGATTTATACTCCGTACCACACAAGGTGGGTACCTAGGGATCCTCCCTACCGGGCATCTGCCGTATGTGTCGTCAAGAACTCCTGAAGATCTCCTCTACCCTAGACAGAAAGGACATCCGGCGGATACAACTCGCAGGCGCATAGATTGGCGGCGCTGAAGAAAGCCTGCGTCTTCAACAGGGGCTTGTCCCAAGCGGGTGTGGAGTGCTGGAACAGCAACTGAACCGCACCAACTGCCCGGGAAACCGGCAACTGGCACGGCCCGCTGAAGCTGCTCCACTGGCCCCATCTTCGGCCTATTCTAGACTCTGCCGAGTGCCCCTAGGGAGGATCCCTGTCAGCTGAGCTCAAACAAGGACTTCAGCTGGCTCGATCCCCCACTAGTACTCGCAACTATTTGCAGCGGGAGACGATAGAACGCGGTCTAGGCACGACTGAAGATGGATCTGTCCCGGAGACGCACGAAGGGAGGCTCACGCAACTGCCGGGGCTTGGTCGAGGCATCTAGGGCTGGGCCAAGCAATACTTATGGATGCATGCCTCGCACGCGTCTCAACTCTCGAGAGTTGCCTCGACACCCTCCCGTCTCGCTCGACAGACACATCTCAGCATCCGCCGCCGCTCGTTCCGGCCATGCGATCCCTTAATTTCCGCCCTGAGGCCGGCTCGGCTGGGCCTGCACTCCTTTGGCCCCTTCTGCTGACCGCCGCCACCGTCAACGGCCGTCCAAACAGTATCCGTCCCGTCTCACCTCGCGCTGCGGCCGCCAGCTTCACCCGCCTGGGCTGCTTTACCGATGTGCCGCAACATGCCCTCACGGCCGACTTCAAGGGCGACGACAATATGACGGTCGAGATGTGCGCCGCCTACTGCGCTCCTTATCAATACTTTGGCGTCGAGTACGGCCGGGAGTGCTACTGCGGCAACGGACGGGATGCCGGCTCGGTCGCAGCCCCCGATACAGACTGCAGCTTCGCCTGCGCTGGTGATGCCACCGAGACGTGCGGCGCTGGCATGCGACTCGACCTCTACATCAATGACGCGTATACGACCTACGACCCCTCCGACAATGCCCCGGCTGGCAACCCCTACCTCGGCTGCTTCGTCGACACAGGCGCGCGTGTGCTGCCGAGCACATCATCTCGACCGACGACATGACCCCTGCCGTCTGTGCCGCCAACTGCGCGGGCTACGCGTACTTTGGCACCCAATGGAGCCGTGAGTGCTACTGCGGCAATGTTGCCCCGGCCGAGGCAGCAGACCCCGCCGACTGCAACATGCCCTGCGCCGGAGACGCGGCCGAGATGTGCGGCGCTGGCATGCGGCTCAGCGTCTATGGGCCCGCCGGCTCGGTCCTCACCAACCCGGACACAGTTGCCGACTTTGCCTACAGCGGCTGCTATTCAGATGCCATCGACGCCCGCGCTCTCACCGGGTCCACCATCACCAGCCCCAACATGACCCCGACCACGTGCGCGGCCATCTGCGCCGACTACCACTACTTTGGTCTCGAGGACGGCGACCAATGCTTCTGTGGCATGGATCTCGACCCGGCGGCCAAGACGTCCGAAACCCAGTGCCAGTTGAAATGCAGCGGCGACAGCTCGCTGGCGTGTGGTGGTACGCTCCGTCTGACTCTCGACAAGAAGGAGGCTCCACCCGCAGCTCCGTCCAGCCCCTTGACCGCAGGTGCCTTTCAGTACCAGTCGTGCTGGACTGACTCGGTTGGTGTTCGCTCCCTCGCGGGCCCGAACGAAATGCAGGCCGGCATGACAGTCGAGATGTGCGCTGCCTTCTGCGACGGTCACGCCTACTTTGGCGTTGAGTACGCCAACGAATGCTACTGCGGCGACGAGCTCGCCGGCGAGCCGGTCGCCGAGGCTGACTGCAGCATGCTCTGTGCTGGCAGTGCGAACGAGTGGTGTGGCGGCCCCAACAGGTTGAACCTCTACGCCGTCAACCCCCTCGCCCCCTCTCCGTCCAGCACGGCCGAGGAGGCCACATCCACCGCACCCAGCACCACAGACGAGGAGGCTACTTCCACCCCTGAGAGCACCACAGCTGAGGAGACAACATCCTCCGCCGCCAGCACCTCCGACGAGGCCACCTCCACGCTCGCCAGTCCCACCTACGAAACCACGCCCAGGCCGACCATCACGTCCCCTACCATCACAACCAAACCTCAGTGGACTACCGTCACTAGCTGCGTCACAAGGGTCGTGGGTGGCCCAGAGACAAACTGTTGGGACAAGATGCCGACACCGTGCTCTGGGCTGGCCACCGCTACCTCCCTCGCCGCTGCCCGAAACTCCGTGATATCGTGCACCCTGTCGCTCAGGGTCATGTCCATGCCCACCACCGCTTGGTCCTCTTGCGTCCCCAGCTTCTACCAAAGTACCAACACGGCCTCCACCATCTACGACTGCCTGAAGACGGCCATCGAGTGCCGCTACACAACCGACTGCTCCTCGGGCCTCTGGCCGGTCGGGGCGACGCCGACGCCGACCCCCATCTCGTCCGCCGTGGCGCTCAACAACCCCGGCTTTGAGAATGGCAACCTGGACGGCTGGACCGTCACCGAGGGGGCCTTCACCCCGCAGGAGGTGAGCCCTTTGCGCGTGCACAGCGGCGGTAAGGCCTTCCGCGGCGTCTACCTCAACGACAATGGCCACAGCACCACCCTGGGCCAGTCCGTCTTCCTGATCCCCGGTGCCAACTACACCATCTCGGCCTGGGCCAGCCACGACAACCCGGGCAGTCTCTATTGCAACTTTGTCGTTTGGGCCGTCCCCTTTACCGCCCGCACCTTCACTTCGCTGTCCCTGACCACCGTCCCCGCCGGCACCTGGGTCAGGCACTCGACCACTTTCCAGGCCGCTGCATCCTTCGCCACCATCATGGTCCACTTCAACTGTGGCGTCGTGGGGGCTCTTAACTCGGACGCGGGCAAGAACACGTTGTATATGGACGATATTGAGCTGGTGCAGACGGATTCATATCTAGTTTAGCCGTGACGTTTGGACTCGCTGTAGAATCGGGTTTTGTGAGAGGCCTTACACCGGGAGATACGTAGGCAGTCCAAGTATGAGGGAGACTAGGTAATTAATAATTACTACATAGCAGGTTCTTGCTGTTCTATGTTTTGCGCGCCTTGTCATTTTCAAGACCACATCCACTAATCCCAACCCCTATCTTTTAGGGGCTGCCAAAGGAACCACGACGAGACACCGACCTTTGTCGTCTACATATCAATATACAACCTCCAACAAGATACTCCGGCTCCGACATCAACTGTTATGCTCACGCCAACAACAACTCAAACACGCCCATCCCCATCACCAGCCACGCCGTGCTCGCCATGGCCAGCCGCTCGGCCGCATTCTTGGACGTGTCGGTTGTGGTCGCCGTTGTTGCCGCTGGCTGCGCGGTATTACTCGTACTCGTACTCGAGTGAGTGGCGGCGGTGTCCGTAGACGACAACGGCGGGACCCTGGCCGCCGCCGTTGACACGGATGTGGATGTGGATGTAGATGAGCAACTGCCCGGATCATCCGCGCACGACTTCGAGGCCATCGCGGACACGACCTCCTCAACCAACCCGGCGGGGAGTTTGACGGCGCAGGGATCCGAGACGTGGTCGGCAAAGCCGGCGGCAGCATCCGCGAGGGGCATGACCTGCAGACACTGTTGTATGCCCGAACTGAACGTGCTGGGGTCGACGACAGGCTTGACTTGGTCGTCGACTGTGAGGCGGAATCCGGGGAGCCCGGCAGGGGGGCAGTTTGTGTCGGTTGTGGAAAGGAGATGGACGGATTGTCCGTTTTTGTCGATGCGGACGATGATGGAAGAGGTGGACGAGCGATTGCCGCCTGTGTCGCTGTCGCCGTCGCCGCCGCCGTTGGGTCCCTCTGCGCAACTAATCCAGCTCATGGAGAATTTGAGCGGCCAAGAACCCTCAACCGAGAAACTTGGGTCTTTTGAATTGCCAATGGTGTAGAGAAAGGTGGTCTCGTTGGATGCCGGGTCTCCCCAGGTTTTCCCGGCCATGATCAGAGTGTCGAACCAGCCTTGTGGGCGTTGGATTTGGAGATAGAACAAACGGGAGAGATACGGCGCGAGCCTGGAGTTCTTCACGGCGAAGATTATCGGGAAGTAAGGTGTGGGCGCATACGAGACGTTGTCGCGGGGGAATACCAGGTCATATTCGACCGTGGTGAGGGCTGCATCAACGAGACCCCCGATGCAGGCCATTGGGGCCACGATCGAGGAGAGCCGCATGTTGGCGTAGACGGAGTTGGTGTTCTCGGTGACGGGTTGGGGCCTCGGGAAAACAGGAGTAGAAGGATGATGGTAAGTGAAGGGATCCTTAAGGCTGGAGACCAAAAGCACAAGGGGGGAGGGCGGGGGACCTGCGCCGTGTCGACAATGCTAATGAGAAATTGAGAATATGCAAAGCGAATTACAGTGTGAGTCAGGACAAGGTTCACGCTCCTGCGCCGAGCGCGACACAACGCGCGCCTCTGGATATTAGCCGGACATCGACGTTTTCAGTGGTGGTGCCGAGTGCCAGATAGCACTCTCCCGTACCGCCAATGGTACGGATAGACTGAGGTATTTGCCAGAGAAGGGCCTAGCTAATTACTCCAAACTCGGTCAGCGGGCTGCTGGTTGTTGGCTGTGCGTTGTTAGTTGCCGCTTGACAGTAAATCGACATGGAGGGAACCAAGAAGACTGGAGCCGAGAAGCCGTACCTGACTGCCACTACGCCTCGCAACACCTGCTATTTTCTTTGAGTTTACTTTACATTCTTCTACTTAACTTACTTAGGAAATGTAAGCCAAAAATATATTAGTAGTAGCCCCAAACTTAAAGTAATAGTCAAAAGCTTTGAGGAAATTTCATACCCAAAAAAGTACTTTATTAAAGAGTATTGGCTTAAAGAGGAAGGGTTTTGAATAAGTCTTCGGGTTGCCATCTTGACAGACAAGCCGAAGTCAAACACGCTGATGTTGTCGATAGAGGCAGTGCTGCGCTCAGCTCTTGCCCCCTCCCCCATAACACTTACGATCCTTGATGAGTGTCGCCGAGTCCAAGACGGTGTTGTTGCTGCTCGAGATGAACTGCGTGCTCAGGTGGGTGCAGTTGTGCACCGTAAACAAGTTCCACCCATACGCCACAATGACCTCGCGTGACGTGCCGACGTAGGGGGTATTAGGTTTGTCCAGGCCATCGTAGTGCCCGGCAGCGCCGTTGATGACGTACCAGGGCGCGGTGGGGTTGGCCGTGATTTCCTGCGAGACGCCGTTGGCGATGGCAGCGTGGCGCTCGTAGAAGTGCTGGTGGCCATGCAGGACGAGGTCGACGCCGTGCTTGAGCAGGAGCGGCTCGAAGGCGGCCTGGCACTCGGTGCACACGGCCTTGCTGACGTACCAGGGGCGGTGGCCGGCCGCAATGACCCAGGGAGTCTTCTTGCGGTCGACCGAGGCGAGGTCCTTCTCCAGCCAGGCGAGCTGGGCGCCCGTCGGGGCGAAGGGGCCCGCGTTCTCGGCTCCTTCGCCATTGGGCTCGTCGGGGGCGTTGGGGAAGTCGGTTTCGGTGTTAAACATGACGAAGTGGACCATGCCGTGGTTGAACGAGTACCAGAAGTTCTCGACGCCGCCAGACGACGCGGAGGGCATGCTGGTGAGGGGGGGGAGAGTTAGCATAAGTACAACCACAATAAGATGATCTCGTTCTCCGAATAATACATACTTCCAGTGCTGGCGGTAACCGGTAAAGTTGAGCTGGCCAGGCAGGCAGAGGGACAAATCACTGCCGTTGTCGCAGTTCGCCTCGTGGTTACCTTGAGATTCCCGGTTAGCGCTGGAGTCATGATTCTTGCCAGAGTGATTGAGACAACATACCAGGACCAACCATGTAGGGCTTGGTTTTGGAAAGCCCCTCAATCTCGTCATAGAACTCGTTGAGGATTCTGTCATACACAACACCGTTGTCCGTGGTGTTGTATGGGTTGATGTACCCGGCCTTCTCCTCCTTGAGCCAAGCGTCGGCGTATGCAATGTCACCAACTGTGCAACACGTTAGCAACCGGGTCCCTGCTGTTAACGACAAAGCTGGAAAACATGCCGTGCCAGATAAAGTCATATCTGTCCTTGAAGGCCGTCAGCGACTCGATGGTGGTCAAGTCGTTTGGTCCAAGAGGGTTGGCAGCGCCCTTGCCGACAGTGGTGCTGAGACCGTCAGGGCCAAAAGTGCCCATGTCACCGACCATGGCAAATGAGAAGGGCGTGTTCTCACCCTCACGCCGGGGCGTGGTGAAGGTGAATATCTCATTGCCACAGTCCGGCCGGTATGAGTAGGCAGTGTCGGCCTCGAGGCCCTTGAGAACGACGTGGTTGTTGTAAGTGGACGAGGTCGGGTACGTCGTCGAGACGCGGGACTCGGCGACCCGGTTGAGCTTCCCGTTTTTGCCAAAGTACACAGTAGGGTTGCTGAGCTGGGAGTTGGTGTTCCAGCTGACGGCCATGGCATCTGGCCCGGCATAGGCCACACGAATCTGGAAGGGAACGGTGGTGCCGGTGCATAGATCTGGGGTCTTGGGTGCCGCCAGAGCAGTGCCGGCGATGGCGACGGCCGTGGCCGCGGCGAGCTTGGAGACCATGGCGGGCTGGACCTGGGGGTGAGATGGGCAGATGGTGCGACGGTTGACGAGAGAACGAGGACAAGGGCAGAACTCGATGAACTGAGGGCGAGTCCGCCTCGAGTACCCTAAATATTTACATGAACTCCATATCGTACATACACTGCTGGACGGGGTTCGACTGAACTAGGCAACTCCTGGCCATGGCTGGTGTTCACAACAAGCTTCAAGCGCCAAAGCTTATTCAAGCACGTGCATCCCTTCCAACCACGACGTCCGTCACTCCCACGTGCCAAGCTTTGGCCAAGACAGGGCTGGTTGCAATCTCGATGGTCCACATTCGGTGTCCCGAAACGTCACAGCCTCGATGGGTATTGGTCAACCCCCATGAAGCTGCTCCTTTGACCCACCATGACCACCCCGCTGGGATTCCGAGAAGTGGACTGGCTCAGACTGGGATGTCTCTGAGAGGGAAGAGCTGGGTGTCCCAAGAAGTTCAGCATGAGGCTTTTCGTCCAGCGGCATGCTAGGCTCGGGAATAAGGAGCCAAAATCCCTTTTTAATTCCAAGGCCAGACCAAGAGATGGCCAGAGTCTGACACTGGATTCACAATTTTACCTAAGTATCCTTGCTCATTTCTGCTCCTCGATCGTTCTGCTGCTGATTCCGTGCTTGGTCAATTCCGACATTGACGGGTGCACGTGTGAAGAAGAAGAATGTATTCGTTGCCTCCAAACTTAATGTGCTTGGAAGAGAAGACAAAGTTAATCTATAATTAAGACACTGTTTGAGAATGGAAATATATATACCACTCAATACTGGTTGTCCTTCCAGTTCAAACTTCAAGCCCCCAATCCCCTTGTCGCCCTCGGTAGTACAAACACCTCTTCCCATGATACAACCCCATCAATAACCACCCCAACTCAACAGCCCCCCCTTCCCCACATCCCAATAATAATGACCATTCATTACATCCCTGGCATCCCGGGACACGCCTGGAACGGAATCCCCGGCACACAATCCGCCTGACAGACCGTCCCATTCGCCGGCACCTTGCCCGTATGGAAATACTCCCTCACCAAGCCATACGTGCACCGGCTGGCCGACGACAGCAACGCGCAGTGCCCGACCGACTCCTGCACCACCACCGCCGAGCCGCCATGCAGCCGTGACAGGGCAAACGCATTCGCCAGCGGCGTGGCGTGGTCCGTTCTGGTCGACAGGATCAAGAGCGGCGCCGCCGGCGTGTTGTTCTTGCCTCCGGCCCGGGGAGAAGGGCTGCCAAAGGGGCCACTGAATGCGTAAGCGGGCGTGAAGGGCCACTTGGCGCAAGCGAGGGGGATCCGGGACCAGCCCTCGCCGATGGTCGGGGACTGGCTGGTGATGCGCTTGACGGTGGAGGTGGCCCAGGCGAGGTTGCGGTCGCCGGCTGAGGCCTGCGAGTCGCTGCAGATGATGCCGGCTGCGGCCTCGTCGATGAAGTTGTAGGCTTGCGCCGGGGAGGTGCAGACATCCGAGGGGTGTCTGAAGGGGAGGACTGAGTCGTCCGAGAGGAGGAGTGTGAAGTTGCCTGTCAGGGCTCCGGCGAGCTTGTGTGACAGAATCTCATAGGCGGCGATCGGGGCGTAGAGGCTGGTGCGGATGGTCTCGCTGACGAGGTCCGAGGTTACCATCTGCACGCGGTTGTTGTGGACGGAGGAGACGGGGGACTGCTGGAGGGTGCGGATCAGGGCGGTGACGCGCGTGCGGATATCCGAGATGCTGGTGTCGGTGTCCTGGCGGAGGGGGCAGGCCGAGCCGGCCTCGAAGCAGGTGCGGTAAAAGTTGTCAACGGCTGCTTCGCCGTCCTGGATGTTCTTCTCCCAGATCTGTAGACTGTGGTCAGCATTACCCCACCCGTGACATGGCAAATCAAAGGCATCACTTACACCGGCCACGTAATCCTCGCCATCCACAATCCCATCCACCACCATCCTGCCAACCCTCCCAGGAAACATGGACGCAAACGTGTTCCCCAACAGCGACCCGTACGAAAACCCGAGATACTGCAGCCTTGCCTTCTCCCCACTCTTCACCTTACACCCCTTCTTCCTCCCCTCCTCCTGCAGCCTCTCCACAATCTCCAACATATCTCTTGCCACCGTCGCCGTAGACAAGTACCTCCACACCCCCTTCCCATTCCCACCTCCCACCTGCTCACACAGCTCCGCCAACCCCCTCGCCACCTCATACCTCATCTCCACCCCGCCAGAAACCAACACACTCGGCATCCCTTGCGCCCGCATCGCATCCGCAGCCCGATCAAACTGCGACGTGTAGCACGCCGCGCCAGGCGTCGTCCGCCCCACGCCACGCGGGTCGAATCCGACAATGTCGTAGTGCCGCACGCCGGGGACGTCGACTTGCGATTGGATCAGCGCGCCCATCGACAGCGCCATGTCGGTGCCTGAGCCGCCTGGGCCGCCGGGGTTGATCAAGATCGGGCCGGCGTGGGAGGAGGAGGTGGGCGGGACTGTGGCGGGGAGGGTGAGGATTGCGATTGCTGCTGTGGCTTCATTCTGAGTGATGGTGGTGCTGGTGGTGGTGGTGTTGTGCTTGGACCAGTCGAGGGGCACGAGGAGGCGGGCGCATTGGAAGGTGTTGTTGTAGCAGGCGTGGTATTGGAGGTCGCGAGTTGGGGTGATGGTCGTCCAGTCGAAGGTTGCGTCAACCTGGCGGGCGAGGAGGGGGTGCCTCAAGAGTGCCGTGGTGACGGGGGAAAATAGGAGGAGGAGGGCGGACCAGTAAACGGTCCATGAGTGAGAAGGGAGGGGCATCTTGAGGTCTACACGGTATTCAGATCTGAAATGTGACCGTGAGTGGATTGATGATTGTTGCCCTGTGTCGAGTGTGGTGTCTGATCGAGTGCCATGTCATCGTTCCCCAGGGATGCGCCTGATATTTAAGTACGTGCCTGATCACATTGTTCATGAGACACCAGACACTCGGCGAGATGAGAGGAGATGCGCCACGCAACACCACAGCTAGTGGCCGCGTACGCTCGCATCCACATCGAAGGGACTGTGATCCTTCGCGTCTTGGAGTTGCACCTCGACCTCCCATCGCTCCAGCACATAGCCAGCGATAGAGAGGAGGCATGCTCCGGCTTAGCTCAGCGTTGAAACAGCGCTGCTGACAAACTCTATTCTCTTCCCTGATCGGGAAGTGTAAACAAGGTTCGTTCCTCCTGGTGGAGCCCCAGCAGACTCAGGGGTAACACAGCACAGCCGCCAAACGCGTAACTCTTGGCTGGGCAAAGTGGAGGTTAATGTCACCCACAGCTCAATACCACCTATTTTTAGTTGTTTTGCCCATAAAAAGTTCTGTGTCTGCTCAGAAGGAATTCATAACTGGTAGCTATGAGGACAAGAAACGGCCCACTTTGAACAACAGCGAAGACAAGAAGCTGTCGTTGTTAGGAGAGACCGAGAACGTGAATTAGACCTGGTAATAGTTCACTTCCCTTTTCTCGTATCCACGGAGACCCTACAACAAACACGATCGCCGATACCTCACCGTCCTCACCTGCCCAAGCCAACTACCTCCCAGTGTTGCCGCTGGTACCGCCCCGAGTTCCCAATCACGCTCGCAGAGTGCGAGGACCGGAGAGGAGGATACCTGTACTACGGAGTACCGAGACCGTTGTAAGTCCCAAACTTGCCGAACTACACGCCGAACTGGTCCGCTCCTGCCACGAGAGTGCGATGGCTGGACACATGAAGCGAGCGCGCACATACAAGGCCCTGTCCCGCGATTACTCCTGGCCTGGGATGCTCACCTACACTTACGTCGAGAGCTGGGTGTCGAACCGCCACACCTGCACCCGGATCACCGCTTCCCCTGAGGCACGCCAGGGAGTCCTGAGACCGCTGCCGATCCCTAAGAGAGCGTGGAAGGATGTGAACCGAGATTGCGTGACGCCAGACAAGCAGGATGAAGAGGGTTCTGTCGTGCCGCCACAAGCGCAGGGGCTCGGGCCAGGTGGGCCCAGTGGCCCACGCCACAGAATGGCCGCCCCAGGCTGCGAGCGAGTACCAAATGGGATCCACCAGGCATCGACCAATCGTTAAGCGCCACAGTCATTGAGAGTCCCACAATTTCCATCCAATGGACGGCCCTTGGTTCGATAGAGGTTCTTTCGGTGTGACAGGCCTCTCTCTCCACCACCCGCCAGTCGCGGGGTCGCGCATCCCAGCCCGACTCCAAATACACAGACAGAAAGGATCAAAAGATGTGTCGGATCGGCCATGGAGATCATCAAGCCGAAGTGAGAATGCGATGCTCGCCAATATGTGCCAACTCAACGCGCTAGCAGCGCAACGGCCATTTCCTCATGTTGTGTAGTGTAAAGACGCTTCCCTGGCTCCGGACTGGGTGGTGATTGATAGGATGTGGCGCTCTGCAGCCAGACAGGCGCTCCGCAGCTCCCGCAAGGCCCCGCAAGGCTTTTCAGCAGAGCCACGTGGGCAGCACTGCCCTCTTTCCCGGCTCACCCAAATGTCTACCTGGCCTTCGAAGCCAAAGTGACCCGAAAAGTTGCCCGGGTTTCACGTCCCTAGGTAGCTCTAGACTCTCTCATCACTTGCTCTTTCAATATCACTCCCCGAGCTCGACTGCGTCCGCCCTCTCTGGACATGGCCGACCCTCTGTCTGTAGCTGGTCTGGCAGCCGGCCTGGTGTCCCTCGGTATCCAGGTCTGCGGTGGCATCAGGCAGTACATGGACGCCTTAGACTGCCGCGAGCAAGATCTAGCCTCGGCAAAACAACAGAATTCTAGTCTGCAGAAGACGCTCCAGGTCGTCGCAGCCTCTCTCGCCCAGCTTCAGGGCGACCACCAGGAGGCCACGGCAGCCGTCCAGGATTGCGTCGCCGGGTGCACAAACGAACTCCGAACACTTCTCACCTTAGTTACCGATCTCACTGGCTGCAACATACCCCCTACGGCAGGCCGGAGAGACAAGATCAAGGCTCAGGGAAAGAAGCTGCTCTATCCCTTCAGTCGCCCCAAACTTGACCAGCTTGGCACGAGACTACGGAACGCCAACGAGTTGCTCCAGTTAGCACTACAGGCACTGGACTTGTAAGGGAGCTCCAAGTTATTCACATGCGCTCTGATCCGGCTATCTTTTCTGACATAGTCTGGCAGATCCGTGGCCCAGGCGAGCACCCACAAGCTGGCCGCGCTCGAGTCGGCTTCCGCCGGCGTCTCTGCGAGCCTCCTCGTCGTCCACTCCGACATATCAGCCATCAACACCCCTCTGCAGGACATCAGTAATGCTACGTCAGAGATGGGCACCCGTATCGCCGCCCGGTTTGACGGCCTCGAGCAGCTCATGACACAGCTACTACTTCAGAACTCAATCATAACCCCTCCCCAAAAGGTTCCTGTTCCAAATCCCTCTCGGTACTGGAGACATTTTCTGACCATCTGAGCTTTGTTTAGATCACTTCCAAAGTAAGGAACAAGGCCCGGTCCCAGCGGAAACTACGAGCCTCCAATGATTTCCCCGAAAACACCGACGCCCAAACAAGGGGTACATCGACAGAGTTGGTCTCGGCAGCAGCCTACAACAGCGAGCATTTTCAAACCCTGTTGCTGTCCCTTATGGGTGGTGCCGGAACGTGTACCTGCCTCACCCGGCGAGCTCTCAAACGACGAGACCTCTTCCTGGGCCCGGTAGGCGTCTCCATTGAGACGGCTGGTCGGGAACATCTCCCGGGATGCCCGGCGTCTCGAACGGTTGACCCGGGCAGGAGTCGAAAAGTCTCTCTGAAGTATACCGGCTTCATACGTCATCTGTTCAACTCGGCCCTTCAGCTCTCGTTCACCATCAACTCAGGCGGAACCTGGTCGATCAGCCCGAGCTTGACTTGCCGCCCCACTGTGGACCGGGCCACCGCACCAGCATTCCGGGTTCTTGACTTGTTAATGTTGGCACTAGAGAGTCAAGTTTGGCGCAGACGGACCCAGAATCCAGGTCCAGAGGACTCACTTGCGTGGGAGAAGTTGGTTGCCCTCACCTTGGCCAAAATCCTACGGCTTTTTCAGGCCTGTCAGGCTTCGCCGCTTGCGGTTGACGGTTACAACCGGTCTCTAGCTCATATTGTAGCAATTTGCGTAGGTGGTCGCCCAAACCAAGAACTCCCCGCGTTGGCCGACTAACCTCGCATTTCCCATGATGAGTTAGTGATCCATGATGCTAATGTGAGCCCCATTCAGATAGGTGTTGCTCAATCCGAGACAGAAACAAGCCGGGTCGTCGTCCCCTATCTCGTCGAGCTTCTCAGGCACTTGGTCTTGTACAAAGTTCCGACGAATGATTACGATCTCGACGGCCGGTGAGTCTCTCACTGCTTGGGCTGTGGGTGGCATCAGTTGGCGGCTAACAGAGGACAACAGGTCCCCGCTCGCCGCCATGATCCGGGATGACTATCATCCCACCGCTCATTCCACCGATGCGTTGGCACTCCTTCTTCAACCAACCTCAGAGGTGTCTCCGGCTTTGCTTTCTGATGCGCCACCGGCACAGTTTAACGACGAGGACGACGGCGACACCCCATATTTTCAACGCGGTCCGGTCTATTACCCAGCGCGGTTTCTCGGTTGCTCCCCTCAAATCTCTGAAGGTTTGTCTTGTTTAGGTACCTAGTTTCAAAATTTCCTAATTTGAGTTGCTAACATTTTGCAGCCTACGGCTGTGGCCCGTTGAGTTTGGCCGTTCTCGCCGATGATCCATCTCAAGTTGATCTGCTCTTAAAACGCCACCCTTCTGTCTTGAGTGAGCGAAACCTGTTGGGTCAAACCCCGCTGCATTTGGCAGTGGAGAAACCAGCATGTCTGCGGCTCCTTGTGCGAGCAGCGGACGACAAGCTTCTTAACGCCACGGATAACTCAAGCACGTCTGCGATAGAGCTTGCTGTCTTGGTCAGTGGCGGGAGCTGCAAACAGGGGACATCTCCCCGCAGGTGCCGTCGGTGTCGCTGCGCCGAGTCCACAGCGACCCTCATCAAGGCCGGCTGTGCCATTCCAATCACAAAGGACCTTGACTCGCTACTCGATGCGGCCTCGACTCGGTCCAAACTGAGATATATACGTGCCATCAGAGACCGGCGGGGAACGCTTAAACAACTTGCTCTGGCGAACTTCTCTGCAGCGGATTCACAGCGCCTGGGTTTACTGTCCGAAGTAGTTCTCGATCCCCGGGCGTTCGAAGTGGCTCAACTTTTGGAGCAACGTGGTGTTCAGGTCCCAGATGCTCTCCGGCTCGTTTCACTACCCAACACGGACCCCCAACCTAAACATTCTTTGCCCCCTTGGTCTGTTTATTCCGCGCTCAATAATCCGGATAACGCCGATATCTTTTTTCGATTGGGCTTTCGCGATGTCCGTCTCCCGTGGGAACACCACGCAAATCTCTGCATCGGCTGGGGCCTGAATTTGTTGATGTGGCTGAGGAAGCACGGCGCCGACATTCTAACCTACTCGAACAAAGCCTTTGAAACTAGAGGAGTGCTGAGAGCTCATTATACACTTCTTGCCTTCGGGAGAATCGCCTTTAAGGTACCCTTCCGGGACGCAGTCTCCGAGATCATTGAGGCGGTAGCATCGGCTGGCATGCTCAACACCCCCGACCACTGCCATTGTAGTTGTTCACTTGAAGGCTGCACACCATTTACATACTTTCTGAAAGGAATCATCGTCGATTGGTCTTCCGCCGGCCATACAATACGGACACTGGTCAACGCATTCACCGCTTTCCTGCAGGCTGCCCGCACCGTTCTTGAGGCGAGGCACTATGTTTGTGCCCTCCGGTTCTTGACGTTTTTGGCCTTGGAAATTCGTCATACCTGCTGCGAACCTTACCGCAGCTCTGAAGGCAGGTTCCCCCAGAGCTTCACCGACGACGTGCAAGAGGTGGAGGAGGAACAAGCATATGAGCTGGGCCTGCTGGAAGAGCTGCTGGCGGAATTCGAAGGCGAAGTCGAGGCGATCCTCGTCGACCAAGACCAGAAGCGAACGATTAGCAACCTGACTAAATTTTGTAAAGGCACATGGGTGACTCGGATCACCGAGATTCGGGCTCACCTTGAAGGGGATGCTCTACCAGATGACCAGAGAATAGGGGCGGAAGAGGTTGGAGTTGTGTGGGACAGGCCGGCCCACCCTGGGGCCTCTGGAGCAGCCGCCAACCCTTACGACAACACAACACTCGAGTACTGGTTCTATGAGATGGACAAGATTGAAGTGCAATGAGATGTGGGTGTACGGCAGCAGATGACGAGTTTTGACCAAATACAGGGAGCTTGTCGTACCTGATGTAGTTACCTCTAGACAGTTATGGCGAGATCAAAAGGGCCCAAGGGGTGTCTTGACATGACTTCAAACATGTCCGAGGTTCACAAGTATCTCAGTGGGAAACAGTCAATTGTCGATCAGGACCTAGCGGTCTATTACAAGCACCAACTCGGACAAATAGCGCGGGCCTCCTGTATCAATGCACCCGCTTCGGTCAAATCGGCCCGGAGAGTCCAGTCTGGTTGGTGAGCCCTCCACATTTGCCGAGAAGGCCAATGCTGATACAATTCCAACCCCGTCGCAGGCGATCTTCCAATCTTTCCTCCTGGGTACGACCCGAAACCGTCATTTGGCCGTGTTCCGACTGCAGGCCTTACTCCGTCCGGTAGGGCCTAAAGTCTAGCACATTAGATCAACGAAGGAACAAAATCGTAAACAAACGAAAAAGATCTAGAGAACAACTAACACTCTCGTCCAGCGACATTGTTCGCGCACGCCCTCATCTGCTTGAAGACAGCCTCCGACCCCATGCTTTTTGGTCCTTGTTCTGGGGCTCTATCATTTGGGGTCATCGAATCTCTCTGAAAACAACCATCTCTTGGGAGCGGCAGATCTGTGCCGAGACTACCGGCCTTCGAAGTGCGAATGGGTCATGTTTTGGGCCACCTTGGTTGCTGGCTTGCTCAGAAGGAATAGGATTGCGCAACCGAGATAAACCTGAACTCTGAGACGACGCTAATTATCTGCGTGCGCTGACCCGTCCATGAACACGCTCATACTCGTCAACCGCCTCCCTCTCCACGTTGGCCACGTCGTCGTACATCTCCCATGTGTCCTCCCTCCCGCTCTTCCACTTTACAAGCAGTTCGAGGACGCCGTCATCCCCCTTTCTATCGCCGCAAATCTCCTGCAGCTCCCACTCCTCGCCATCCTCCGGATACACCGCGTTTGCCAAGGCCTCGTCATACTCGTCCAAGGTGCCCTCAAAGCGCCTTCCATCGATATAGTGAGGAGGGTTCATGGACTCGGTAAATACAGGGAGCGGGCCCTTGTCGCTCTCCCGAATGCGCGCATATTCCTGCGCAACGCGCCTGTCTAGCGCGAGGTTTCTCTTTATCCGATATCCGCTTCCCGATTCATGGAGAATAATGGCATGGATCGGCTGGGCCAGGCTCTTGCCTGCCTGTTGACGGACCTCGGGCTTACAGTCGTGAAGAAAAAGGTCGAAGCAGACCCAGATGCGGTTGCGGCGGAGCAGGACGCCGTGGAGCTGCGTGTCAGCTGTGTAGCTGGTGACTCTATCGGTTGATGTGGCTCCTCCGTTTGTAAGTATGGCGGCGGAAGGCACTGGAGGGGGTTCAAGGTGTGTGGGAATGGCGCGGGAAAGGTCTTCGGTCCATTCACGAGCAAAGGCAATCGCATCCGAGGACTCCCGGGACGGGAGCGGGTACCGTATGTCGAGGAGACATCGTATCGTCCGGTCTGCCGTGAGGGCAGCAGAGCTCTCGGGCGCGACTGTAAGTTGCATGTTTTTGGTTAACGATTTTGTGGTAATTGTGGTTGTAGTTGTGGTTGCGGTTGTGGTTGCTGGTGTGAGGGTGGTGGTGAGTGTGGGTGTGAGCAGTGAGGGGTGAGTGGTGCAGTGTGGAAGCATGGAGTTGAATCAAGCATGTTGGCGGGGTTTTTGGCTGTGCCTGTCTGAGTCCCAACATGGGTGTTTCCTGGAATGTGACAGCCACAGGAAGTGGCTGGCAGTGGCGGCTAGGCTGGGAGCATTGGAGAGCTCTCTTGACAAAGGACAGAAATTCCGAACATGCAGGTACCTGCCTAACTACCTGTCTTGGATATATACAGAATAATTACAAATGAGACCTCCCCCAACTGTTTGGATAACCTGGCAATTGGTTGCCAGGAAGGTCCCAAGCCGAGAGCTATTAACGATCATCCTCGTGTGGCTGCGACACTTCCTCTTCGGAGAGCATTGCAATTCTTCACTTTCTGATCTGTCCGCAGCGCCACAAAACCTACTTCAACTTTGCTGGAGCTACAAATCACCCAAGGTAATACGGGGTTGAAGCAATGCGCTGTCCAACCTGACTCCTGAGGCTCCTGAGATGGCCAGCCGCGCGGGCTGCATGCGCCCATCGCACGGGTGACTCGGGTCTGGAGGGCTAGAAGCGCTGCACGACTGAAACAGCGGCAGGCTTTGAAAGCCTCTGATAATTCTAGATCAAACAAGGATGATTCGTACGTCTCTGGTCGGTTGGTTGCGCCAGTCGATTGGTTGCGCCAGTCGGTTGGTCGGGTTCGTTGTTGGTGTCTGGCAGCACAGTAATCTACTGGACAGCGTCATACTAAAGGAGTTGAATGACGGCTGCTGGGTGGTGTCACACTCCTTTGGCTAGAGATATAAGTTTACATGTTGGGAACGTCTTGGAGTGCCTTGTGGTTCTTCGGTGGATTCTCGTTCAAACAAACCTGGACGTTAATCAATGCTTCAGCTACATCTGCCAGAGGCTTTGGTTAAATAAACTTCTCAGATGCTGCCTGTTTAGCTCTTGTGTTTTCGGATAATTATGGGGCTTGGGTCAGCAAATCTGCATTGTCCTCGGTCGATTCGTTTTCATTTTCCCAGTTTCCTCTCATATTAGTCTGCTCCGAGTTGTATCAAACCAAGACGCCCAAGCAAGCCCAGCCCGACTCCTCGCCGCTGTCAGGGCTGAACAACAGCCGGTTCACGTTACCGATTCCCGAAGAGCGGGCCGAGAGTAGTTTACAGTAATTATTACCTGATTTCATGTCCGCTCATGGGCCATGAATCTCTCTGCTTGTTGGTTGTGATATTGGACCCAGGGCGGCTGAAGAAGAAGGAATTTCTTGAGCCTCATGATATGGACAGAATAGGTACTAGTAACAGGACACGGGGTATCGGGCGCAAGACAAAGATTTATTCATTGATTACACGTGGTTTGATATTAATAGAAATGAGATGGCGATCACTTCCCTCCGCGATTCCCAAGGCTCGAATAATTAAGCCATCCCTTTGCCCTCGTCTAGACCAAACCCTTTTCAGTGTTTCAAACCACGCAGGTTCTGGAGTTATTATTAACTTACCGAAAGGACCTTATGCACTAGGCAGGTAAGCAACACTCGGTGTTTTCGCCCTAATTATCGAGTCAACGACTCAAAATTGGGAAGCGAACCTCGCTAACAAGATCTAGCCCCTCGATTGGGTCGCCTGCATGTTTGGCGGCACTGACTGGACACGGCACTGGACGCGGCAGATCAACGATTGGTGAGAGCAAGCACCCAAAAATCTGTGGCGCTCCAGGCTATTATCCACGACCCCTGAGGATGTCTGTGCGTGTCGAACGTGCGCCTTCGCAGCCTGGTTGAACGTTTGACACCAAGCTCTCTGGGACATGTTCCGAACGGGACGGCCCAGGCTGGTGGTTCCCCGGAGTATTAGCCAGCGTTAGTTGCAGATTGAGGCTTGGGGGATGTGTCCAGCTGGCCCCTGTGGCGAACAAACCCATATTGCGTTGGTAGGCATGGCCTTCAGCCCTTCATCGGCGAGACCGGGTTGAATCAGCCCTTCACCGGGTTGAAACCTTGGCCCCCAAGGGTGTGTCTGTGCGGGGACATGCAAGCAGAGCAATGAATTAATTAATAACACCCGTCATTTGTACGACACTCCCGTTCCCGGTTCGAGCTGTTCAATCATCTTACTCTTGACCACGATGCCGACATGAGCAGCCCGGTCGGCTCCCCATCCGACCCCGCAGCCCCGGTGGGCGCACCGGGGACCAGCACATTCACCCCTGAGCAACTTGCCTCCATGTCACACGATGATGCGGGTCCGAAGCTTGAAGCACTGATATGGATCATGAGCGCGGTGGCAGCCGTGTTCATGGCCCTTCGACTATACTGCAAGACATCGAGAGGGAACCGGCTGTGGTGGGACGACTACGTTCTGTTAGGGTCTTGGGTAAGTTCCTTTCCTCCATGTCCTGCATTGCCACATTCAGTGATGCCAGAAATTCAGGTTTGCTGACCCATCAACAGGTGTGTCTCGCCGGCCACGCTGCTGCCCTGACCTTCTGCGTCAGCCTTGGATATGGGCGACACGTATGGGATTTTCCCTTTGAGAATTTCCCCAGGTTTGTCCCTGCGGTCAACGTTGCGGGCACTCTGCTTCTCGTCTCGGCCGTGTGGTCCAAGACGAGCTTCGCATTGACTCTGCTCCGCTTCACTAGCGGATGGACGAAAGCTGGCGTCTGGTTCATGCTCGTCTCTATGAACCTAGCTTTCGGTCTAAGCGCCCTCTTCAACTGGATTCAGTGCACGCCGGTAAGGAGGGTTTGGGATCCGACAGTCGAAGGAACCTGTTGGCCCAAGAGTGTCCTGATCCACTATGATATTTTTTCAGGAGGTACGTTGAGACTTGAGGGACTGCCCCCCAGTCCGCCCGGTGTTCCATTGCTGACTGGTTTCATTAGCATATTCTGCTGCGCTGGATATACTGCTGGCAATCCTACCGTGGCCCCTTATTTGGAATCTACAGATGATCAGGAGAGAAAAAGTTGGCGTTGCCATCGCCATGAGCATGGGGTTCATGTCCGTCGTCTCCAAGGCCCGCGCCGTTACCACCTTACTGCAATGCTAACCTCTTTCCAGCGCCGGCATCGTCGCCATCGTCAAGACGGCGATGGTCTCCAAACTTTTCTCTGAGGATATGCGTCAGTCTCACCATCGGTTGCATCTTCCCGCGGATTCACCCAACTTACCAAATCTTGAATAGATGACAACGTCAACCTCTTCGTATGGGGCAACCTGGAATGCAGCGCGAGCATCGTCGGCGCCAGCATTCCCTTCCTGCGCGTCCTCGTCCGCGACATCCAGTCCAGCGCCCGCCGCCGCTACTACCTGACTGACCTCCCCGCAGGGACGCGCCCTCAGACCCGCCCTGACCGTGGCGACGCGTCTTCGGCCGCTGGTTGGGAGCGCCGCATCTGGGCTGGCGACAACGAGAGTGATAAGAGCATTCTCCCGATTGCGGCGCCAGAGGGCAGGATCGTCCAGAAGAAGGAGGTTGTCGTCGATTATGAGCGGTCGAGCCAACACGGCAGTGCTGGCACGGACGGGCTACAAGCTAGATAATGGACTGGTGTTGGCGAGAGTCAATTTTGCAAGTAGTAGTGCGGTTTATCATCCTGTCAATGCAAGACTCAGCTCAAGTAACAGATGTGCTTGGGTCATAATAATATCGGTGGCCATGATGGGCACCTCAGCCCCTGGACATAAAGTGGTGATTCGATGCATGTCGGCTTCACATGGATTCGGAAGGCCAAGCACTATGAGCGTAATGTGAACTTCTCGATATTATTTTTTTGTGAGATGGAAGGCTGCTGCGATGACAAAGTACAAACAAATCTCCAAATTTGGGGAGGTTGTTATTCAGGGGTAAAGCTCAGGGGTAATATTGGATTCAGGGGTAAACGTTTAGCGGTAAACAACACTCTCTCCTCCGTCCTGACCTTCCAAAACTTACCAAAACGCAAACCTGGCACCACGGCGCACAATCCTGCCGTTTGAGCATGTCGTGCCTGCCGCGACAGCCTGCGGAATGGCCCTCCCATTTGCACACAGGCCAAAAGAAGTTGAGCTGAAGCAGATGAGGGCGCCGTTAGTCGAGCAGGGCTGGCTGCCGGGGAAGCCGGCGCCCGAGCCGGAACCCGCGGTGGCGCTCGGAGCAGGGCTAACGATGGTGACAGTGGTGGTCGTGGTTGTGGCGGCACCGGCAGCAGAAGTTGTCAGTGTGACAAACCCGGACGCCGTCGTGGGCGTCACGGTTGAAGTAATCGAAACACGCACCGGGCTGTCCGACGAAGACGACGACAACGACGGCGACGACGACGACGACGACGAGCCAGCTCCACTCCCGCTCCCCTCTCCCCCTTCAAAGACCGGCAGCCCGTCCGCCTTTGCACAATTCCCCTCACTCCCCGGCGTGGGCACCTCCAGCACCCTCCCGTACATCCCAGGGTTGGGGATATTCAGCACACCGTTCCCCGTGGTGCACTCGTCCCCAACATTGGCCAGGAACATGTCCGGCAACCCCTTTAAAAACGCCTCCCCATCCCCCTCCCCGCCACTAATACTCACCGGCGCACAATTCATATACACCTCCCGATTCCCAACCTTATTAAACCACGTCCACGCGAACGTCGCCTTCCCATTCGGCAACCCCTTCGGAATCGGCACCTCAAACTGCCGTATACAATCCACCCCACTATCATTCCCGCAATACAGCCCATCCTTCCGGTGGTTCGCGTCCTCCCCGACAACGGGCAGGTTCCCCTCGCCCGTCGTCGAGACCGGACACCCGCCGATGAGCGTGTAGATGGTCTTCCAACGGCTCTTGTCGGCCGGCGGCGGGAAGTCGTACGTCAGGCTGAACTGGCACGAGCCGCCGCCGTGCTGGGCGCCACCAGTGAAGTTGACGAGTTGGGATGTGCCGGCTGTGAGGGGGGTCACGGAGATGGTTTCGGTTAGGCCCTGGCAGGGGAAGGGAAAGTCGGGGACGGAGAGGGGGTTGACTTGCACGAGGCGGGGGGTGCCGTGGAGGTTGTAGGGGGTCGGGGTGTTCATTATCATGTGGCTGTGGGCAAGGCGGGAGAGGAAGAGGGCGGCGAGGAGGGCGGTGGTGGTTGTGCTTGTGGATTTGGTTGTGATGGCCATTTTTGCGTGTGTCTGTGTGTGTCAGTTTTCGTGTGTGCTTTGTGTGTTCTGTGTTTACCTGATGCAGCTGTGGTACTTTAGTTGGTGTGAGAAGACTAAGGCAGTGATCCTAAGTTCATGGGGCCATCTGTCACCCCTGAGACTTTAATATGGAAGATGCAGACAAAAGAGATACATCACAAAGGTTATGCTTCGTCCAGTCCAGAATTACGTGGAACAAGGTCATTGTCTTGGATGACAGACAAAGCACTTTGCAGTTGTGGAAGACAGTTAGCCCTTAATAATGTCCTTTACGGCCCAACGCAAGTCAACCTCGGTGTCAGAGGGCAAAGCCCCAGTTTCGACAGACAATAAACGCTCAAAGGCAGATTTCCCTTTTGGGATTCCGACGAGACATGACAAAGGACATTGTCGATCCATGTCTTTCAGCCGCAAGCCACACGTTACCAAGCGTCTCGGCTGTCTTAATCCAACAAAGTTTTGAGCTCTTGGGGCCATGGTTGATGTCAGTCTCTGTCCTTTTCCGGCAAATTGATGCGCAAGCTCCTTCAGGGCCGCGAAAAGAACCAGGGGAGAGCTCCTGGCGGCGACATGGATCTGCCCTGCGTGGACTCCCTGAGTGGCAAGTGGCGAGCTGGGGAACAGATTCCCGAGTACCGGGTACTGGGGGTGGGGGGTTGCCCAGCGCCACGAATTAAAGTTTAAGTTGGACCGGTTGAAGCTGGTCTGCAAATCTCCCGTGTGGACGGAGCCGCGATTGGACACGCCCTGGACCTTCTCCGCGCCTTCTCCGCGCCTTCTCGAAGGCGACTGGCAGCGAGACCCCTGTTTCGGGGAACCTCGGGGGTTTGCATTTCCTGGGGCGAGATGGCTTCGACAACCCTGTGCCGCAGTTGACTACCGCCCCACTGCCCTGTGCTTGTTGGCTGTTCAAATACGGTTCTCCCCGCTGTGCATGCTTGACAGTGCCGACTTGGACGTCATCCCTCCAGCAGCCCCAGATGCGGCCCCAACCACCATCATGTCGTCCTCCCCAGGAGCCGTGGACCCCACAGCCGCCGACGGCATTGAGGGCGACCGAACGACCTCGGTTGTCATCTGTGCCGTGGTGCTAAACTTTGTTGCGGCGATAACTGTTGCCCTGCGCTTCTACGTCCGGGCCAAGCTGCTACGTGCGGTCAAGCTTGAGGACTGGCTCATCCTCGTCGCTTGGGTGAGTTCAAGGTTCACTGTCTGGTCGTTGATGCTGAGTCAAAGTGCCGTTGATGCTAACAACCGAGCCTCATGGTTACTTTAGGCTTTTGCAGTTGTCTCTGCTGCTTTCGTCATCAGAGGTAAGCTGTCAGGGCGCTGATTCTTTCCTCGGCGTAGATGGGCTAACTTTAAGCCCTAGAAAGTCAGGCTGGCCTTGGTCGTCATCTGGTGACGGTCTCGCCCGCTGGGGTCAGGGCCTTCCTCAAGGTTAGTGGTTATTCATTTGACCAGGACCGGAAACATGAAGAATCCGAAAAGCTGACGCAGCACGACTCCAACTAGGCCAGCTACTTCCAGACCATGGGCTACAACCTCAGCCTCTGCTTCACCAAGCTCTCCATCCTCGTCCTGTACCTCCGCGTCCTGACCCATGACTACATCCGCAAGGTGACTTGGGCGGTCATCGGCATCGTCGTCATCTACAATGCCTGGGCGTTCGCCATGTACTGGACCATGTGTATCCCGATGGCCAAGATGTGGGATCCCTCCATTACCGGATACTGCCACCCATACTCGGTCTGGTGGGCTTTGACGTATCTGCACATTGCCACCGACTTCATGATCTTCATCATCCCAATCCCCGTCATTGGGACCATGAAGATCTCCGCGCGTCAGAAGACTGGGTTGTTGATCGTCTTTACCATGGGCCTCTTGTAAGTCTGTGTGATCCAGCCCCAGGGGCTCTTTCATGTGGCTGACAACTGGGATACAGCGTCTGTCTCATATCCGTCGTGCGCACCATCTTCTTGAACCGGCTGCTCTATGCCGAGGATATGACATGGGACTTGGTGGTCATCGCAAACTGGTCGACTGCCGAAATAAACGCAGCCGTCGTGTGCGCCTGCTTGCCGACGCTGAAGCCAGTCTTGACTAAGGTCTTTGGGCCCGTGGCAGATCTCATCTTTCCGCCGCCGCAGCATTCGCTGGATATGTCAGGCGGCCTGCCGAGGACGGTGGGATCATCGCCCATGAACCCGTGGAGAGGAGACCAGGTTCTTACAACGCCAACTCGCTGGGACATGTCGTGCCAGAGAAGCGCGGGTGGAGGAGACTGGTCAGTCACCGACATCGAAGCCAACGGGAGCGAATACCGCAGCAAGGATGTCGACTCGGATGCAGCGCTCATTGCAGGATGGGGCCACCCTGTGGCGGAATACATAGAAGAACCGCCCAAGACATACGCCCGGCCTTGAACAAGACACTCGCTGTCTTGATGAAAGCGACGGGGTCAAATCGAGCTACCGTCGACATCCAAGGCGAACAAGACGAGCGTTTTTGACTTTTGGGTTCCTCCGGCAATACTGTGGCAGGCACACCTTCTGCCAACCCACACTGACCTGACAGCGCTCTTGGAAGCGGCTAGAGTTGCAGCGAACCACGTGAGTGGAAGGGCATCCCCTGCCAATATTTACCTGTATGCTGACCGGCTAGCGTTACAACCAATGCAGCAGACCCTCGTCCACAGCCAACCAGATATGCCGGAGCGGCCAGGTCAACAGCGTCCCGCGCCGAAGCCCTGCCCGCTCCAGGGACTCGGAGAGCATGGTTCTACCCCGCTGTTGCTCGGGGCCCGCGAGCGGAGAGCGAACCCCAGAACCCATCGATGGGACTCCTAGAAAAGGTGAAATAGTCGTGTGGTGTCGTGGGAAGGAGAACGACCTTGAATCCCTTCCATCCATCCAACTCGGACCACACGGCATCTATACCTGTGCACAATGGGTCTCCTGGGCGCTGCCTTGGTCTCGCTCGCTGCGCTGGCGAGCGCAGCAACGGTGCCGCAGTCCACTTCCACTGTCAAGCGCCAGACTTCGCAGCTCCGGAACAAGTACGACTTTGTCATCGTCGGCGGAGGCACCAGCGGTCTGACCGTGGCCGACCGTCTGACCGCGGCATTCCCTTCGAGTGAGTTGTTTCTGCCCGAACTTCATGGCCTCGTTGGGCGCCAGCTGAGATATTTACCCCAGAAAATGTGCTTGTTATCGAATACGGCGACGTCCACTTTGCCCCCGGAGTCTTTGACCCCCCTACGGACTGGATCACGCCGGCGGACGATGCTCCCCCGACCTGGACCTTCATCTCCCTTCCCAACCCGGACATGGGAAACACCACGGCCGTGGTGCAAGCCGGCCAGGTCGTCGGCGGGAGCAGTGCGGTGAACGGCATGTTCTTTGACCGCGGCTCCCGCTTCGACTACGACTCGTGGGTTGATGTCGGCGGTGCCGAGTTTGCCAAGAGCAAGATCGACTGGAGCTGGCGTGGACTCTTTCCCTACTTCAAGAAGGTGAGAGAATCGAAATGTGACTCGGAGGGCGCTGAAATGATGCTGACATGTAACAGAGCGTGACGTTCACCCCCCCATCCCCTGCCATCGCCCAGAAGTACAAGTACACATGGGACGTGTCGGCGTACGGCGGCAGTGGGCCTATTTATTCGACGTTCGCGTCTTTCCAATGGGCCGACCAACCGGTCCTCTGGCAGACATGGAAGGAGATGGGCATCAAAGCCCCTGAGGAGTGTGCGGGGGGTGACAAGGAGGGGATCTGCTGGGTGCCCGCGTCGCAGCACCCGGTCACCGGGCTGCGGTCGCACTCCGGCCTGGGCCACTACGCCAATGTGCAGCCCCGGGCAAACTACGACCTCCTCGTCAAACACCAGGTCGTCCGGGTGGTGTACCCCAAGGGGCCCAAGTCCGGGCCCCCGCTCGTCGAGGTCCGGTCTCTGGACGACGGCCACCTGTTCAACGTGACGGCTACGGGTGAAGTCGTCATCTCGGCCGGAGCCCTGCACACACCCACCGTCCTCCAGCGCAGCGGCATCGGGCCGGCCTCGTTCCTCAATAGCATCGGCATCCCCGTGGTCCTCGACCTCCCCGGCGTCGGGTCCAACCTGCAAGACCACTCAGGCCCGCCCGTCACCTGGAACTACACCAAGCCGTACAACTTCTTCCCGGTCCCCTCCGACATGGTCAACAACGCGACCTTCAAAGCCTCAGCCATCGCGGCCTTCAGCCAAACCCCCGCCAGCGGGCCGTACACGCTCGCAGGCGGCAACAGCGCCATCTACGTCTCCCTCCCGCACCTCGCCCCCAACCACCAAACCATCATCAACCGCATCCGGCGCATGGCCAACGACGGCACCTCCACCTCGTACCTCCCCCCCTCCCTCCGCACCAACCCAGCCATAGCAGCAGGCTACAAAGCCCAACTCCTCACACTTGCCAACCTCCTCTCCAAACCCTCAGCGCCGAGCCTCGAAACCCCCTGGGCAACGGCCGAATCCCCCGGCACAGCATGGTCCTTCCTCCTGCACCCCCTCAGCCGCGGCACGGTCCGCCTCGACCCCGCCGACCACCTCGCGCCGCCCATCCTCGACTACCGCGCCGGCTCGAACCCGGTCGACATGGACATCCACCTCGCGCAGGTGCGGTACCTGTTTTTTGTCGTTTATGCACCCGTGTTGTACGGCCGCGATGATGCCTGAGGGGAAGGGGGGTGTCGTGGGGCCGGATTTGAAGGTGCATGGTGCGAAGGGGCTGAGGGTGGTGGATATGAGTGTTATGCCGTTGTTGCCGGGGTCGCATCTGAGTGCCACGGCTTATGCGGTTGGCGAGAAGGTGAGTTCCATGCTCATGTTGTTTTTGAGCTTGCGAGTGTTGCATGTGTGTGATGCTAATGATGTGAGGATAGGCTGCGGATATTATTATTCACGAGTGGAAAAAGCATTAGATGGGCGGCAAGAGCTCATTCCGAGCGAATCTGGTTCTTTTTCGGAAAGCAACCGTCATGTATTGAGGGACGTCAAGGAAGTGAGGGTAGTTGAGGATGAGCAAGCAAAGGGACGAAGATGAAGGAATGGAAAATCGCAAGGCGCTCCTTCTGAGAAGGTAGAGTCTGGGGTCAATGCCATTGTCTCAAATCGTCTCACTATTACATTGCAATTCTGTGTTCGGTTGCCTCCGGTTTGGAATCG
The DNA here is from genome assembly GCA_023628425.1 of Chaetomiaceae sp. PYS4301M. Lineage (NCBI taxonomy): Eukaryota > Fungi > Ascomycota > Sordariomycetes > Sordariales > Chaetomiaceae > Chaetomiaceae sp. PYS4301M. Next base: position 81,969 of record JAMAKR010000027.1, read on the forward strand.
CGGACAAGTCGGCGATGGCGTTTCTTAGATGCAGGTTCCAGTTTCCAGTTTGATGAAATGGGTGAAGCCAGGCTGTCGTCCCTTTGGCGTCGTTGACAGCTGGCTTCCAGCGCTCACAGCTGCCACAGCGTGGAGATCGGGAGCTGCCTGCCCCGCGCTCCGCCAAGTCCCCGTGTCCACGCGCTGCCCAGCTCCTGAACATCCCCCCACTTCGTCCAGGCTGAACCAAAACACCAAACCTTCACCAACGTGAACCGAACCAGTCCTTCGCGCAACTTCATCCTCGCCTGATATATACCCAGATCGAGACACCCGCAACTTGAGTCATTGAACCAGATCTTAATTAGCACTCCATTAGCTCTACCCTCTCCGCGACCATGGATCAGGACCAGTTTGGCGGCCGCACCGATGACGACCTGTTCTCCGACGACATCGAACCTGTCGTCGAGGAGGTCGTCAGCGAGCCCGTGCCAGTGCCCGCCTCAGTGCCCGCCCCGATTCACCCTGCACCTGCGCAGCCAGAACCCGCCCGAGAACCTGCCCCAAAACCGGCGCCAGCACCCACCGCGCAGGAGTCAACTCCCAGCGCCCCACGACAGGCCGCCAGGTCCCTAGCCCAATCTCGCCACAACCCAAACCCACGACCAGACAACAAGCTGTCCCGTCCGCCGCCCAACAACAACAATAACAAAGCAGCCAAGCCGGCCCCCAGCGCTGCCAAAGCCAACGATACCAGCTCCAACCAACAACCATCCCCGAGCGCCTCGACCCCAACCCCAAGCGAAACCACAACCGCACCCACGACCTCAAAACCGCCCCCAACCGGCCCTCGCGAATCCTCCACCACACCCCGCAATAAAAATACCACCCCCTCCGCCACTCCTCCCACAAACGCCACCCCACCCACCAGCGGCAACACAGCCTCAGCAGTCGCCGAAACGCGCCTCAACTCCGGCGCCAACCCCCGCCAGAAACTAACCGACTCGGAACTAGCAGCGCGCATGGAAAAGATGCGCCTGCTCGCAGCCGAGAAGACACGGCGGTTCGAGGCGCAGCAGCGCGACGAGAGCGAGCACGCCGTGGCCTACGCCAAGGGCATGGAGGAGGCGCGGCGGCGGCGCGCCGAGGAGGCGGTCCGTCGGAAGGCCGCTGATGAGGAGCGCCGCAAGCTCGAGGAGGAGAGGGCTAAGAACCGCGAGCGGAAGCTCAAGGCTATGGGGATGAAGGAGGGGGGTTGGGATGCGGGGAAGGAGGAGGCTGAGGAGGATGGGAGAAGGGGTGCGTTTAAGGGCGCGTATGGTGGGGTGAGGGGGGCGAGGTCTGGTGGTGGGGGGGTGGGTGGGAGTCGGTTTGCGGGGGCTGGTGGTGGTGATGAGGGTGGGGAGTTTGATGGGTTTGGGTTGAGGGGGAGGGGTGGAGGTAGAGGAGGACGGGGTGGGAGGGGGAGGGGAGGTCGGGGAGGCGGCCGGGAGCTTTTTGACGCGCACGAGGATGATGGTCTCAGTGGCCGCGATCGCGATCGCGGGCGGTACGGCGGACAGCCCCCGGCTCCGCTTCCACAGAAGAAGCCCGAGCTTAAGCCGGACGAGTTCCCCGCCCTGCCGTCAGCGGCGGCTGCGCCGAAGAAGATCGATACCTCGTGGGTGGCGAAGTCGTCGGTCGTTGCCGACCTCCCGCTCTCGCCGCCGGTGGGCAAGTGGGATGAGGAGGTGGCTGCCACTCTGGATTCCGACCAGGCCAAATCGTAGGAGAATTTGCCGACGGGGCAGGATTGGTGGTAGACCCAGGGTGATAGAACAAGGGAACACACGACATGAACGGAGAGCGAGGCAGAGTAGTCCGGGCCAGTTGATGGCTGTCTACGGGTTAGGATAATTATGGGACATGCCCCCGGGCTATGGATATCAGCTTGAAATGAGAACCTTAAGAGACCATCCGTATTGGCCATCCTAGAATCTCACGACGTGACGAATAGGTTGGTAGAAGTGGAGGCCCACAACACATATGACTGGGGGCCTCATTTGAGACGCAGTGTCACAATCACAATTCTGCCCAGCCCGCCCAGCAACTTAATCATAGAATCATGTCCGAACCGTGATATCTTTGCCCATATCTCCTATCACACACAACGCCAGAAACGCCTGCCAATGCAACCATGAGAATAACACACACCCCTCATCGAGTCTACCACCCCCTCCTCGCCCCCCGCGGGCGGAACCCGCCACCACTCCTGGGCCCTCTGGGACCCCTGCCCCATCCTCCGTCCCCGTATCCGCCCCCCGGCCCTGAGGGCACGTCACCCATATCCCCATCCCCACCGCCCATTTGCATCGGCGGCCGCTGCCTGCCCCTCATCTCCTTGGGGAACGCGTCATACGCCTTGCGCATCTGGGCGAAGCCCAAGTGCATTTTGCCAAAGAAGTGATCCGCCAGCCGCCTGTCGTTGTCCAGCCTGCTCAGATAGGCGCCGCAGACGTCGCACACCTGCAGCTTCTGGTGGCCCGAGGGGCCTGACGTCTCGGACAGCGCCTTGAGCTCCCTCTCGCGGTCGGCCTTGGCGGCCTGCGCGTGGCGCACCTTGTAGTACTCGTCATAGGCGCGGCCGACGTCGCCCGTCTCGGCCAGGATCTCGACCTCGAGCAGGCCGTTGGCGATGGTCGAGCCCAGGTCGGAGATGGCCTTGAGCAGCGCGTTGGTCTGGCGGACTTCGTCGGGCGTCTTCTCGAGTCGCCGTTGGAGCGTGTCGATGTTGCGGTTGCAGGACTCGAGCCGGTTCTGCAGGTCGCGCAGGTAGTCGTGCTCGAACCCGTACCGCGCTTTTTCCGCCTCCGGGAGGGCTTCGTACTCGGCCTTGAGCGCCTCCGAGTGCACGCGCGGGCATGCGCCCAGATCGGCTTTGGTGTTGGTGAAGAGGTCGTGCGGGCAGGTACCGACGAGGTAGGAGCGGCATACTTTGGGGTCGGTGAGTGGGAGCTGGGCACTGCGCGCGGCCATGCCGCCGCCCATGAGCTGCTCTGTATTGGGGGATGGGGGGTTAGCATCGCCAATAGACACAGCATGGGATGGGATGGGATGGGATGGGATGGGATGGGATGGGATGGGATGGGACGGGATAGGATGAATGGCACTGTTGATGCGTTGGGGATTGATTTACCTAGGAGCTTTCTTTGTTCGGCCGCCATGGTTTTCGGTCTAGTGAATGCGTTGGTAGATAATTCTCAGTTCGTGATGGCCAAGGCTGGTGATGGCCGGCAAGAGGGTTGTCGCGTGGAAATGTTGATTAATTTGGAGTCTCGACTTTTGGCATCAAAGTTGTCAGCCGCGCTGCAAGGCTGTCGGCGCAAAAGACAAAAGCCGCGATTCATTGTTGGGGAAGTGGGGCACACCTTGCAGCATCCCTGCTGCTCCACTCACCGCAGGTGGCCGCTGTCATCTTTCGAGATTGGCGTCCCGCGACTTGCCAAGAAACCCATGCACCTCCCCCGAAACCATCTCGATTCTCCTTGGTCTCGCGGTTGCATTGCGCCGATGGCCAGACCTCGGTGACAATAAAAGATGGGCCAACTCTTGTCTTTCCTTTGGCTTTCGTTGCTTTCCCTTTGTGTGTTTCCCTCGTCAGCATCGGCATCTGCATCGGCCGCCGACTACCATGAACAACTCAACCTGAGGCCGCTGCCTCAGTCGGCACTCCTTGCCAGCTTCAACTTCCGATCCAACACGACCGTCTCCGAGTTCGACAAGGGCAATTTTCGGTTTTTCCCACGCTCGCTCGCCCAGATCCTGCAGCATGCCGGCACGCGCGAGCTGCACCTGAGGTTCAGTCTGGGGAGGTGGGATGCCGAGTCCTGGGGTGCTAGGCCGTGGGACGGCGCTCGCGAGGGCGGAACCGGTGTCGAGCTGTGGGCATGGCTGGAGGCGGACACGGACGAGGAGTATGACTCCTTTTCCTTCTTTTGAATGGCTGCGACCCTTAATTGTCCATTGCTAAACTTCTACGACACAGAGCCGACCGCAAATGGCTGACCCTCACCAACGCCCTGTCCGGTCTCTTCTGCGCGTCGCTAAACTTCATCGACGGCACCCGGACGACCCGCCCCGTCATGTCGTTCCAGCCCGAAGGCGACCACGAGTCGACTACAAATATGCAGCTCCTGTACGGAGTGCTGCCGCACGAGGTAGTGTGTACCGAGAACCTGACGCCCTTCCTGAAACAGCTGCCGTGCAAGGGCAAGGCCGGAATCGCGACGCTCCTAGACGGGCACAAGCTGTTCGATGCGTCGTGGCAGAGCATGGCCATTGATGTCCGGCCCATCTGCCCGGCTGGCGGGGAGTGCGTACTCCAGATTGAGCAGACCATCGATATGGTTCTCGACATTGATCGGTCCAAGCGACCGAGGGGTATGATTGTCCGGTCTCCCCTGAGTGGTTGCCGTTGCTGACAATGCCTAGACAACCCCATTCCCCGACCTCCGGCTGGCCACGACCTGCCCTGCGATACCTCAAAGCCGTACCACTCGCACGACACGTGCTTCCCAGCCGATCATACCGCCAACCAGGACTGGTCGCTCGCCCAAATCTTTGGCAAGACCATAAAAGGCACCTGCCCCCTGGCCGACGACACGGTCCCGCCAGTGTGCCTACAAGTTCCCGACTCCCGGACCGTCTTCGTTACTGAAGGCGTCCGCGAGACGAAGAATCCCAACCACGTCTCTCGCTGCTTCGAGATCGCCCCCTCGGCCGAGCTCGACCTGGTCCTCCCGAACCCCGAAGACCCCAACCAACCCGTCTCCGCCAACACCGTCACTCCCGAGACCCCGCTCCTCTACGCCGAGCGCAGCTTCACCGGCCACGGCCAAGAGCGCGGAGGCGTGCAGACGATCCTCCGCAACCCCTCCCCCGACACCGAAGTCGAGTTCATCTACATGGAGTCTCTCCCCTGGTTCATGCGCATCTACCTGCACACGATGGAGGCCCGCGTCGCCGGCCATGCCCACGCCAACAAGTCCCTCATCGAGCAGGTCTACTACCGCCCAGCCGTCGACCGCGCCCGCGCCACCCAGCTCGAGGTGCGCATGCGCGTCCCCGCCGCCTCGACCGTCTTCCTCACCTACGACTTTGAGAAATCTATCCTGCGCTACACTGAGTATCCGCCTGATGCGAACCGCGGGTTTGACGTTGCTGCGGCGGTTATCACCATCCTCGACCCGCGCGTGGCGGCGGGTCATGGAGAAGAAGACAGGGCCGACGGCGGGAGGTTTGCCGCGTACACGCTGCGCACCACGTCGCTGCTCTGCAGCCTGCCGACGCCGGATTTTAGCATGCCGTATAACGTGATTATCTTTACATCGACGGCGATTGCGCTGGCGTATGGCGGCATGTTTAATATACTGGTGAGACGGTTTGTGGCGGCGGATGAGGGTCCCAAGGCTGGGTTGGGGTTACTCGTTGGACGGTTGAAGGGGCGGTTGCAAGGGGTAGTGAAGGGGCTGAAGAAGAGGTAGTGGAAGGGGTTCCTTGTGTAACCATTAATCGCATGTTGCTTTAGAGGAGTTATATGATCATTCATTTGAGTTTTGTTCCTTTCCATTCGTTGGGCAAGGTAAGGTAGTATTATGCCCGACGATGTTCTGGATCTCCTCTCGTCACGGCGTCAACAAACCCGGACCACAACCTTTTCATCTTCCAAGACTTCAACCCTCCATGCACACTACCTCTACAGAACGGATTACACACGGCCCATAGCACGGCACAGTACAATACATAGTCCCATCCCTTTAACGCCTGATTCCCCGGTATTCCTCTCTCCAATCTTCCTCAACAGCATCATAATCCCCATCCAACGACACGGCCTAAAGGGATTACACTTACGCCGCCTCACCGCCACCACTGACAGAAGTAACATGCAAAACAACATCGATATAACACCGATTCGTCACGGTACACGCCGTCCCAGGCGCAATCGTAAACACACCCTGCGCGCCGACGGCAAATTCCTCGTCCTTGCCCACCCGCACGCGGAGCTTGCCGCCGCTGGCGACGGTGCACATGCGCGTCTTTTTCAGGCCGCCGCCGGCGGGGAACGGATGGGTTTGACCGGAGCTGATGGTCAGGGCTTGGAAGGTGATTGTTGGGGAGATTTGGAGGGTTTGGTTGGTTGTTAGGTATGGGGAGGAGTAGGCTTGGGCTGTGAGGCCGTGGGGGTGGGTGTTAGTAGTTAGAACCGGATGGGAGGGATTGGGGTGGCACATACCCATGCCGGAAGTGTTGAGTCGCCCGTCTGACGTTTCCCAGTCTTCCATCTGCAGGTCTGTTTCGGATGGGGTGATGCCGTTTCGGGCGGCACGAGGGTTGGTCGCGGCAAGGAGGGTCTCTGTTCCCGATGGGGGGACTCTCAACCTGACCACTCGCCGCGTCGGGGGCTGCTCAGGAGGCGAAGGCTCTTCCACGTCTGACTCTTCGTCCTCTGCATCGCCGTTATGCTGGGATTGGGCAAGAGAGACGCGGGCGGAGCGCCTGCGGGACGACATGCTCCCGTGCAGGGCCAACACGGTGTTGTCCATAGTGTCATTCATGGGTGTATCGCCGTCACCATCCGCATCCCGGGAAGCTGCCTGTGTCCGGTTGCGAATTATAGCGGTGACACCCTTGGTCTTTATGCTGCAAGCCCAGGAGTGTTTGCGGGCGAAGCAGTTGGCGCATGCCCGGAGAGAAGAACGGAAGAACCCGCTCACTTCATGGGCGACTTGCACCGACGGCCGGACGCAGGTGGCAAAGGGGCCTTTGTGACGTTGGCATAGGGTGCAGGGGGTTGGTGATTCCTCGCCAGTGACCTGGATGATGAGCGCTGCGATTTGTTTGTCGCTGAGATCCGCATCTAGGGAATACAGCAGGTCAAGGTCCCGCACCCGGGGGAGACTAAGCAGCAGCTTGAGCTCGGGAAGTGTGGGACTCGGGATGTCGGCGTCGATGTGCGAGGAAATGTAGCTCCACAGCCCGGATGAACCGGAGGAGGCGGTAACAGCCCGCTTGCTCGCGGCAGGGGTCAAACTTGCAATTCGAGTTGAGGCAGCCCGCGTGGACGGGCCGGACGGGGTCACTTCCTCTTTCTGCCGCTCCGCCACGCGAGCTTCAGCAGTGTATGGTGGCAGGCGAGGCTCTAGCATGGGCTCCTCGTCGGGGTCTAGAGGTTTCCTAGACAAGACTCGCGGGGCATGCGAGTTGTGTGAAGCGACGACGGAGAAAGTGCCGTCGCTATTGTCGTTGAGACCGTGGGATTTATGAACCGTCTTGCGAGGGACCCGACGTTAGCTTGATCCTCATGAAATGCAGCCACTGCGTTGAACTCACCATGAAATGGTAGCCGAGGCTCTTCCGGAACTTGCAAGCCACCCGACAAGATCTGACAGGGCAAACCCAGGGGCGATCGTGGATGGTGTGATCGAGCTCATAACCTTCCGGTATCAAAGCCCCGACCATGTTGATCAACTCTCCTGAGTCGTCTTGAAGAGTGTCACTATGTCAGCGTTTCGGGACTTGAAGAACACGGATATCGGGCCATGACCCACCCCACCACTCCCGGTATGGTCGCCCTTCGGATGTAACTTCCAGCCCACCGTTGGAATCGACATGCGAGTTCGTAGGCTGGGACTGGTTCTTCGCAGACCGAGAGGCGCGAGGAGGCCGTTCGCGTTCAACTGCTTCAATCCAAACACAGTTTTTGAAACCTACACCAGTATATGTTGGACGCATAGGGGGGCCGATTGTTTCGGAGTCCATCGGATTCCGTGAGACTACGAGAGCTGCCGTTCCAGAGTTGTTTGTCCCGAGGACGGAAAAAGTTCCATCGAGGTTGTCGTTCAGGCGAGCCCCACGGTGATGGCCCTGAACGGTGTCAGTGAATCGCAGTCCAGTTGAAAATAGCAATGCAAATTGCAGCATCTTACCCTGAAGTGATTTCCGAAATCTATTGGAGCCTTGAAGAGCCGACGACAGGTCCGAACGGGGCAAATCCAGGGACGGTCAGGGATGGTCGTGTCATGCTGATAGCCGTCTGGGATCAAAGCACCTCGCATGAAACGGAGAGTGCCATCTTCCCCTGCCATGCATGATACTGGGTTAAGACGAAGAAACGGAATAGATTGCAGAAGGGCACGGCTTACCAGGCCACATATCGTATGATCGATCCGGGTTTGCCATGGAGAATCTCCGCGCCACATTTGAATCTAGAGGCGGCACAAGGGATCCGCTGGCAAAAGAACTAGCAGGGGTAGTACTGGGCTCGTCATCAGGCTCGTCATCATCCGTGTCGTCGTGGCTGGAATCATGGCGTTGTCCAGGCATCCGCCTGGTCGCCACTGTCCGCCGGTTGGGACCACCGCGCTGAGGATTCGTACGTCCTAATGCCAATGCCAGCATGGGGGCGTCGAGCAGACTGCGATCGACCAGAGGGACCTCTGCAAGGCTCATCGGCTTCTTTGAAACGATCAAGGCAGGCTTGGAAAAGCCGCCCGAGTATCTCCCATTGCCCGGGAGCGCGTGCAGAGTAGCAGCCGAGGTCGGTGAGAGTGCCATCCAGATTATCGTTGAAGCGAGTGGCGCGGTGACTGTTCTGCAATGCGTCAGCACCGACATTCCGCAACCCGTAACCCGGAACGGAGACGGCTGTTTCACCCACACAAAAATGCCTCCCCAGGCCGTCGAGACTAGAGAGCGGTTTCCGACATGACCTCACCGGACACACCCAGGAGAAGACGGGATGGTCGAGCTTTTGATATCCCGGCGGGAGGAGAGCGCCAGCGGTCGAGATACTCGCCCCAGACTCGTCTGCGAAGCGGCGGTCAGCGGGATGGTGTCCGTTGGTTGTGTGGAGTAACAGAGGTTGAGTGATAATTTCAGTACAGACCTTTCCAGAATTTGTATTCCGGTCCGTCAAAGGCCGAGTCAAAGATCTCTTGTACCTCAGGAGGCACAACAGGTTTTTGGTTTCCCTTTGGGGTAGAGTTGGGCATGGCGGACAGTGTGTCCACCCAGCCAGGGGCGGGCACCTCCAGCAAAGCGGGAGAGGAGGCTGATGATTCTGTTGAGCCCTGCGGTCGGCTACGTTAGCAATCTCACAAGAGTCCTAATTAATCCAGGACCGATCGGCTTACCGTAGTTTGGTCAGGGACCAACTTTGGGTTCGTTTTGGTTTCCGTTTGAGTGCCCGTTTGGGTTTGTGGCAGTAATGGTGCAACCCGACTTGGAGATGCGCCCATCGTTTCGTGTCTCTGACTGCGATCGGGTCTCGGCTCGCTGTCTCGGCTGTCCTGGTTCTCACCGCTGCCAGGCTTGACAAGATTTGGAATGCTGGCCGGAATCGACGGCGAGGGGCTGGAAGAAACAGATGGGCCTGTCATAGCTGGACGGCCCGAGAAGGGAAACGGCCCGCTGTGGCCGGTTCTTCTCATCTTGAAGACGGGACGGGGCCGGGGCTCGCCCGATGGCGTTGTTGTCGTCGAGTCTGGCCCATTGGCCTGCTGCTTGTGCACGTGCTGGATGTGAGACGGGAGCAAGTTGCCCGGCCCGGCAGAGCCCACATGTTGCAGTTCATGTGCCGGGCGCTTATTGAGGTTGACATGCTGTGCAGCTGTCGCTGATGCTACATTGGCGAGGTTTACTATGGTTGGCCCAGGGGACTCCTCGGTTGGGTCTGTGCCGGCCGACATGACGGGCGGGTCGTCAATTCAAACCGAATTTGACCACGGAATGTGACGCGGATTCGGCTTGGCTGTTTAGTTGGCTGTTTGGTTGGCTGTTTGGTAAATCTGGTTGCGCGGGACGACACCCACGTGGGGACGCGAGATTCACGCGGTTCCAGGTCCTGAAACGCGACAAACGCGGTTATCAGCAATCAAAGACCCTGTTGGTTGAAACGAAAAGAGCAGAAACGGCTGGGGCGGTCAGTGCTTGACCCTTGTATGAACCCTAACCCTCAGGAGCCAGAACACCACCTGCCACAAGCGGCTGGATGATTGTGTAAACCACCGTACGGAGTACAATGGCGTGAAGAGGGCTGAGATTGGCCCAGACAAGCCATAGACTGGATGCAGGGTCAAGAGAACACTGAGTCATTTTCTCAAGTGTCATCTTGTAGTCTTCTCTTTCGACGGCCCAGTCAGTCTTTTGGGGTACTGGAAGCTTGAGTCAACCCGTCAGACGTCAGACGTCAGACCTGTCACCTGGTTTCAGGACTCGGCTCGTGCATTCAGCGCAGTCAAGCCATGTGCGACTTCAAAGTTCAGAGTATGACCCTATGGGTTGGGCCACGTTTGTCCGATTTGGAGACAAGATTGGCGAACCCTCGTCACCCTGTACCAATTAGTCAACATTCCCAAAGGTTTCTTTTGGGTGGTGAGTCGAGCGGCAGCCAATTCGTTGACGCAGCATCAAGTTGTAGGTTTGTTCCTTCCATTGGGCGAAGTTTGCATCAAACGGCCAAATCGAGGTCTTCCTGACGGGCAGACCCTTCAATGTGGCCCGTGCATGCTGTGAGCGTTGCGCCATCTGGTGCTTTGTGGGGAACAGCTCAGTGCCCCGCTCCTCCACGATCTGGAACCAACCATAGAATTTTGAGTCATCTCAAACGGCCACGCTGACCTTTTAATAGGTCGCCCAAGACACTACCCGACCCCTGCCAACGGCTGAATGCGCTCCTTCGCCGGGCTCCGTACCATCTTCCCTTCTTTCAGACCACGTCTGGTTGTTACCACTGTTACCACCCGGTACCCGCGGGTATTTTCATTTTCGATAGCCGCCATGAGCACCATCAGCGTCCACAACTCCCTGAAGCCCGGGTCCCCGGTGCCCTTTGTGCCCCGCGAGGAGGGCAAGGTCTCGTGGTACGCCTGCGGCCCGACCACCTACGACCTGAGCCATCTCGGCCATGCCCGCAACTATGTCTCCACCGACATTATTCGCCGCATCCTGATGCATCACTTTGGCTTCAAGGTCAACTTTGTCGTGAGTGGCCCCCCCACTATCATACGACTCGGCGTTTGAAAACAGACAGAGCATTGACTCTCCCGCAGATGAATTACACCGATGTGGATGACAAGGTTGGTGTTGCCACTTTCTGAACACACAATGGATGGCATCCCTGACGCCTGCCCTTACAGATTATTATCAAGGCGAGGAGGAAGCGGCTGCTCGAGTTCGAGAAGGAGAAGCCCTACACCGCCGAACAGATCCGGGAACTCGTCTCCAAGGCGTTCCAGGCATATGCCGGGAGCAACCTCCCCCTTCTGGCCGGAGCCGACCAGGCACTCGACGAGCACAACTACCTGGAGCGGAGAGATGCGGCCTACGGCAGCGTCCTGGCCGGCGGCACCCTCTCGGGAGACGGCAAGCCCGGTGATGCCGAGGCCAAGGTGAAGATGCACATCGGCAACATGGACTCGGCCGCCAAGTCCCTGAGGGACAACGCCGGGTTTGATGGCGCCGAGGAGGTTCTCCTCCCTTACCTCGATTCGCTCTACAAGGAGACCATCGACACGAGCGACCAGACCATGTTTACCGACCTCACACAAGCCATGGAGAAGGCCTTCGACGATGACATGGTGGCCCTGAACGTGCTCCCGCCGGATGCCGTGACGCGCGTCACTGAATATGTGCCGCAGATTGTCGCCTTTGTCGAGCAGATCATCGCCAAGGGGTTCGCGTACGAGGCCAACGGTTCTGTCTACTTCGACATTGCCGCGTTTGAGAAGGCCGGCAACTCGTACGCCAGGCTGCGCCCAGAGAGCAAGAACGACAAGGCCCTGCAGGAAGAGGGCGAGGGCTCGCTGTCCAAGAGCCTTGAGGGGAAGAAGCGGTCGGGAGACTTTGCCTTGTGCGTTCAGCCCTTCCAGCACTCGTCCCGCGGTTGTTACTGACGCGAATTTGTTGTAGGTGGAAGAAGTCGAAGCCTGGCGAGCCGTACTGGCCCAGCCCCTGGGGCGCAGGTCGCCCGGGCTGGCATATTGAGTGCTCCGTCATGGCCTCGGACAAGCTCGGCGAGCAGATGGATATCCATTCCGGTGGTATCGACCTGGCGTTCCCTCATCACGACAACGAGCTGGCTCAGAGCGAGGCCTACTTCCACGAGTGCGGCAAGGGCGAGCACACCTGGGTCAATTATTTCTTGGTAACTACGCCCTCCAGCGGACCTCGGCTGAATCCGGTGCTAACACTTGTCACAGCATATGGGCCATCTTTCCATCTCGGGTATGTTGAGTCGGTTGATGATGCCTGGGCGGAGCTGACAAACGCTGCAGGGAGCAAAATGTCCAAGAGCTTGAAGAACTTCCAGACCATCCAGGACGCGTTGGCGACAACGTACACTGCCCGCAACATGCGGATTGTATTCCTGATGGGCCGCTGGAACGACGGCGTCGAGATTTCACCCGACATGCGGAAACAAGCGGACAACTGGGAAATTACTGTTGATGTGGGTCCTCCAGGCTTGGTAGGAGTTTGAATGTTGCTGACGGGTACACAGAACTTCTTTACCAACGTCAAGGCGAAGCTGGCCGAGGCTGGGTCGTCAACCGACGGGATCAAGGATTTGTCACTGGAGGAAGGCACCGCCAAGGGGCTGGTCGCCGAGCTTGAACAGGCCAAGAAGGACCTCGACACGGCATTGCGCAACTCTTTTGACACTCCCGGCGCCATGCAGGTCATTCTCCGCCTCGTCAGGGATGCCAACATTTACATGAACGACAAGTCCTCCGAGCCCAGCCTGCCCGCCGTCGAGGCTGTTGCGCGATGGGTGACCAAGATCGCCGGTATCTTTGGCCTTGACGCCAGCGCACAGGCTCCCTATACCGGCCTCGGGTGGGCCTCTGCAGACGCTGCTGCCGCTGCCAACGTGGATCCTCAGACCGCCGTCAAGCCCTACGCCGCGGCGTATGCCAAGGTCAAGGCCGACGTGCAGGCGCTGAACCTCTCCGAGGGCTCGATTCAGACGCTCCTGGAACAGCAGGCGCCGGAAGCCGAGTTCGCCGAGCAGGAGTCGAGCGGAGAGCGGGACCTGGAGCGGCTGGCTCTGCCGTATCTGCGGGCCACTTCGCGCCTCAGGGATGAGCTGCGGGCGATCGTCTCCAGCCTGGAACCTACTGTGAAGCAGGCGGTCCTCGCGCTGAGCGACCGGATCCGCGACTACGATCTGACGGACATTGGTGTCCAGCTCGATGACCAGACCGACAAGCCCAGCCTTATCAAGTTTGTGCCTGCGGCCAAGCTGATTGCCGCGCGCGAGGAGAAGGCGGCGCTACTGGCTGAGAAGGCGAGACAGAAGGAAGAGGGTGAGTTGCATCACACTTTTTTGGCCCGAGATTTGTGATTTGATTTTGCTGACATGTTTATGAACAAAGCACGCAAAGCACGCGAGAAGGCCGAGGAGGAGAAGTGGGCCAAGGCCAAGGTGTCTCCGGTGGAGATGTTCAAGGGCGATGCCAAGTACCAGGAGTGGGATGCCGACGGGCTCCCGACCAAGCTGGCTGACGGCAGCGAGGTGCCCAAGAGCCAGGGCAAGAAGCTGAAGAAGGAGTGGGAGAGGCAGAAGAAGGCGCATGACGAGTACCTGGCCAAGTTCGGCACCGCTTAGAGGGGGTTTCCTTGATGTCTATTTTTGAGCTGCAACCTGATCCTTTGGTCGCAAGCCTGCTCGTTCTTTCCTGTGCATGTTCCCCTCGAATCTTGATTCAGTTTGGCCGTTTGGATTGTCTCACAGCCGTCGGGCAGGTTGCCCCAGAAGCATGCGAAGGCTTGCATGCCAAGGTCTGTCTCTTTGCTCATCAGAGAATGGCTTACGGCGAAGCAATGACGATTTACGGGTGTACCAAGGGCGCTTTCTTTCCTTTGATTTCCAGATCCATACAAAACAATCCACGCAGGCCAAGCCACTCCAGGCACCCGAATAACCTGCAGTCGAAACGAAGCCGCCGCAGAGATCGACTGGCGCTAATGCACACGCGCCGTTGCATCACTCCCTGCTGTTCCTGGATAGGGTAAGTGTGGCCCCCGCAGGAGACAGGGGGCAGGACTTGGGGAGAGCGGCGCAAGAACCCGCTGGTCCCTGGGATTCTCAGCGCCTCTTGTTGATGCCTCTCACATCGCATGTTCTCAGCCAGCTCGGCCACACTATCGATCTCAATGTGGAAATCCCACCCACTTCTGCGCGCTCTGCGGCACGCCGTTCTCGGCGGATTCCACCCTGCTGCGACGTTGACGTCGTGACGAGCTTGTGGGACCGTGGGGTGCGGGTTGGCTCGGGACGGAAGGCGAGCGTTGCAACTGGAAAGCATGCTGGCGCAGCGACCCCTGGTTTGGTAGCATTGCAGGATCAGGACCCAACTGGAGTTGGGCCCTGGCCGTGATCTGCCTGCCACGGTTTGCTCCGCACACGCGGCACCCTGGCTTCAGGGTTTAATCTCGTGTGCGGGAGGTATACAACAGGCTGTTGGGTTGGCTCTCGCAATTGCAGTTGGAATGCGTTCGCTTCCCCTCTTCGTCTGATTCCGTTTCGCAATTCGATTTTCTCGCTCCTTTCCTCCCGTGCCTCCAAGCCATCAAACACGCGGCCTGCAATTGAAGCGATCTCGCACCGAGCGGAGCGGTGCTTTGACGAGGACAGCGAGCGCGCAGCGCAACTCGCACGCGGCACCCCGACAAGCCAACCACGTCCACGAGGGCGGCAGACAACACCGAGACGAGCAACGACAACCAACAAAGACAATGCCGCGACGCAACAGAAGACCGCCGCCGCGCGTCTACCACGACGGCCTGATCCCCGCAACCCTCGACACATACCACGTCTACCCAGAAGTTGTGCCCGACGACCACGACCAAGTCAAGCACGAAAAGAGCTACCCCGAGCTTGTCCCACAACCAACACCCTCACCACAACCGCATCCGCAACATTACCACCAACTCCACCAACAACACCAGCATCACCAACTCCAACAACCGAGCATCACACCCCCAACAATAACCCCGCCCCCACCCACAACAGCAGCAACAACAGCCAT
This sequence comes from Chaetomiaceae sp. PYS4301M, assembly GCA_023628425.1. NCBI lineage: Eukaryota > Fungi > Ascomycota > Sordariomycetes > Sordariales > Chaetomiaceae > Chaetomiaceae sp. PYS4301M. The sequence continues at coordinate 97,013 of JAMAKR010000027.1, forward strand.
AGCCACAAAAACAACCCACCCCCCCAACCCCGCCAACGGCACGCAACACTTCCCTCCGCTCCCGGCACCACCAATCCTCCACCCCCTCCCGCTCCCCCGCACGTCGGGCGCACACTCCCTCCGCCAGGCATGGAGCGACATCGACGAGGACGAACACCACTACCTCGGCTATGGCGGCGGCGGCGGTGGGTATAATAACCAGTATCATTACAAGAATGGCAGTGGCGGCGGTGGTGGGAGTGGAGGGGGAGGGGGTGGTTGGAGGTGGGGGCGGCGAAAGCGGCGGTATGATGCTCCTCCGAATCATAGTCATAAGTATATTGGTGGTGAGGATGGGGATGGGGAGGAGGGGGATGAGGGGGGGGTGTTTGTGCAGGGGCGGGATGCGGCGCCCGTGTGGAGGAGGCCTGTGTTTTGGGTTGGGGCGGTTGCGTTGATGGTGATTGGGGTGTTGGTGGGGGTTTTGGGGGGCGTGGCGTCGGGGGCTGTTGGGACGGCGTGGCAGAGGGATGTCGGTGGAGGGTAGGTTTCTCTTTTCCTTGCTGTCTTGTTTTTTTGTTATTTCGTGGGGGTTCTGTCTTTTCAGACTGGAAGAGAAAAGAAGGGGTTATGGGAAATGCTTGCTGATCAAACTTTGCTTCTTGCAGGGCGATGCCGTCAGTCACGGACCCGACGTGTCCCGGGGCGGGGAATCGGAACTACACCAGCTCGGCGGTAGTACCGTCGACGTCGTCGCAAAAGACGTTTCGCGTGCAGTGCGACGCGGACTACCCCGGCGGTGATGGCCTGCTGGGGTTGCTGTCTGCTGAGAGCATGGCTCAGTGTCTAGACGCGTGCGCGCAGCAGGCCGACTGTGTCGGCGCCGTGTTTAAGCAAGGCTCGCCCGGGCAGTGCTGGCTGAAGCAGTTTATCGGGGTCGTCAAGAAGGGAGGGGACGCTGGGGGCGCCATGAGTGGCATTCTGTGGCAGTAGTCGCGGTTTGGTGAATGAACGGTTCTCTTTTGTGGGTGGTGTGGGTTTGGGGGCGTGTCTGGAGTTTGTGGTTTTTGAGGGGTTGGGATTTGGGAGTCTGGGATTGTCTGTTGGTTCGATACCTGGTCAGGATGAATGTTTGGGGGGAAGCAGTCAAGGCAGTGTACTGTACGGAATACGGAGTACGGGTTCTGACTAAATGGGTAGTGTGTTTGCGAGGTGCAGCGGGGTAAAGTGCAACGCCTCTTTTTCCGGGCAAGATCTGCTTAGGACCGAGGGTCCCGGATCATGGTACGGAGTACTGCGTCACCAACCTCGGAGGTTTCACAAGCTCTCCAACATTCCACATGCTTTAAGAAACCCCAATGCTCCGCGCCCCAACAAACACCATAAACACTGATTGTCTCTCTGGACCCTGAAACACACACACACCGTCATCATGAAATTGCTTCTGTTTGCGCTGAGCGCCTCGACGCTCTATGCTATCTGGTACTTCGCCTTCGCCAACGGCCTGCTGGCGCAAAACGAAGTTGCTGTCGCATCTGGCACACTGCCTGGCACCAATGAGCCGCTGCGCACATTTTACACCGGGGTCGAGCCGGTGGACCGCTTGCTGACACTGCTGACCGTCTTCTTTTATCCCGCCCTCGACGGTCAGAGCCCCGGCCTCCTTGTCCATTCCCTGGGCTTCTCCGGTACCTTTGGCGCTGCATGGACTCTGGTGGTACTCGAGTCGTGGCGCAAGGGAAATGCTGGAACTATTGCGGCTTAGTATGTTCGCATATTGTCTCGAGGAAGTCTGGTATTAGTCGCAATGGATGAATGGCTAACTCCAGTGGATCGATCACAGCCCAATGCTCTTCGGCCTCGCTGCTCAAGTGCTCACGTTTGCCTGCTCAACGCCTTTGTTCCTGGGTCTCCAGCTCGGCAGCTCCATCACCGCCCGCCAACCGCGCGCCGACAACATTCGCGTTCCGCGCGCTGTGCTCGCCACCCTACCGCTGATCTTTCTGGTTGGATACCAGGCGCCGAGCGTCGCCATGGCCCTGCCCGCGCCGCGTGTGCTCTCGGCCGACTGGAAGCAGATCGCCATCGCCATCTGGCAGCCGTGGCCCGCCTACGTGTCCATCATGACAACGGTGGCGTGCTACCTTGTTTCGCCATTGCTGTCCGACAAGAACCCGCGTGCCTCGATGTCCGCCCTACGCTGGGTGTATGCCACCGCGCTGGGGACCGCCGGTTTGGCCCATCTTGTTTCTTGGGTGATTCCTCTGGCCTCGGTCGTGGCCCCGGTGCTGTTCCAGGATCGCTTCCTGGCCGCTCTTCACCCGTCGAATGTCTTCCAGATCCCGATTCCCTGGTCCGGGGTCCAGATCCAGACTGTCGCTGAGGGAGTTCACTACTTCCTGCGTTGGGATTATCTCATCGGCTCAGCCGGTGTTTTGCTCTGGGCCAGCAAGCTGTACACGGTGGCCCACAAGCAAATCCTCGGCACCGTCTGCCTGACTGGGCTTCTGGCCAAGATTGTCCTGTTGTCCATCTTTGTTGGCCCGACTGGCGCCGCCGTCGAGCTGGTCTGGGAGCGTGACGAGCTCGTGTTCAAGGAGACTGGAGGTTCGCGACAGGTCAGCTCGGCGAAGAAGTCCTCTTAAATCGTCATTCGGCCTCCTAAAAGAAAAGTGGATGGTAATCGGCGAAGTTAATAGTTAAATGACAAGTTTCTGAGGCTTCACCCTGTTGCGGCGAGGGGAGTGAGACAGGGAGGAGCAATGCTCGCATGGCCTCACAACACCCCGTTATACATTTAGCAGCCACTCTTCCATTCTGCTTTTTGGATTGGTTGACGTTGATGGCAGCACGGGATACAGAAGTGAGATGCCTGGGATAGTTGTCTGGCATGTTCCACGACAAGGTAAGGTGGACTGTATCGTTCCCACATCATCGTCATCGTTACCCACTCTTCCAAGTTCGCACCCGCTTGGCATCATTACACCCTCGAGACCCTGTACGGGTTTGAGACACCATGTGTACAAGTGCGCGTCACCGAAGCTATAGCTCTTATTCGGTCAAATTACTGTCGGCTCAACAATCCCTCCTCCCCTTTCACCCCCATTCCACCAACACGCACAATGACCCCCAAAGACCCCCGCAGATCTCCTAACAATAACAATGTCGTTCGGATGGTGGTCCTCGAGACCGACGAGCCCCATCCCGAGACCAAGTCACGCCGCGGCACCTTTGGCCAGATCCTCGACGAGCACTTCTCCAAGGCGGGCGACGAGCACCACCCCTGGCTCGGCATCGAGACGGACAAGCGATACATCGTCACGGAGAAGGGCGGCACCATGCCCAAGTACCACGAGTTTAAGAACTGCCACGCTCTCCTCATCACCGGCAGCATGTACAGCGCCAGCGGCAACGACCCCTGGATCCTGGACCTGCTGGCCCTCCTGAAAGGTATACACCCCACCCCCTTTCTCACCTCCATATTACCATCACAACTGACCCTCCCTTTCAGAGCTCTGGCAGTACCACCCCAAAATGCACTTCTCCGGCATCTGCTTCGGGCACCAGATCCTATGCCGCCTACTAGGCTCCGAAATCGCCTCGGCGCCGTCAACAGACTGGGAACTGGGCCACTCCAAGATCACGCTGGCGCCCGTCGGGCAGAAGCTTTTCCGCACAGACAAGCCCGACATCTACCTGCACCAGATGCACCAGGACTACGTCGTGGCGCCGCCCAGCCCCAAAACCGCGGATGGTTTGTTGGCCCCCGATGCGCGGGTTGAGGTCTGGGGTCGCAGCGAGCATACAGAGGTGCAGGGCGTGTATATCCGGGGCCGGCTATTCACGACGCAGGCGCACCTGGCGTTTGACGAGGGGATGGTGAAGACACAGATCGAGATGCGGGTTGAGAGCGGGGCTATTAAGGACAAGGAGCATGCGGACCAAGCGGGGGAATCGGGGGAGTTGGAGCATGATGGTGATGTGGTGGCTGCGGCGGTGTTGAGATTTTTTCATGACGAGGATGATGGGATTGAGTGAGGGGGCTGGATGGGCCGGGTTGGTATACACATTATTATACTGTACATACATATATCACTTATACATATGGGATGTATGATCTATCAGTCATCCCAGCCGACAATGTGACCGTATCCTGGGCCACAACTCCCTCAATCATCCAACCCCGTCAAATCAATAACATCCACCGCCTTCCGCTTCACTCCCGCACGAACCCCTGAACCCTCCACACCCTCACCACCACCAACACCAACACCCCCCTGCCCCGTCGCAGCCCGCAGGACACTCGGCATCGTGGACGACACCCCCGGCAACACCCTCCACCCGGCCCTAATCCTCTCCATCCCCACAATAGCATGATACTCCCCACCCAACAAAACCCGCAACTTCCACTTCCCCAACCCCTCAATCAACCCCTCCGCCTTGACCCTCCTAGCCGCCCACTCCCTCTTCTTCGCCTGCGCCATGATCTTCGTCTTGGTAACAACCAACGTCTGCGGATTCCCCCCGCGCCGCGTGACATGCGTGCAATCAATCCCCGCGGCATCGAGCTCGTTGTGGAGGTGCTGCCGGCGCTGCTTGCCCATGGGGAAGTATTCGACGCGCTGGGAGGGGTTGGTCAGGAAGGTGTTGAGGGGTGCACAGTCGTGGCAGGTGCAGCGGACGGGGTTGCGGCGGTGGGTGCTGGGGAGGGTTGGTTCGCGGCCGACGTAGGCTGTTAGGAAGGTGTTTAGGAGGGTGGTGTAGAGGGCTTGGTAGGTTGGGGTGGTGAGGGGGATGGAGTTTGTTTCGAGGATGGGGAGGAGGTTGGTCAGGAGGGGTAGCCAGAGGGGGAGGAAGTCGGTGGATTTGAGGAGGGCGGCGCCAGCGGTGATTTTGGTGGTGAGCTGTGTGGCGAGGTCGTCGTGGGGGGGCTTTTGTAGGGTGAAAAGATCCTGGTAGAAGACGGTGAGCCACTCGGCGGTGACTTCGAAGAGGGTAGGCTGGGCTTGCGTCGAGGTTGCTGGGGGGTAGTAGGGATATCGTAGGGGCGGTGGCTGAACTTTCTCGGTGCTGGTGATCTCTGACATGCTCATGGATGAGATCAGGGAGCGGGCAAGCGACTTGTAGATCTCCAACCACTGATCCTTTGCCGTGGAGTCCACCAGTTTGAGATTACAGGCGATGTGGTGGAGGGCGCCGAGAGTAAACGGAACATCCTTTGTCTGCTTCTCCAAGACGGGGACGACCCTGGACGCGGCGTCAGTGATGATGTCGTCAGTTAAACAGGATGATGGACGTCCATCTACTCACTGTGTTTGGACGTATTCAATGTCGTTGTGCCAACCGTCGCAGTGCTGGATGATTGACGAGCCGTCCTCGTACTTCAGGGACATTGTCTCGGTTGCGGCAAGGATGCGTTCAAATGTGGTGCGTTCCCACTCCCGCAATTGTTCGTCACGCAATTGCTCGTCGTCGGCATCGGGCTCCTCAGCTTCACCATCGGCGTCAGGCTCCAGAACTTCACTGTCTGTAACGGGCGAATCGTTGAGAAACATGGGCGCAATTTCGTCAACAGCCTCCAGCATGCCCGACAGGGTTGGCATGCCGAGCACTGCCAGGGTCAATCTGCACATGGAACTCAGAGGATCTTCTCGTTGGCAGGAAAGGGGGCGGGATTCTTACGCCTTTTCAATGTTGCCAAACGCCAAACCATCCGTGATCTCTCCCGAGATCCACTGAAACAACTCGGGGTCAACAGCACCCTTGGTGTTATCGGCGGCTTTCTCCAACAACTGCCAATCCTCCATTCTGATCAGAGCCTGAAACAGCCTTGATACTACTGGCTTGACCAGCTTGGGTGTCTTGCGGAAGTAGTTGGTGGCGGGCTTGTGTTCCCAAGCGCGTTCACACAGGCTCTTGAGCAGGCGCAGGTTAGCTCGGTCCCCGGATGGGTTGAGACATCGGTCTGAGACGTAGGCGACAATAGACTGCAGGTTCGGGTACGCCGAGGCCGAAGACTCATACGACATTTTCATAGCGACCGTCTGCAGGAAGGCAGGTGTGGAGGCGCGAGGCACGATGACGACACCCTTCAAGCACAGTCAGTTGGTGATACTACACTTTCAGAGTCAGCTGAAGGCAGGACGAACCGAAACGCGGTAGGCATGCGTGACACTTGGGCCTCCCTGTGTAGGATCGTAGTGTAAGCAGTTGAGGTTAAGAGAAAGCTCATCATTGGTGGACCGGCGTCATTCACCTCATTCCCGGAATAGCCCTCCTCGTAGCTGATCTCCTCGCCGTCGACTCCTTCAAAGCAATCCGGCTGAAGTACGTCCTCATCGTCGAGCTTGATTTCTCTGGCCAGGAGGGCGCCGTCCAGGTCGACGAGCTTTTTGATGCTGTGCGTGGTTTCGATAATGTCCTCGATAGAATGCCAATCTTCGTCGTCTCTGTCTTCTGACTCGTCGTCATAGTAGCTACCACGCCCGTAATAATCACCGAAACCGCCGTCTTCGCAGGACCCCATTTCGGTCTTTTCCAGGATGCAGAGAAAGACGTCGATGGGCTGCTCGGACGAGATGGTGCGCAGGGCTTCCAAGACAGTGCGGTCTCTCCCCTTAACGGCTTTGAGAGAGATGGCGGTCTCGGTGTAGTGGTGGTCGAGCGCGTAGATGCAAGGCTTGTGCGGCTGGGAACCTGCCGGCTCTGAGACCAAACGACGAATGACGGCGCGAAGATGGGAAATATCGGTTGCCACGAGAGCGGCGCTGGGACGCTCTTGCGAGGGATCGATGGCCAGGTTGTAGGTGAGCACCCAGCGGTAACCCGATATGACGGGAAGAACCTCGTGCTGGACGTCGGAGTACCAGCACATAATCCCCTGGGCCATCTCGGAAGACTTCAGCGTCTTTTTCTCGTGGCGGTGCTTGACCACGACATCGCCGCCCTGGTGCGGCGAGGGGAGGCAGATGACGAGGGTGCCAAACATGCCGGGGATTTTGGGAGAGCTGTGCACTGTTGTCAGTGGACATAGTTACATGGCATGCATTTGAAGTTAAATATTAGAAACAAACTCACTCGGTGTGCGCCTTGAACATGGCGCCCTTCTCGTACAGCAACATCTTGTAGGGCTCGGCGCGAATCGGGGAGTTGACGCCCAGGTCGTTGGCCACACGAGCCATAACGGCATCGACGACTTTCTTCCACCCGTCCTTGTCCTGAAACTCGAACTGAGTGGCATCCAGCTCCCACGTGTTGCGGACCGATGTGTCGACGACCGTTTCCTCCCCCTTTCCGTAGGGCGCCTGGCGGGCCTGCTCGATGATGCCCCGGGCCTGGAATTCCTGCAGCGGCATGGCAATCTCGCCGACGCCCTCAACGACCAGCCGGTGGTGGGCTATGTCCGGCAGGCGGCACGACGAGGCGAAGCTGCCTGTCGATTTGATGTCGTCGAGGGCGCGAAGGAGATGCGGCTTGACGCCCGCCCCGGCCTGGCCCTGAACCTCGGCCTGCCTGGCTGCGGCGAGCGCATTTCCCCAGTTGCTGTTCTGGTTCATGGCTCAATTGCCGTTGTTCTCATCAATGTGGGCTGAATTGGTCGATTCATGCAAGTTGAGCTCTGCCCTGCAAGAAATGATGTTTTAATTCTGTCGTTTTCTTGGATAAATTGCCGGCGACGTACCAAGATGTCGATTGCTTTGAGGACGGTGATGTCGCGCAAAGCTGAAAGGTTCCAGGTTCTTAGCGCAGCTGGAAACGCGTCTTTCTTTTTTGGTGGAATCTACATAGTAATTAACACGCGTTTTGCTGGACGCGTTGGAGTCTTGGGGGGTGGGTCGCCCTTATTAATAAAAAGGGGGTGAAGATGAGAGCCCCTGACTGCAATTATATACTGTACATTTACTTGCAAGTCCCTAAGTAATTCATAATTCATGTTATGGATGTCGTATTCCATGGGAAATAATTACATGGGCCTCCTTTTTCGTTGCTTCCATTGAGACAACACATGGACAATTTGTTAATTATCTTTGACTTAACATTAGTATTATTTGCTGTGCGTGGCGTCCAAGCCCTGTGGTGGCTGGGAACAACGATCGGCGGTTTGAACCGAGGCCCATGCAACGGAAACAACAAGATAGATGGAACCTAACACCGCCACTGGCAACTCCCTGTAGGGCCTCATCGAGCTTTGCCAGGGCGAGTACAAAAGCCTCACCCACGTCTGAAGAGCGAGGTGCCTGCCTGGATGATCATGGTCTTGAGTCAACGCTGGCGAGCAGCAGGGGCGTTGGTTGAAAGAGGCCAGAGCTTGGTTGATCGTACTGTTATTGATCCTCTTGAATGTTGAGCGAGTACAATCCACGCTGGTGTCAGCTAGCCACCGCTTAATTACATGTCGGGGGCTCGTGAATCATCGAGTCTTCTCCAAGCCCCCCTTCATGAGTCCCGCGCCACACGGCTGATAAAATATCCCATCACCCCGCCCGCTCCCTTTCATGTTCACCTTCACTCCTTTACCTGTTACCAACTGCCATCCTTCACCCTCACCCTCATTCAGTCCGTATTTTTTCACCGTATTCCGTACTCCGAGCCCAATCCAACATGGAGCCCCCCTCCGGCGAACACGGACAACTGCCGATCAAGACACTCAAGACGCCTCATCGTGAAATCTTGATCCGCGCCATCGCCAACGTAGTAGCAAGCCCAATCGCCAAGCAGACGTTTGCCCAAATCGTCGATGGCCTGCCCCTTTCTGAAGTCGCCCGGGATACTGTCTCCGGCTGTCTCTGCTGGCACCATCCGCTCCTCGAAGAGCACAAAGACATTTGCCTTGGTGTGGCTGAGGAGGCCCAAAAGTTGTGTTCCAGTTTCGATACCAGCACATTGCTTATGTCTTCCAAAGTAAGAAATTTTTATGCCGAATCCGGCTCATATCTTGCTAATCATTTGGCTCCAAGCTCCTTCACGACTACGAGTCTGCTCCCCTAGCATCTCCCAGCTTCTTTGCCAGGCTTATCGAGCTTGTTGCCAGGGCTGTCCACCAGATCGCTGCTTGGCTCTACACACAAGATACAAGTCGGCATAAAGACGACGCCCTCGGCAGGTGGCGCCCAACTGAGGAATACAAGCGGTTATACCCTGCCACCTTTCCCATTACCCTCTTTTGCCACTCATGGTATATTGATTACGACCAATACCCCAAAGGCATAGCCGACAGTGTTGGCTACTGGGCAGAGAGTCGTATCCTTGGCGGCGTTGTCCTCTTTGACCGGCGTGACCCGCAGTCGGTGAAAGATGCAGTGGTTAGTTCGACTTTACTCTACATCAATACTACGTACTAACTCATTGGTACTAGCCAGATGCAATATACATCCATGCCAACAGGCGGCTCGTAATCTATCGTATCTGCCGCCTTCTTGACAGCCAAACGCAGGAACTTACCGAATTCCTGCTCTCGGACACCACGCCACCGGAGCACTGTCCACTCCCGATCCTCCCAAGTGAGGCCAATCGTCAGCGGGTTGATCCCGAACAAGCCATCAAAGAAACAGGGATTTACCGTGATCCTTGGGAGCGCCGGCTCCGTCCACTCGTTGCGGGCGACAGTCGGTTGCGGGACGTTGTAGACCTCTTCAACTATCTTTCAAAGGAGGACTTCCGGGCGGCAAAGCAGCGGGCCTACAGGGAGAGGGAAAGGAGGCAAGAGCGTGAATGGGAACTTGAAGCGCAGCGGGAGCGCGAGAATGTGTTGGACTGAAACACCCAACGTCAAGAGGCTGGAGGAAGAAAGTGGGAAGATGGGAAGGTGGTTTTCCCCCTTAATAACAAAGCACGGCGGCACGACCCGGCCATCCGCACACACAGCTTGAATTACTGTAACCGCCCACTCCAGATTACCAGGCTGCTTCGTAAACGAAGAAAAAGAAGACAGAGATTCGTTGTTTACATTCCCACACTTCATAATATTTACATCCCTCACCCAGCCCAACCCAGCCACCTCACGAGAACTGCCCAAACCAAATCCCATCATCCGGCCTAACCCCCGTCCTCACCCCCTCCCTCGTACACAACCCCCTCTCCTCCTCCGTCAACCTCACCCCCTTCCTCACCTCATCCCCCCTCACAAGCAACTGCATCACCATCCCCGCCTCGGTATGCCAAGCATTATGACAATGCAGCGCCCAAACACCCGGGTTATCCAGCACGACCCGAATAATAACCCACTGGTAGCTGCCGACGGTGACGGTGTCGCGCCGCAGCGGGTTGCGCAGCGCGCCCGTCCGCGCGAGGTAGTCTGGCAGGTCGGCCGCGCTGGGCGGGTAGCCCGTCTGCGAGGGTGTCATGACATAAAACTGGTGCCCGTGCAGGTGGAACGGGTGCGCGCCGTCGTCGAAGTTGTTGATGGCTATGTCGAGGGTGCGGATGCCGCGCGTTTCGAGGACGAGGTCGTGGGAGGGGTCGAAGATGGCTGTGTTGATACTGATGTCGGCGGCTGTTGGGTCTGAGGTGTTGGAGGGCGTTGGCGGTGCGTCGAGGAAGCGGTGCAGGGTTGGGGAGGTTATGTTGGCGTGCCAGGTTGACTCGTTGATGAAGCCCCTGGACAGCCGCCAGTCGCCGATGGCGAAGTACGCGCGCAGGGGCATGTAGCCGTCCGAGGGTGGCGCATCCTGCGCGACGACGGGGTGCAGCGCGGACGTGTTGAGGTCGCGGCAGGTGACCTCGTCCGTCTCACCCCATGATTTACTGCTCGGAGTGGGGATGGGAAGCGGAGTGTTGTTGTTGGTTGTGTGTGGCGTCTCTTCAGCGCCGTCCACGTACCGTATCACGCTGCGGATATCCTCCTTCATGTAGGGGTTCTCCTTTCCCCTGAAACAATGCCTCAACATCCTCGCCCGGAGCCAGAAGGAATCAGCGCTCGTGGCGTTGGCCTCTAGAACAATGCTGTACCGCTGCGCCGGCATCACATTCAACCGATGGAACGGCTCGGGGTGCACATCCGTACCGTCCACCTCGGTGATGTAGAAGGGATGCTCGTCCATCTCGATCTGGAACTCGGCGAACGCGCCGACGTTGATAAAGCGGAGACGGTGCCGCTGTCCGCGCTCGAGGTCAAAAGGCTGCAGCCCCGGGGCGGAGGTATCACACTCCCACCCGGGAAAATCGTTACAGTCTCGGACGCCGCGGCCGTTGATCAGGGCGCTGTCGGGGATGGGTTCCATATTCTCGCGGTCCGGCCGGAGATAGTCCATCAGCAACTCGGCTGTGGTGTTGTGGTAGAAGTCCTGCACCATGACCACCCGGTCGGTCGCGTATGCCAGCTTCTGCAGCTCCGTCTTCTCGTTCCGGGCATGCACCACCATGGGCCCCAGCAGACCGTCGCTGGCCTGTGCACTGTGGTGCGCGTGGTACCAGTACGTGCCGGCCTGCCCCGCCACGCGAAACGTGTATGTGTAGTTGGATCCCGGGGCAATGGGGCACTGCGTCATGCCGACCGTCCCGTCCATGTTGTTGGTGCCGTTCTGGAACATGCCATGGAAGTGCATCGACGTGGCGTTGACGCCCTGGTTGGAGATGTGCACGACCAGCGTGTCGCCCTCGTTGACCTCGACAAGGGGGCCCGGGAATTGGTTGTTGATGAGGACCATGGGGCGGAACACCCCGTCCGGGTTGAGGACGGCGTCGTGGATGGTCCATGAGTACTCGCGGGTGGCGGGCGGGGCGTCGAATTCCCATGTCGGGGAGAGGATGTACTCGTCCGAGGTGCGCACTCGGGGCGCCGTGGGGATGTCTTCCTCGACAACGATATGGGTTGGTTGTGTGGCAGATTCATCTTCATGATGTTGCTGCTCTGCTGGCTCCACGGCTCCGACGGCGGAGTTCAAGAAACCAAGGTTCAGGGCCGTCAGCGCAAAGCTCAGGGCGAGGATGAAGACGACCAGCAGCGCCAGAGACAAGATTCTCCGGCGACCCCAAATGCGCTTTGGTCGCTGGTCGGTTGACTTGTCGTCGTTTGAGTGCTCCGAGAGGAAGGGTTGATCTTCCAAGTCACTCCCCTCGTCCCGGGGAGAGCTCATCTTTCCCACCTCGCCACGTTGCGTCGCTCCCAGTGCGTTTTTCACGCTGCGTTGTTGCTGCTCCTGCTCCTGCTCCTGCTGCCGCTGCCGCTGCCGCTGCCGCTGCCGCTGCCGCTGCCGTGGTTGTTACATGGACTGTTCACTCGCCGTCCCTGCTCGCGTGCCCGCATGCTCGCGTGCTTGCGAGAAGCAACGCGGCCAGCAACCCTTTCATCACTGCCTGTTCCTTTCGAACGCCACGTGCTCGAGTCGACGCTGGTGTGGTGAATGATGCTCATCCCCACTATCTTCCAGTGGGGAAATCCAGGGGTGACGAGCAGCAACTAGCGCCCTTCCTGCGCACACGGGGACGGGGGGACCCCTGTGCGCCACAACCCTGCACGACAGTTCCAAGAGCTCTTGTCCCGTCTGGGCGCCACGTGCCTTGAACTTGGCATCTCAGCCATCTCGAAGGACGGCTCCTCATCCTGGACCCTACCCACCCAGGAAAGGAAGCTGCTCGTTCTGTACCACCCCTGCACCAGCCCTTCACCAGTTCGACACCGAGCTCTCAGGGCGTGCTGGATTTTGAAATAGTCGGTGCCGTGACATCCGTGCCAGCCGTGCCAGCTGTGGTCCACAGCGCCAGAAATGAGAATGCGGAGTCGTCGGCGACACGAGGAGAGCACGTTGCTTCTGGCCTTGGAATTGGACCCGTGGGAAGGAATCTGGGACCTCGTGGGATCTCGTGGGATCTGCGGGCAACGAGCATGTCGTGTAATGTGCCGGTGTGTTGGAAAGTGTGAGGTGTATATCAGGGTCGCATTCCCCCTCACTCCTGGGCCAGCCTGTGTTGGTGAGCATCTCACTTGTTTCACTCTCCCCCCTCTTCTCCTCATTGTGTCCCTTGCCCTCACAGTCGAGAGCCGAGTGTGAAGATGCTTTTCCACGCTGGTGCTGTTCTCGCCGCGGCCGGTGTTGTCGCCGCCGGCCGGTGCAAGCCCGCCACGACCCTCTCCACGTCCACCACCTCCACCAGCACCTCCATCTCCAGCAGCAGCACTTCCGTCTCCAGCAGCAGCACCTCGGAAGTCAACTGGGAGACCGTTTACACGGCCACCGCCAGCGCCTCGGTCGCCGCCGCTGCCGCCACGGCCAAGACCAGCAGCCCGACCAGCAGGGTCAAGGGCAAGGTCTTTGACCGTTATGTGTCCATCTGGTTTGAAAACACCGACTATGCCAAGGCCATTGGTGACCGTGAGTACCTCACTCAGTGCTCCCTGATGCGATCAGTTTGCTGACCCGAAGACCCTGACAGCCACCTTTGCCGCCTTTGCCAAAAAGGGCATTACCTACACCGGCTTCCACGCCGTGACCCACCCCAGCGAGCCCAACTACATCGCTGTCGTGGGCGGCGACTACTTCGGCATGCAGAACGATGCCTTCAACCAGGTCGCCCGCAACGTGTCGACCGTCTTCGACCTGCTCGACACCAAGCAGATCTCGTGGGGCCTGTACCAGGAGGACATGCCGTACTCGGGTTTCGAGGGCATGGGCTGGGTCAACCAGAAGACGGGCGCCAACGACTACGTGCGCAAGCACAACCCGGCCGTCATCTTCGACTCGGTCGCCCACTTCGAGGACCGCCTCAGCCAGATCAAGAACGTGTCGCTCGTCGACGGCGCCATCTCGCAGTTCCACGTCGACCTCAAGGCCAACAAGCTCCCGCAGTGGATCTTCATCACCCCCAACATGACGTCCGACGCCCATGACGCCACCATCAGCTTCGCCGGCAACTGGCTCAAGACCTTCCTGGACCCCCTCCTCGACGACAAGAACTTCATGGACAACACGCTGGTGCTGATCACCTTCGACGAGAACTCCAACTACGCAGCCAAGAACAACATCCTCACCATCGCCCTCGGCGACGCCGTGCCCGCCAACCTGGCCGGCACGACCGACAGCAACTTCTACAACCACTACAGCGAGATCTCGACCGTCGAGGCCAACTGGGACCTCCCCACCCTGGGCCGGTGGGACGTGGGCGCCAACGTGCTGCAGTTCGTGGCCGACAAGACTAAGGACAAGGTGCGCTCGTGGGACGCCAGCTCCAACTTTGCCGGCCGCTACTTCTACAACTCGTCGTACGCCGGCCCCTTCAACACCGGCAAGCTCGGCACCAAGCAGTACGCGGCGCCGAACCTCGCGCTCGACAAGAGCGAGTCCGGCCGCAAGGTCCTCCACAGCATCAGGAAGACGTGGGAGGACAGCTCGAGCCCGACGTACTACAAGGATACGATCGAGGTCAATGATGGGCTGAACCCCCCTGAGGGCTTCGCGTTAGTGTAAGGGAGTGGTGTGGTTGGAAAAGCTTTGTTTGTTCGAAGCCAATCCGGGGTGGCGGTGTGGTGTAATTAGGAAACAAAATCTCAGAAGACCCTGAGAATAGATAGTAATACCTGTAATTGCGTTCGAATTAGCTGAGCCCAGCCAGCTCATGCCTGATCATGGTGATCATGCCTAATGGGTTCGAAAGAGCCTCGCCTGCGACTCCTCGAGATTGTTGAAGTGGTCGAGTGACGAGGGAAACCAGGCAACGGAAAAAGTACAGGATTGCCGTGTGAAATGTATTAAGAGGTTTAGACTGGACTTACGCGACGATTCCCCTCCAGTTCCATAACTCAGTCCCATCCCAAGAATAAATATTGCCTTCCAAAATGACCCCAACTTGCAAGAAGCTCGTCATACACATATCCGCATCAACTCTTTCGACGATCCGAAGCTGCATGTGTCTTGCAAGCTTTTTCAAACTCCCGCAAAAGAGACTATGGAATCAGTCAGCGCCAAATAATTAGCATTAGCACGGGGGTGTCTCCTCAACTCCGTCCCGTTAAGGCAACTCACCTCAAAGTCATGGTCGGCCAGCGACATAAACACGGGATTCCTGTCCATCTTGAGCTGCGTCACGCGCGGACTCTTGATGCCAAAAGCGATGCGGGCCAAGAAGCGCGGGTCGTCGCGCACGTCGCACGCGGCCAGGATCCTCTTGATTCCAGCGAGATTCACCGTCTTGGGCGGTTTGGGCGGCATCACCACCCGCTTCCCCGTCAGGCAGTGCGTGCAGTGGCCGCACTTGGGCCGACTATCGGGCAGGCCCATGCCAAAATGTTGCGCCAGCGCCAGGGCGAGGCACTTGTCACCCGTGATGAGGTCCTCGACCTGCTGCGTGCGCCGCAGCGCGTCGGTCTCGCGCCGCGAGAGGTCGGCATGCAGGGCGTCGACCAGCGCCTCGATGGCTTCGTCGGATTGCGGGAGCGGTTTGAGGATGCGGTACTTTTGTTCGATGCCGCCGGCTTTCAGCTCGACAACGCCCGTGTCGTGCATTTCGTTTAGCTTGCGGACGAGATCGACCCGCGGAACCCCCGTCTGCAGGACGAGGCGGTTGACGTCGACGTAGTAGAATTTGCTCTTCTTCAGGGCGTTCGTGTAGACGGCCTTACCGGCTGGTGTCTTGTCCGTTTTCGATCGGACGAAGTAGAGCGGCGCTGGCAAGAACTTGTACTCGCTGTACTCGGGCGTGATGGCGCGGATCAGGCCGAAGCGCAGCTCCAGCGCCGCATAGATCGTGGCCAGGAGATTGGAGCGGATGTCGAATTCGCGCGACTGCAACGAGTGACTTGTTTTGAATGTCTCACCCGCTGGTTTTGCCGCGTTTTCGTGGCTGAAGATCTCGATCAGCAGTCCCTTGAGCGATCTACGTGACGGCAAGTCGCCGCGTGCAAAGTTCTCTCTGATGTACCAGTCATCCGGGCAGATGTAGAACATACAATTGCTCTGCTTCCCGTCCCGCCCGGCGCGGCCGACTTGCTGACAGTATTCTTCAATCGTGCTCGAGAGGTCAAAGTGTATAATATTGCGGATGTCGGGCTTGTCGATGCCCATGCCGAAGGCGATGGTTGCCACAACGATGCGCACGTGGTTGGCCAAAAACTCGTCCTGGACTTTTGTCTTTGTCTCCACTGCCAGACCGGCATGGAATGGCTCGGCGTCAAAGCGCTGGCCTCGCAGATCGGCTGCGAGCTGGACTGCCTGCTGCTGGAGCGTGACGTAGACCAGCGTTGGCCCCGGGTTCTCCTTCAAGAACTGGAACAAGAGACCGTACTTGTCCTGCTTCGTCTTGACTGCTTGGGTGTAGAGGTTTAGGTTTGGTCGGTACGCCGAGGTGCGGAACACGCCCTCGGGCAGGATTTTGAAGGCGTTGCAGATATCCTCAATGACCTTTGGTGTTGCGGTTGCTGTAAGGCAAATGACCCTTTCCGCCCTGATCTCCTCGGCGAAGCGGGCGACCTTGAGGTACTCGGGCCTGAACGAATGCCCCCATTCGGAGACACAATGGGCTTCGTCGACAGCCAGGAGGCGGACACCACCCCTAACGTGCCGCAGCGTGGCAACAAAGCCCTCGTTGTTCAGCCGCTCCGGAGCACAGTACAGTATCCGCAGCTTGCCTTCTCGCAATAAAGCGTGGATCTGCTGTTGCTGCTCCCACGTCTTTGTCGAGTCCATGCACTCGGCAGGCACCTTCCGTCGTTTGAGCGCGTCGACCTGGTCCTTCATCAAGGCAATCAGCGGCGAGACAACAATGGTGACACCATGCTCGCCGGGTGTCCTCGAGCCATTTTGCAGGTCAATTTCGGGGAAAGCGATGGCGGGTATCTGCGACTTCCGTGTTAGGAAGCCAGTCAAATGCGAACAAGATGAGGCATGATGGCCTCAGCAGACGGCGGCACACCTGGTAGCAGAGTGACTTTCCAGCACCGGTAGGAAAGACGGTTAGGGCGTTGGCACCAGCGAGGATTCTTCGGATGGCACCTTCTTGCTCGTGACGAAACTCTTTGTAGCCGAAGGTCTGGGCCAGCAGTTTTTCGGCGACGCGCATCCGAGCCGGGACATTTGCCGACTCGAGTTCATCCGAGAAATCATCATCCAAGGTGTCATCGTCAAAGGTGTCATCGTCAATCACAATCGTCTCGCCATCATGAAGGCGTATTGTATCGTTGCCGGCTTTGGGGGGATTCCGCTGCTGTCTCTTCACGCCTGCCGGGTTGCCGTGCTTGTCGACCTCGACTCCATCGCCTCGCTCGAGTTTGCGCTTGGCGGCCGCGGAAGCTGGCGGCTGGCTGGATACCACCTGGTCGACGTCAAAATCGTCAAACAAGTCATCTCCGGAATCAAACTCGCTCATTTTGTCAGTACGCGAGACTGTAATAAAAACGTTGAAAGGAAGTCGATGTTGTTGGTTGTAGATGTCAAACACAGCGGCCCACTCAACTCAGCGAGCAGACCAGGGGGGCGGCGCTGAGCTTGGCCCACTGTGTGCACTGTGCAGCCAAGAGTTTAGCGGCAAGGCACAAAATTTAACATTAACTTCTGCGCCTTTCTCCTCCACCCCACCACCCTAAATCCCCGACATCCAACCTGGAATGCCAAAGACACATCCTGCCACAACAACCTATTTCCTCACCATCTCCATCTCGAGTGTACACAGGCGGCCAAGGTCATTGAGACCGCGGAACTATCTGCTGGCTGGAATTTCTGAGCTTCTCAGCTCTCCGGATTGACGAACGGAACGGGCCGCCAGACCAGCAAGCACTTGCGGATGCAACCGATGAATGTTTAGAGACTCTTGGCTGCAACAGCCAAGCTTTCTCAACGCGGCACACAGATGATGTCCAGAGAATTCAGCCCGGTTGTGAGCCAGTCAAGCCGCTTGCCCTGGTTGTCAAAGATCCACCAAGACGGCAAAGGAGCAGGGGGTCTTCATAACCTGGATTCCTGGAATGACAGCGGACATGTTCCACACAGGACCGCCAGTGAACCGCCACCCCTAACTTGGTACCTAGTATACAATCCCCATCTCATCCCTTCATGGCATCCTGGTACACGCTCGCGTCGACAAACTGGGCCAGCTCGGCCCGCGTGAAAGCCTGCCGTCCGTCCGCCTTGGACAGATACTGCTCCTCGCGCTCCAAAAAGTCGAGCATATCGTCCCCGAGACTGCCAGGGCCCCATTTGTGGTCGTCCCACACCTTCTTCAGCACGGGCACGTCGACCCCGACCGTTTGCCCCACCGTCGCGTACACCTTGTCCGGCTGGTTCTTGAACAGGTCGTACGTCTGGTTGAGCGCCCGCACGAACTGCACGATCTTGCCGCGCGTGCCCGCGTCCTTGAGCTTCTCGGCCGTCGTGAACAGGCTGTACACCTCGCGGTAGACAGTCGCGTTCTTGAAGATGACGACGTTGGCCTCGCCCACCGCCTCGACCCCGAGCTCGACCGACGTCTCCCAGATGCCGAACGCGTCGATCTTGCGGTCCTTGAACTGCTGCGGCAGCGTGCTGGCGCCGCAGGGCGCGCGCATGCACGTGTCGCCGTTGACGGTCGTGTAGTCGCGCTGCGACAGGCCCGCCGTGGCAAGCAGCTGGTGCACAAAGATCTCGGCCGACGTGCCGGCCATGGTGCCGATGCGCTTGCCCTTGAGGTCGGCCAGCGTGTTGATGCCCGCGGCCTTGTTGGCAACGAGACGGTACGTGACCTCGACGATGATGCCGATGAGGCGGTAGTTCTTGTTGCGCACGTAGTTCTTGAGGCCCTGCGTCTCGGCGTTGGCGCCCAGGTCGATCGTCTTGTCGCTCAGGCTGGCTACACCGCCGCTGACAAGCGTGGCCGTGTCGCCTTTGTAGAAGTTCTTGATGGCGTAGACGAGGGGGGTGTGTTCGATCCACATCTGATTGGCCGCCACACGCAGGCTCTGGGCCGGCGTGCTGAGCAGCGCGGTCAGGCAGGCGAGGGCGAGAAGACGCATCATGGCCAGCAGAGTCTGACGGCAAGACACTCCTCCTACAAGCTGCAGCTGGGAAGGGAGAGGTGGGACGGGGGCGTCTACATGCTGCCCTTCTCCTTTTATTCGCACCTTGCCTTATACCTTAAGCTGCCTTCTGCCTTTAGCACGCAGAGACGATGACAGCGGCACTTGGTTAATTTCTCTCGGATGTCCTACCGAGCTGGGAACCTGGGTGGACGGTAGAATCCAATATCGATATGCACAGAGGGATATTGCGACAAGTTTATCCGCCCATGGTCGGACCTGTCCCATCGTGACTTTTGCCAAGCATAAGGTAGCACTCCTGCCTGTACTCCTCCTCACCCCCTCACTCCGAGTCCCTGGCAATCTCCCGCACCCTCGGCAATGCCATGATACGTGGGTGCGAGACAGCAGCAAGACCAGCTCAGGGGTACCATTTCCGTCCACGACTTGACAGGGCGTGTCCGTGTTATATTGGGGCCCAGGTTCGCTCTGATTTGGGTCTCCGGGCCTGGATGACTTGCATGTCGGGGTCTCCGTTGGGGTGGCGGCGACCCGATACGTTCTCGGCAGTTTCCAGTTTGGACATTGAAGGGCGCCCTTCGTACCTCCCGTGGGCTCTTCTCGTAATCGGCGTCTTCTGGAGACTCTCCCAGTCTCCCGTCGTCTTCCACGATATACCTCGTCATCATTGCCCCAAGAGAATAATATGAAGCCCTTGCTCCTGCTGTATCATTCCCAGTTGCTAACAATTAGGTACCCACGATTATAAGGAGAATAATGTTGGCGGCGGAAGATTATCCAACACTACCGTACGCTCCCGCTTTTCACGTTTCCACTTGAGGACCTTATTTTATAAGCAACAAGGTTCACTTCGCAGCTGCTGATAATACCCCCTGTAAATACTTGGAAGATGCAATTCGGGAGACAACAGAGTTTTTGAAAATCAAGGAAACATTGGGGCTCAGTAACGAATACCTGATTATGCCCCGAGTCATGATAACTAGGTAGTGAGGGGTTCGAAGCTACAATACTATGCGTCAGGTGCGGATATCGTTCGTTTCTCACCCATCATGACCCATGACACCCACAATTGGCAACCTTCAGTGAGCTTCGGAGACTTTTCCGTGATCTCGGGGGGTCGGCGCAAACACGAAACCGCCTCATTCCACTAGCGCCGCCCCACTGACATCAGATATTCATCAACCAACATAGAAGACTAACTGTCTCATTCTGAATCCCACTTTTTTGTCATTCAAGGTCGACACCACGGCAATGGCAGGCTCCAAGATTCTGCTCCTCGGCGGGACAGGTCCTGCTGGTCTCTGCGTGCTTCGTGAACTCGTCCATCGCAACCATGAAGTTGTCGTGTATGCCAGGACCCCTTCCAAGGTCCCGGAAGATCTCGCCTCCAATCCGCTCGTCGAGGTAGGTATCTCTCATACAAACCCTCAGCCCCCTGGATAATCCCAACATACTAGGTGCTGACTCTTGACTCCCACCGCATCAGATCGTCCAAGGCGAGATGGACGGCGCCCGCGACGCCCTCTCGCCCGCCATGGCCCAGAGCAAAGCCGTCATCTCCCTGCTGGGGCCGCACATCAACCGCGACCGCGGCATCGACCCGACCAAGTTCTCCAGCTTCTACAGCTCCTGTATCATCCCGCTGATGCGCGAGCACGGCGTGCGCCGCATCCTGCTCATGGGCACCATCTCCATCGCGCAGCCCGAGGACCGGTGGACTGTCCTCGCGCCCCTGGTCCGCTTTTTCGTGCGGACGCTGCGCAACAATCTGTATCTCACCATCCACAACATCAAGGACACGTTCGAGAAGGACGCGTCGGACTTGGACTGGACCATGTTCCGGATCGCCGCGATTCCCGGCGAGTCGGACGACGCCAGCTGGAGGCGGGACCGGGACGACGGCGAGGTGTTTGCGGGTATGGTTGGGGAGAAAGGATGGTCGAGCTCGATTAAGAGAGGCGCTCTGGCGAGGTGGCTCGTCGATGCGGTCGAGAGCGACGACAGCACGTGGTTCAGAAAGCTACCCGCGCTGGGCAAGAAGAGCTGAGCTGGACGGAAAGGTATCTGTTAATAATTAAGGTAATACATTGTCGGGTCCGGTCGCCGTGTGAGGTCAGGTAATTACTTGGCCATTTGAATAGCTACAGCTACGATGAATAATACACCAGTAATCAACAGGGATCAGAGCTTCCTCAGTCCATTGTCCCTGTATGATATCATTCGCAATGAGTTCTCAATCGCCATGGAAAGAATACAATGAGCCCAGGGAAGAGCCTGAATGCACGAAACCCAAAGTTATGACACCACTTCTTTCGTTTCCTCCCCTGCCTCCTCCTCGTCCCCCTTCGCCCAGGGGTAAGGCTCTGGCTCCGGGTAAGGCTCACCGTAGAGCTCATTCTCGAAAAACGCGTCCACTGCCTTGGGGTCGTCCTCCCATTTCCGCCAGTCGTACAGCCTCGGGTCCGTTCCGTAGCAACCGTTCTCACTCTCGCCCCGGGCGCAAGCATGCAGCTCTTGGGTGTCCACCTCATCCAGACCCCAGCCCTGTTCCATCCCCAGGTCCATGACACTAGTCAGCAAGTCGTACGGGTCCCGCTTCCGCTGGTACGCTATGTGCTGCTCGTTGATGCGATCCAACGACGGGTGCGGCATTGTCCAGGCGCGGCTAAAGTCGACCAGTTTCCCACCCAGATAGTTGTTGATCTTAATATCTCTCACGAGGATGCCCAGTTTGTGCAGATCTTCCAGGTCGCTCCACAGCTGGCCAACCTGGTCCACCGTAAAGTGGTCCTGGTTGAGTGCCAAATCCTTGACAATAGCATAGACAGGGCGGCTTCGAAGGAGGGGGTGGTCCAACCGACCCCAGGGATCGGGGTCGCTCTCGGGATCCGGATCATCTGGATGGGCTTTCGCACTTCTCTTGAGAACCTCCATCTCCTGTTCCGGGGTGAGGATGAGATAGCCATGGGCGCGGACGCCGAGGTCCTGATGGTCCTCCTGTTTCAGTCGGCCATAGGCTCGGCACTCGCAGCTGAAAGGGTCGAAATACTCGATGTAGAGCTGGGGCGACCGGAGCGGGTGGTTGAGCCAGCTGCCGACAGTGCGCTTGAGGTAGGAAGGCGAGTTGAAAAGGAACTGATGAGGCGGATAAAGTAACCGTGGGTCAGATCAATACTTGCAGGCACTTTCACGCGGCATTAGGGGGAGGGGAGGGAGGCCAGTGTGGCTGGGCACCTTAGGTGACTCACAATTTTGAGCGCGTAGCAAGGAGTCATCCCGTTGATCCGAACCCTCCAAACATAGGAATCCATATCAACAGCCGGGTTGCCCAGCTCTTCGATGAACTCGATATGAGCGCAGCCGGTCTGCGTGAAAGGCTCAAGTTTCGGCCCTGGCAGCTGAGGCAGAGCTTTTGCGGCGGCAACGGTGGAATCCATTGCGGCAAAGACGACGTCAGGTCAGGCCTCTTAACTACCCGGATTCTAGTCGTTTGACCAGAAGGAACAGACCGGCGAGAGAGAAGCAGGACAAACCCCAGGCTGGGAACTCGGCAGAGCACACTTTGAGGTAATTCAGGACTCGACGTGAAAACGGGCGAGCCTGCAAATGGTGGGCGGTAAAACAAGGGGTAAAGACCATCAATCTAAGAAGAAAAAACGAGAAGAAGAAGAAGCGAAACAAAAGCCCACAGCTCAAGGGCGACGGTGGGGCTGTGCGCTGGGAGTGACGGCGTGAGTTGGGCGAACTGTGAACGTTCGTTGGTGGTGGCATGGAACCTGATGGAAATTTTGCAGGGCCGCAAACGGGCGTCGATGGTCACTCGGCAAGCGCAGCCACCGCAAGTCGGCCAATTCACCCACCCACAACAGCCCAAACCCGCGGGCCGCAGTCAACTCAAAGCGGAACTCAAACCAACTGGACTGCAGGTGGTGACGGTAGGTCGGGTACCTACCTGGGTACCTACCTATGTGCCCGAGTTATCCAAACCCGCCAACAATGATTCCAGCCTTTTCGGGGCTGGACAAATGACACAACAACCACCAAGGATGAAACTGAGCGGCCGAGCCGCCAAAGCAGCCATAAGGCCCAGTGCCCGCATCGGCGCAGCGCGCCAGCCGCGCCACGCACCGACCGAAGCTTCAAACCGAGGTGAGGTAGCTCAAGGAGTCAAGGGACTCGCACCAACGCCGTGGTCGGCAATTCGCGCCGTGACTTGGTCGGTTGGTCCCCAAGTCCAGTCGGAACCAGAGTATTTTTCCATATATGTACTGGTGAGTCGAAGACTGGAACAGACCGAGGTGGCACATATGCCCCGACTCCCAAGATAGCAGTCCACTGAGACAGTCCTAGGTCGGCACCTGGGGTATGTACATGTAGGTACCTTGCCGTTTGTTTTCGGTCTTGTTGGTTCGGCCATGTGTGTAGTCCAAGGGCGTTTCAAGGCTCTAATTAGCTCCCAGAGCACCATTGGCCGTGTCTTCTGAGGCCCTCCGACCCCGTTTCAGAAATCATCTCCGGGAGGCGCGCACGAGACGCTGCTTGACTCTATTCTTAGAGCCCGGGACTGACCGCAAGAAACGAACACTGCAATCTTTCGCAGTTCTCGCGACTGGATCTTCCCAGGCGCTCGGGGTTGAATATAACATGATGAGGCGCGCGTCGTTGTCCTGAGTCGACGGCTGCTTGAACCCTAATCGAAACCTTCCATGAGAGCCGCAGAATACGATTTCACTCGGTAACTACCCAAGTTCACAGGGTCCAACCATTGATACCCGACTTCGACGCCGGCTGCTGAGCAAACGTACAATATCAGGATTCAATCTCACTCCAGGGTTGAATCACCACCCCCGCTTCCCAGTCTCTTCCGCCGCTTTTGCTTTCCTTGTCTAGCCCGGTACGTGTGATAAACACGCCGGTTCCTCTGGAACCAAAACACTTACACCAACTTCGCTCTCGTCGACGACGCAGCCATGGCTAGACGAACCCCCTCTCCCCCCAAGACAGGCAGCGGCCTGGGGAATCCGTCCCCGGGTCTCCCCCAGACCCCTTCATCGGATACCGGCCCGACCCTGTTACAGATTCTTCAACGACCGAACCCTCAGACTACGAATGAATGGGCTGGTAAGAGCTATTCAAACACACGCTCGGGAGGTGAAAACTTCGATGAGGTGTTGCTGGACGACCAACATCCCTCGGTTCAAAAGTGGACAGACTTCACCTTCCCCGCAATCCAACTTGCGTATGGGCACCTCCTTGGCCAGCACATGAGAGCCCTGGAGAACGACTACCAGGCGCCATTGAATCCTTCTCCTGGGAACGACGTCGGGACTATCGTCAATGAAGGAAGTGTTGATGAGTATGGGAGCCACTGGACAACAAATGTTGTGAGGGCGCCCATCAGGGTCGCCGCTCGACAGCTTCGGCCCGTGGTCTCCCCCAGCTCGGGCAACGAAAGCCATGCAGCTCTGCGATACCAGTGCATTGAGTGGGTCATCAACGAAAAACCTCGCTCTCGGCTGAAGCCCGACTGGGTAAGTCTAACCCCCCCAAAAGGCCTGCAGGGCAATGCAGAAAGCTCAAGGCATTCGGACCTGCTACCTGTATTCTGTCTAACTTATGATCACTTACAGGCTGTTGTGGACAAGGCTGTTGGAGTCGTGTATGCCCAATCGGATATCACAGACCGCCGGCCCAAACCCCTCGTATACACAGTTGGGGACAGCAAACTCAGCCAGAAGTGGAAATCTGAGTGGCTCGCACTGCCCCCTAAAGCGATGGTACGAATGGATCCATCACTCGCCATGAAAAAGGTACAAAACAAAGAAGTCGACGTGGAACGCGTGTTACCCCTGAACCAGGTGGCGACCTACTGCCGCTATGCAGAGACTCGGTACGCCTTCATCCTCACGCAAGCCGAACTGGTGGCTCTGCGTATCCGACGGATCCCCCGACCGGACAATGGCAACGCCGATAAACTCTATGCGGCGATCGAGTACGCATCAGTGCCGCTGACCGCCAGCACGGGGCTCACCGTGAACCTGGCAATATGGGCCCTGAGCTGCATGGGCATGAACAATGCGCACCGCGCAGTGGAGGCCCCCGGAAACATCGCGCTGGATGCCATGGCGCGGCTGACTTGGTGGACCTTTGACGCCACGCACAAGGTGTATCAGAACGTCATCTCGAAAAGGCGGATCCCCGAAGCACAGTGGAAGCCCGAGTATAATCAGTTTGTGCAGCTCACCGGGGCAGGTGGCAGAAGTCTTACCAAAGCCTTTCTCTCTAGCCCCGAGACATTGCCGAGCATCAGCGCCGTAACACAGCAGATGAAGGACTTGCACTTGGCCAGCAAGGTGGCCCAACCGCGTCCACCGGTAGCCATGAAGTCTGCCAACACCAACACCCCGACTGTGCCAACGGTTGCCAAACCCCAGCCGATGCCCGTTCCAAAGACAGCTACCACACCAGCCCCGAGCTCAAATCCAGTGCAATCCACCGCGAACATCGCCAAACCCGCCAAAAGCGCCAAAACGGCCAACACCGCTGCCGCCGTCCCCAAATCGGCACCCCAAATCCTGGCATCTGGCGGCTCCAAGACCACTGCTTCCGCCGCCGCGCCTTCCAACCCCATGAACACAAAGGAGGTTGTCATCAACAACACACGCTTCACTGCGACCTACGACAAGGCCACTGCCAAATGGCTCGTTCCATACCAGGGCCAGGCACGCCGCATCGTCCGGAGCGGGCGCAACAGTGTCGTGAGACTGTCGAATGGGACGGAAGTCAAGGTGGATGACGCCTGATTATTGCGTACCGACTGGGGATGGATTACCTCGGTAAGGTAGACATGGGCGAAACTAAGACAGCTAAGTAAGGTAGCTAGGTACCTTGGGCACCTTGGGCGGGGTTACGGGTTTGGGCCGTTCAGGCTGGACGTGGACGGGCACCGGTTTCAAACTGAACTGAGTCGATGACGGAGACAACCGGAAGCAGGCAGGATCCTGGGAACTGAAATTTTGCGTCGTTCCTTCTAGATTGGCTCGGAGTTTTGTTTTTGTTCTCTTTTGGATAAGACTATCGTTTTGGGATATACAATACAGGTCGTTGTTGCACGTTACCAAATCGAAGTTGGGGTGTATACAGATAGTTATGGAGCCCTACTTAGGTCACAGGGGAATGAAAGATGCCCAACCCGGACCGTCATTCCAATGTTGACGCCATCCTCCAAAAGAGAAAAGGGAAAAGGGAGAAGAGGAGAAAGAGGAATAGAAGAGGCAAAATGTTATATTTTACAACGTATACCGTCTAGATATATAATAGGTGGTCATTATAGCCCATTTACCTTAGGATATTATGCCCGAGAGTGCGAATAGGTATAGGCAGTATGTACCTTGCCGATTCTATTGTACGCTGTAGGTAGGTAACTATGGAGAGAGTTCCAGACTTTTATGAACCCCCCCGAAGATATTCTTGGAAATGGAATGGCTCATCAATATATCTGCAGCATCAAATAAGACCTTAGCGCCAGTCGCACCCCTTGGAAACGCAGTATCTCGCAAGACATACATGTAGTTAGCCGAATCATCCTCGGGCCAGCAAGGAACATGATATTACAGTCGGGCATGCAACGCTTAATGGCAGCACGCCGTGATATCTTGAGGGTGTAAAATCAGGCTCGGAATAATTATGTGACCTCCAGGGATATAGAATTGTGCATCACGACAGTACTATTAAAGGGCATCAGCTGTTCGGAGCGCAGACAAAGGCGGACCTGAACGTTCTTGATTTGTCAACTTTGACCTGGGTTTGATCTCCGTTGAGTCGTCACTGTGAGCAAGAGAGAACCGGGATTTGTGAGTGTTGGGAACCTGGGATGGGTGAGCAATGATCAGGTGATGACAGGCGCATGTGCTTTCGGTGTCTGCTGATCCCGAGCCTGGAAACCGCAGTCATGAATGCGACAAGTGCAGTCAATGTTCCCGAGTCCCGGCCTGCAGGACTCGCTGGAGTTGGTTGGGATTTTGGGATTCTTTGAAGTATCTGCGCTATGTGTTCCGTTTCTATTGATCTCAAGTAATTTGAGGGCTCGAGGTCAACAATCCCACCTTTTATACAGTTTGGAAGCCGAAATCGAGTGGTTTCAGAGCTGGCTGAGAGCAAACCCTAACCCTGCGGATGGCACACCCAACCTCGGAGAAAACCGCCTCAAGCATGAACAGAAAATGTATTCCCGCACTAACCACTTTAGGTCGACCGGCCGTCCCCGACGTGGCGTGCATCGAAGGCGCGGTCGCCACTGCGCGAGAAGAGCGAATGATGGCAAACCAGACGACCGAGATGTCTCACCGCCAACAAAGGGCTCTCGAAAATCTTTTCTCTGCGATGCGGCTCGGGTCCGCTGTTGCTTGCAGGGGCGCTCTTTGGGCCCATATTGCGTACAGTGCTGTCTGTACCTGAGTCAGCAGCAGGTCTTGATTAACTGCAGCCAGGACCAAAAGTTGGATGACTCCAGGTCGTTTGGTTGTTGTTGTCGTTGTTGTGTTTGGCGCAACTACCCCCTGGTCCGCATCCTCGCTGCCTGCCTTCCCCGCGTCCATCCTGCACTCGCATCATTCATGACGGAGATGACTTCGAGCAGGCCCCAGGGGAACCCCCCGCGATATGGCCCCGATGCAGGCTTTCTGCGCTGTAACTGTAAACACGGGACTTGGCCGTCCTCTGTACGTACATACATGTATGTACCTTGTGCACATACACCGATAATGTTAATGTTCTGCGTCGGTTTCGTAGCCGAAACAGAATGGAGCAAGGTTTCCATCATCCGAGTTTGAATGTATGTACAAGCGCCCGCGGGTGGTGGCTGGTGCGGCTTTCTCCACCGCATCGGCAGGCCGGAACTTGGCCGCAAATGGCAATTCTGGACAGAAAAAGAGAATGAGGGGTTTGGTAATTGTCCATGGCTCAAGTGCAGAGAAAAGGGCAAAACGAGACGGCGTTGGGTGGAAATATGTAGTGATTTTACACTCCTTGTTGCAATTTTTACAGTTCGTTCGCCCGAGATTGATATCTTGTCTGAACTCGCCGGTTTGAGGTGCTGCTTTCAGTGATTCTTTCTCTGTCCCGAGTTTTAGAGTCGGCAGGGAAGGGCCAGGGGATGACGAGGCACGGGCGCGCTGCAAACCGAGCGGAGCCTGTGCCAAGTTGGGTCTCGCCTCTTCTGCTGCCTCCTGGATCACCCATCACTGTCACCTTACCTCAGCAGCAAGGCAGGAGCCAACGGCTCAAACTCGACTTTCCCCTTCCCGCCCGCCACTTTCCCTCCATCCGTCGATACACGCTTTCCATTCCGCATTTCTTCGTTTCTTTTTTTTCTCGCCTTGCAGCGAAGAGGCAGCCTGACGCGAGTGTCAACAAACAGTCTACGCCGTTCCCTGATCCTTGATTTGGCCGCCTGCCGTCTCCGGTCTCCAATCCTTCCCTGCATCGGCGCCCTCCCTCGCCCATCGCCCGTCCTCTCCATCCCATCCTTTTCGACCTTTTTCGATCGCGAAACGGAAGATGTTGGCTGGGCTCTAAGCCCGATCAAAACACTGGTAACAGGCGGTGGACATCTCCAGTGGCCGTAACACGTGTGGGAACGACCACGGCTCCGTGTCCGGCACGCGTTGGCGCTCGAGTTTCCCAGTGCCACCGATACGACGACAAGTCAACATCCGAAGTCGAGCAGACGTTTCGCTTCGGACGAGGTTGCACGAAGGCTTTCTTTGACACCTCGAATCCCGCAGATTTGTGACTTGGGGCGGACTGAACCCTTCCCGACCGAAGGCTCCTCGGGATATCCCCTCCACCACTCAAGGATGGAGAGTCGCCGCCCTCGGTCGAGCCATAAGGTCTCCATGACCTGGCAGGAAGACGACGCCACAGTAACACACCGGATGATGCAGTTTGCAGAGGAGTGCATCGAGACGAAAACGATCACGACAACGACGACAACAAAGCGCTCCTACCCGCCCCTCTTCCTCCGCGAGCCGCGAGACGTACGCTCCCTCGACTCGAAAGAATATCCCCTTGCCGGGAGACCCACCCCGCCCGAGTTGCGGAAGCTCACGTTCGACCTCGATGATCATGAGCCCGAGAGCTGGGACGACGAGGACGATGCAGATGCTCAGGTGCGTGCCCGCCGCGCCTTGGTTCCCTCGGCAGCTGTACTAACAATATGTGTGTGAATAAAGGGCCAGCGATCCCAGAGCGCCGAATATACCGGTAATATCAAGCGCGAGCCCGGCGTCGAGAGCCCCATCTCCGCCTCCTCCCATCGTCTCCATGATAACCT
Organism: Chaetomiaceae sp. PYS4301M; assembly: GCA_023628425.1. Lineage (NCBI taxonomy): Eukaryota > Fungi > Ascomycota > Sordariomycetes > Sordariales > Chaetomiaceae > Chaetomiaceae sp. PYS4301M. The sequence goes on from JAMAKR010000027.1 coordinate 126,262, forward strand.
GGAGCACTCCCCTCGTCGACTCCGAAGGTCCACTACGAGGGCTGTCTCGCCGAGCAACACACCCATGCCCGCCAGGACTTCTCGTTTGACCACAAAACCGAACATCTCTCAACGCGTATCCGATAAACTACGGCATGCGGTAGCACGCGGCACGAGCAGAGAAGGCTCCAGAGCACTCCGCCGCCCGGCTGGTTATCTTGCCACCCCCAATCTCTCCGAGATCGCCGGCGGTCGTGTGGAGCGGAACTCACGGCTCCGGCCGTTGCCCGCGGACCCGGTGGACTCTGGCACGAGCCAGTCAACCTTGGCTTACGATGCTGACAGCGTAGCCGAGAGCGAATCGCAAACATTCAGCAATGTTGCTACACCCCCCATCACCGACGCCGAGCTCCAACCATTCCATGACGCCGACGACTCCTTCCTGCACATGGCCCACGGCGTCCCTCCGAGACGGAGCATCAACACGGTTGCCGCACAGGATGCCAGCCTACCCAGCCCCCGGCTCTCGCCCACCCTGGCAGCCACCCAGTTGCCGCCAAGTCAGGCCGAGGATGAAGAGCAGGAAGCCGAGGACACGTCCTTTTCTACACAACTTACACCGTCAGGTCAACACCGTTGGTTGGATGAGAGCCAGGCGACCGACGACACCGAGGTGGCGGGGGCGCTGGACCTATCTCTTTACCAACAGTCGCCTGCTCAGCCGCGACTTTCTGGACGCTCTTACTCGGACCTGGGCGCGATGCTGGATAACTTCGACGCCATGCCGAACGAGCTGAAGACGTGGATGATGTACCAATTCTTGAGAAGGTGTTCACGAAAGACGCTCCATGTCGTGGCCGACGTGGTCAATCCAGCCCTTCGGTGCGACTTCCTCAAGCAATTACCCGTCGAACTCGGTCTTCATGTTCTGTCATATCTGGATTACCGCGATCTCTGCCGCGCGGCACAGGTCTCCAAACACTGGCGGCGCATTGTCGACACCAATGAGACGGGCTGGAAGGAGCTCTTTGACCGCGAAGGTTACCACCTGCCGCCAGGCGAGCTGCAGAGAGCCATCAATGAAGGTTGGGGGTGGCAGGATCCGGTTGGGTTCCACGGCTGTGAGGTCGACTTGAGCAACCAAAGTCGGCTCACGTCTAGCGAGACGGAGCTCATCCGGTCGGCCGTCAAGGCGGAACAACCCGAGCTGTTGACGAGGACGAGGAGTGCGAAGAGGAAGCGGGGCTTGACGCAGATCAACGCTGAGAGAGCCAAGCGACGCGCCAACGCACAGGAATTGAGGGTAAACAGAGTTGCTCATCTTCCCAAGATGCACAAGTCGGAGGGGCCTATCTCGGCGGCCAATGCTGCAGCGGTTGCCGTCCCCGACCCACAGATCGGCCTTGGGAGCCTGCGACAACTCCACCTCTTCAAGTCCCTCTACCGGAGACACTACATGATTCGAAAGAGCTGGACGAATGGGAAGGTGAAGCCTGGCCATGTGGCGTTTGCGGCTCATCCCCGTCACGTCGTCACGTGCTTGCAGTTTGACGACGACAAGATCATCACCGGCAGTGACGACACCTTGATTCACGTCTACGACACGAAGACGGGCAAGCTTCGCACCAAGCTCGAGGGCCACGAGGGTGGCGTGTGGGCGCTGCAGTATGAGGGGAACACGTTGGTGTCGGGAAGCACCGACCGGACCGTCCGCGTCTGGGACATCCAAAAGGGCATCTGTACCCAGACCTTTTACGGGCACACGAGCACGGTGAGGTGTCTGCAAATCCTCATGCCGAGCGACACAGGCAAGGTGCAGGACGGCCGCCCGGTCATGATGCCGCCCAAGCCACTGATCATTACGGGGTCCCGCGATAGCCAGCTCCGCGTGTGGAGGCTGCCCGAGGCCGGGTCCCGCCGGTACATCCAGACCGGACCACCGGCCAACGATGACCAATGCCCGTACTTTATCCGGATTCTCGCCGGGCATGGCCACTCGGTCCGTGCCCTCTCGGCTCACGGCGACACGCTCGTTTCCGGCAGCTACGATAGCACCGTCCGTGTCTGGCGTATCAGCACGGGTGAGCAGCTCCACGTCATGCATGGCCACACGCAAAAGGTGTACTCGGTGGTGCTGGACCACAAGCGCAACCAGTGCATCTCGGGCTCGATGGACTCGCTGGTCAAGGTCTGGGATCTCAACACGGGCTCATGCCTCTTCACCCTGGAGGGACACAGCATGCTGGTCGGGCTCCTGGATCTGCGCGACGACAAGCTGGTGTCTGCCGCCGCCGACAGCACGCTGAGAATCTGGGACCCGGAGACGGGCAAGTGCAAAAAGACGCTCGAGGCGCATACTGGGGCCATCACCTGCTTCCAGCACGATGGCAAGAAGGTGATCTCGGGCAGCGAGAAGACGGTTAAGATGTGGGATGTGGACACGGGCGATTGCGTGCAGGACCTGCTCTCGGAGTTGAGCGGCGTCTGGCAGGTCAAATTCGACGACCGACGGTGTGTGGCGGCAGTGCAGCGCGGGAATCTGACTTATGTTGAGGTAAGGGCTTTCCAGGACGAGACACAAAAGTATCGATCGTCTTGACTGAGTGGCATCGCTAACGTGGCTGATAGATTCTCGACTTTGGCGCTGTCCGCGACGGCAAGGCGCCCGAGGAACTGGGCAGGCGCAAGCTGTTGAACGAAGCCGAGGTCCAGCGGCTGATTGCTGAGGAATCTTGAGACCATGGGCCCTGAGGTCCGTTCAACTGGCGTACGTATATTTGCGAAACAAGAGAAAAGGAACCTGGGTCATCATCAGAGACACCGTTAAGGAAAAAGGAAACGACACAAAAACGAAAACAAACCAGCAGCTTCTTGACGCTTGCATTGGGCGTTTATGTATACCTCATCGTCGTCAATCATCATCGTCAGCGGCGTGGTTAGAGGGGGAAATGGGCAACAGGAAGAGCAATACGGGCATATCATTCTTGGGAAGGGGGACTGTACATAAGGTAGCGTTATCATCTGGGCATTTTCCTCTTTCTTCTTGCTCTTTTTCTTTTATTGGGGCATGCAGGACAGCAATGGCGCTGGCATGACGGGATGTTAATTGGCTTGGGGGATGGGAATGGGAAGGGGGGGAGTCGGGGCGGGAGTTGTGTCTCTGCTCTTAGGTATATTTATTCTCTTCCAGTTGCCTGCGTTTGGCCGTTGACATGGCGGCCTGGACGTAATGAAGCCACGGTTCTTGCTGTCCCTCTGTGTGTATCTCACATCGTGATGCTTCATGTTGATATTGAGCGGCTTGCTGGGCTGGCCTTGTCTCCTCCCTCGAGGGCCAATTCATGTGATTGGAGACTCCCATCCCTGTCCGCTGTGGCTCCACCAATTGACGTCGAAGACCCCAGCGCCTGGACATGCCAAGCCCCTGCCCCAGCCAGCCTTGTGAGGCGACGCTGTCCAGGTCTCGACTCGGTGGACGCTCACGGCTCCTTCTGGCGCTGGAGCACACGAGCTTACGACACCAAAGCCCAAGCTCAGTTGCAGCGCATCACCAAAGCCCTCGACTGCGTTGGCCTCCCGGACCCGGACCCTACCTGCGTAGTCCCCACAACCTCAATGCGCCGCACCCTGTTCAAGGCAATCCGACGGCGGTGACTGATCGCGATGGCGCCCCCGAGGGCCAACTCGGCTGGTGCAGGGCCCAGCGGTGGCTTCCTGGCGTCGGTGTCGCGCTTCTGGCATGCAAGTGTGCCCGTCTGGGTGGTTTGGTTCGGTTTTGTGTTTGTTCTCGGATGGCACTAACTGGGATGAGCGCACAGAGAACCTATGCGTCGGACTACATTGGCCTGGTGCTGCTCCTGATCGGGTATCTCGTTGTACGTCTCTGTCCTCTTCCTAGCTGGTTGACCAAGCTGGTGCGCTAACCCGGGTCTCACAGATGCAATTCTTCGTCGAGCCCTTCCACCGCATGTTCTCCCTCAACGACCTGCGCATCTCGTTCCCCCACGCCGAAGTCGAACGCGTGCCGCTCAGTAAGCCCTCTCGTCACACCCTTCCTCAGAGCTCGAACCCAAACAACGGCCCCCCAAACTAACCACAACCTCGTCTCCCGTTGCCAGCCCACGCCTTCATCTACGCCCTCTTCCTCCCTCTCGCCCTCCTCACCCTCGTCAACCTAACAACCCACGCCTCAAGCCACAAACACCACGTCACCCTCCTCCCGCTAATCATCTCCCTCCTCCTCACCTCCTTCCTAACCGACACAATCAAAAACACCGTCGGCCGCCCACGCCCGGACCTCCTGGCACGATGCAAACCATCCCCCTCCACCCCCACCACCACCCTCGTCACAATCGCAGCCTGCACCGAAACAGACCACCACACCCTCCACGACGGCTGGCGCTCCTTCCCCTCCGGCCACTCGTCCTTCTCCTTCGCGGGGCTCGGCTACACAAGCCTGTTTTTGGCCGGCCAGATGCGCATCTTTGCGCACGCGCCCGCCGGCAGCGGCGCGCTGGGCCACACGGAGAAGGTCGTGCGCGGGGATCTGCTGCGGGCGCTGCTGTGCGCCGTGCCGCTGTGGGGCGCGACCATGATTGCCATTAGTCGGTGCCAGGACTATCGGCATGATGTGTGGGATGTTGGGGTCGGGGGGTTGCTGGGGTGGACGGTTGCGTATTGGAGTTATAGGAGGTATTGGCCTAGGTTGGGGAGCGGGCGGTGTGAGGAGCCTTATGCGGGACCCGTGGGTGCTGGGGAGGAGGGGTATGGGAGGGTCAGGGATGAGGAGGAGGGTGGTGGTGGTGGTGGTGGGGGTAGGAATGTAGGTGTTCAATTTCTTGTTGTTGGGAGGGAGGTGTTGTGGAGAAGGGGGCAATGCTTGTTTGTCTTAATTTTTTGCTGACATGCTTCACTGACAGGTTAACTGATTGCGCCGACAAAAGCAACATTGGTTTCAGAGGTGTGTATGGTTGCAGTCAGGTTGTGTTTCAAGTTTGCCGGTCAGTTTTGCTGTTTGAGGGAGGTTATTTGGCAAAGGAGTTTTGGTCACGGCGTTGGCATCGTTCGCATGTCCTCTATTAGTACACTTGTAGTGCCCGCAGAAAATCCTTATTTCCCGTCCCTTCTATCATGGCTAGCCTACTTCTCCTCCGTTGTCTCGTCCTTGGCCAGGTCGTGCTCCTTCAATAACGCCGTGATCTCCTCCGCGCTCCATAGCTTGTGGTAGATCTTGCCGTCCTTGGTCTGGCCTACCGTCGCAAACTCGACTGTTTTTTTGGATTGTCAGCGCGTGTTCCGGAACCGCTTTCGGGGCTTGCAGCACTCACTCTTCTCGCTGCTCAGCTTCGTCGAGTCCATCGTCTTGCTGAGCACCTTGACCGCCATGCCGCACGCCTCCTTCAGCGTGCAGTCCTCCTTGTAGTCCTGCTTCAGCAAGCTCTGCGCGCTCGCGTGGTTGGCACCCGAGCTCGTCGCCTTCCACCCGCCGTAGTTGCCCGAGGGGTTGCTGAGGTACAGCTGGAACTGGCGCTGCGGGTCCCAGCCGGCGTAGATGAACGAGACGCCAAACGGCCGCAGACCACCGTGTTGTGTGTAGCCTTGCTTGAGATCGCAGAGCCGGCGCACCAGCTGCTCGCAGGGAATGTCTTCGTTGTACGTCAGTAGGTACCGTTGGGCGGCTTGGCGGGCGTAGTTGATGAGGATGTTGGCATCGGCCGTCATGCCAGCGACGGCGCAGATCATGTTGCTGCAGACCAGTTAGCGAGTTCCCTTTTCCTCGCCATAATTATCGTCTCTCCGGGTCGTCCTACTCATTGAGGATGTAGAGCTTCTCGGCTGATGTGTCCTGCTCCAGCAGCTTCGACGTGACCTTACGCTCGGCGGCGAGCACGATGCCGTCCTTGGCCAGAATGCCAATGGCCGTGCCGGCGTGGGAGATGGCTTCTAACGCATACTCGACCTGGTACAGGCGACCGTCGGGCGAGAAGATGGTTGTCTGTGCGATAGGTCAGCTCCATGGTCGACCTCGAGCTGCTGCTGCGCCCGTTGGTTTGGTCTCGGCGGAGTTGCAGCGGCGACCAACTTACTCGGGAATCGTATCTTCTCGACATGATGACTGGCTTGGAGAAAAACGGGAGGTCGGAAGGGCGGAGTGCGGAGTGCAAAATAGTAGCAAAAATCAGGCGAGTTTGCAGGTGTTGGTTTGCTGTGGAGGTTGTTGTCTGGGGCAATCGCCAGGAGGAAAGGCTGATGGATGCTTTGCTGCTTGTGATGGATGCAATGCAGCGCAGCCCAGGCGGGAGCTCCAGGCAAGCGCTAACACGCGCAACGTTAGCTGTTCGCTGCCTTGCCCGCCAGGTGGGTATTGCGTGCACAGACCTTTCTTGCTCCAGCCCGCCAAGGCCCAAGCTTCCATGGGCAGCCAAGGCTTATCTAATCAGTGCCGCCCATTTTCCTCTGGCATCGCGTTGCTCCAGTTCGGCAAACTCCTCTCCTCTCCAACCTCTCGCATCCCACTTTCCGACCGCAACAAGAAGCATCGGGGACCACAGCAACCTGCCACTTTTCCAGGCGTGGAGCTCAAGTTCATTGTCGCGCCAGTATTGCGACACATCGAGGGCCATTTCTGTGACCCGCCCAAGCTGTTACACCCTGTTTTCTGCTGCACGCGCCACTCCCGCAGCGCAATTGGAGCTTGGGCCTGACAGCTCCCGCGCCTCTCGGCCCCTCTCGGCACCTCTCAACACGCGACTCTTCTTGTTTCTGCCCCCGTCGCCGATAGCACCTCGTTGGCACCCCGCTGGCACCCCGCTGGCACAACACAAAGCTGAAGGTGCTGGGAAGACACAGGCGTTGGGAATTCTGCGGGTATAACGAGGGGGATTGTCGTCCTGTCGTCCAGTCTCCTGTCGTCCTGTCGTTGAGACTGCACTCTGCACAGTCCTGCACATCTTAGTTTCCACCTATGCATGCGTAAACATCCTATCAAGTGACTGCGTGCAACCTTTCACGCATGCTTTGAGCACTCTGCAGTAGACACAGGCAACACAAGGGAGGACCACCCGGGTTTTGGGCAGGCAATCAGCTGGCCGGTTTGTTCGGTCTCGTCCTGTCTTGACGCGACAATGTCTGGTAAGCAGTCACGAAACGGCTTTCAAACCTCTCTCTTCTTCGCGCGCGCAGTCCCCCGTCTTCCTTCCCTTCACCATCTCCGTTCCTATTTCCGCATGAGCGTCGGCAGCAGACCCGCGCAATGTCTTCTCTTCGTCGCAGCACTCGTCGTCAGCCGCTAACCAGCAACCCTCCTCCAGAGCCGGAGCCGCGCCGGTCGGTCAGGGCCACCAAAGGCCAGCACAAGGCGTTGGAACAGCTCGACCAGCCTCTCGAGGCCCCCAAACGACGAGGAGGCAGCAAGAAGGGCAAGAAGGCAGCTCCCGAGCCCGAAGAGCCCGAGGAGGAGGTCATTCGCTGCGTCTGCGGCGCAACCGAACAAGATGAGGACTCGGGCGAGCCGTGGATCGCATGCGACCAGTGCGGCGCATGGCAGCACAACATCTGCATGGGTATGAGCCAGTACACAGAGGATTTGCCTAAGGAGTACTTCTGTGAGATGTGCCGGCCAGAGAACCACGAGGAGCTGCTCGCCGGCATCCAAAAGGGAGAGAAGCCGTGGGAAGCCCGCCGCAAGGCATACGAGGAGGAGAAGGCTGAGAAGAAGAAGAAGGGCCCCAAGAAGGGCAAGAAGCGCACCAGCGACCTCAAGGAGGATGCCTCTCAGAAACCGAAGCAGTCACCGCCTCCGGCCGCCGAACCCAAGAAGGACCCCAAGGCCGTGGGCGCAAAGCGGAAGAATGGTGATGGCCCACAGGAGAAGGAAACCAAGGTAGGCCCCAAGGCACCGTCTCGTTGTTTTTGTCGAGGAACGGTTACTAACCCGACGCCGGTCTCACAGAAAATGCGCAAAGTCAATGAGACTCAATCCGTGCCCATCCCCGGGTACTCGCCGCCGGCGGATATTCCAGACAAGATTTCTGGGCTCCCCGACACGCGCCTTGGACCAGCGAAGGCACTGTTGAAGGCCCTCGTATCGTCGATCGGGGCCGCTGAGAAGAGCGGCGCTGTTCCGTCTGACGGTGTATCCACTGCTGACCGTGCCGAGCGGTTCGCGCTTCAGATCGAGCGGGCCGTCCACGATACCCATCCCACCACTAACTCCTACGCCAGTCAAATCCGGACTTTGGCCTTCAACCTGAAGAGCAACTCGGAGCTCACCACGCGACTGCTCGACCGGACCTTGACCCCGCCCATGCTCGCTTCCATGACGACTGAGGAGCTAGCATCCAAGCAGCTTCAGAAAGAGACGGCTGAGATGCTGGCAAGGGCAGAAAAGCAGGCGATCAAAATCACTGAAGATGTCCCTCGAGTCCGGCGAACCCACAAGGGAGACGAGATCATCGGTGACGACGGGTTCATCGCCAGTGAGGATGTGCCGTCCGCCCCAGTTGCTCGGCCCAGTGGGCCAAAGCAGGAACCCAAGGACACGCCGGAATTTCCAGCCCGAGCGGGGCACCGCGGATCCGCCAGTGGCCTGTCCGTTGATACCCAACAGTCTCCCACCAGGGCTGACTTTGACCTTAACAAGGTGTTTTCAACCGTCAAGTCACCGACGCTTCCCCAGGGCCAACCGCGCGCGTCTTTTGCTGCCGCGCCAGCTGGCGGGCCTGGATTCGACCCTGATGTGGATCGTCTGCTTGACGATGGCACCCAGTCTCCACCGTACTCACCAAAGGAGGAGAACGACCCAGACGTGGTGTGGCGAGGCAACCTCATCATGAATACGATTGCTGAAGTTCAGGTCGCCGCGAAGCACATTGGGGGAGCCAATCTGAGCGAGACTATCGGCTTGCCATGGGACAAGCTTCTCCCACGACATCTAACGGTTTGCGGCCGTATCGACGAGCAACAAGCCATTGTCTATCTTTGCGGGTTGCGGTATAGCTTGCCGACCGACGTCGTCGTGGTGAACCTCGAGCCGACAAGTCCGTCAGCAAAGGCGGGGATGCTTAAGCTGTTCGACTACTTCACGTCCAAGAAAAGGTACGGCGTGGTGGGAGACAAGGGCGTGGCCAATGTCCGCGATACATATCTTGTTCCTGTCCCCCCGGGCACCGGAAATCACCCAGAGTTCATGATGAACCTGGTTGACAACTTCATCCCCGAGACAAGGACCGAGCCCATGATGCTGTGTGTCATTGTCTATCGGAATGATCCGGAAACCATCCAACGCCTCCATGGCACAGCTGATCCCACCCACGCCCTGCGGATGCACCAGGCCGCCGCTCACGGTGGGCCCGTACAGTCTCCCGGAACCCCGACGCCTACCCAAGGAGGCTTCCCGGCTGCCCGCCAGCCCTCCATCTCGGCGCCGGCCTTTTCCCCGACGGCTGCGCAGGGCCCGTTCCCACAGTATCCCTCACCAAGGATGGGTGCGCCAGTGCAACAACCCCAACAACCGCCGGCCCGGGCTCCGCAACCTGCAAGGCCAGCTCCCAAGGTGGATGAGCTGCAGCGGCAAGGCGAGGCTGCGGCCCGGGAGGTTCTGGGCCATCTCATCACCGCCCCAACGGTCAGCTTCCTGCTGCCCCAGGCCCATGTCATGTCACGGAGGGAATGGGAAGTCATCAAGAAGGTTTATGAGAGAGACCCCAGGACCAGGGAGGACCTGCCGTACCTCAGTGCCATCCTGGAGAAGGAGGGCCAGCAACAGCAGGCACAACAGCAGGAGCAACAACAGGCGCAACAGCAGGCGCAACAACAGGCGCAGCAGCAGGTGCCACAACAGGCGCAACAACAGGCGCAGCAGCAGGTACAACACCAACAAGCACAATATCAGGCATATCAACAACGAGTACAGCAACAGGCGCCACAGCAGGCGCAATCCCCACCTCTGCCGCAAGCTCAGGGCCCCCCACCGCCACCACTGCCGCCGCATCCCCATCCCCCGCAGCAGCAGCAGCAGCAGCAACACCGGCCGGCGCAACAACACATGCCTGCGCAACAACACATGCCCCCCCAACCTCACCCCCGGCCGCAACAACCCCAGCAGCAACAACAACACCCGCATCCAGTCCGAACCACACCAATCCCCCCGCCCCCGATCCCTCCCGCGGCCGCCGCAGGGCCGCCTCGGCAAACACCCATCCCTCCGCCGCCCATCCCGCCGCAGGCAACAGCCGGCTCTGCGTCCCCGCCGGCGTAGAAGGAAGTGAATAGGCTCGCCACCAACCAGGACATTTTTTCCCTTCTCAGCAGGTGTCGGCCAGGTTGGGTCGGGGGTGTAGATGGAGTCAAGGGGGCCGGTTGTGGGCTGTCGTTTCTTTTTTTTCTCTTGTATTTTTCTTCTCCGGTGCTACCTTTCAAGGTTCTGTTTTGAATGCTGTGTGTGTTGATGGTGACGGGTTCCGAGTGGGGATGATGGTGGTGATGGTTTCCCAGAGCCTGAGCAGCAAAGGACCTGGGAGTTGGGGTGGACGGGAGAGTTAGTGTCTGTCGGCGTTGTTATATTTGGTTCTGTTCTCCGTCTTTTTTTGCCCACTTCCTTGTTCATTCTATCCTTATTATGGCCCGGTGGAAAACGGGGCGTTCGATCGTTACGGTTGTTGAAGGGTGTCTGGGGGAAGAGAGAAAGGTGTTCCTTTTTCTTTGGTTTCATTGGCGCTTCTCTGTTTTTTTGCTCATGTAGTTCTATCTCGCAATGACTGGCTGTTCAGTGCGTCGAGTTCTCACCGTCGTCGCTTTTCTACTTGGCGGCGACCCGACGTCAGACCTGGTCTTTGGCTGGCTAGGGGTGCAGGGTTTGCTTGCGCCACTCGCTTCAGTTGTGTGGATAGCACTTGTCTGTACATATCTTTGGAGGATGGGAACATCTCGTGTACAGCGAAGGATCTGAGAGGAGGATTTCTCTAGGGGTTTGCAAGACACGCTCATTCTCTGCGTTGGGAAGGTTTCGTGATATGGGTATCTGTATCAGGAAAATGGCTAGCTATTTTAATCCCAAATTTTCCTTTCCTTGAGATATTAGCATATGGGCCCGATCTGGTGAGTGCTGACGTTGGCCTCATAACCCAGACCTCCGTCACCCACATGGGCACGCGCTGCGTCGTGCAAGCAAAGACCAATCAAATCAAGCATGGGACGGAGCACTGGCTAGGCAAACTCCGCTTCCAGCGCGGCCCACGCAGCGATCTCTCTCTGGTGCGCCGCCCCCGCTGCCCGCGCCTCGGCCGCCCTCGTTTCTGCATCCGCGGTGTCCAGCTGGGGAATCTGGAGGCTGGCCAGACCCTCAATCATGCGCTTCGCGCGATCCACGACGCTGCGGATTCCTGCCGTCTCGGCGCGCATGTCGTCGGCGTGGGCATGCATCGTCTGGATGAGCTGTTCACGCGCGTGGTGGGGGCGGTACTCGTTGAGCGTGTGGTGAAAGTTGAGGAGTAGGGTTTTGATGTCTTGGATTTTGTCGCTGGCCTGGAAGAGGTTAAACTTGTTAGTGAGGTGCCCAGTACATGAGTGCTTGTGGGGGTGGCGGGAGATTTACATGGGAGGGGTTATAGCCTAGGACGCCGACAAGTTCGAGGTAGTTGAGCATGAGCGACTTGACGAGTTTCTTGAGCTCGAAGCCGCGGTCGAGGTGCTTGCTATCCCGATCTATTTCGGACGCGGCGCCCAGACGCTGGATGCCGGCGTCTTCAAGGCTTTGGAGGGTTTCGGTGAGCTGGCGGGGAAGATGGGCTATCGGTTAGCCGGCAGCCCCAATTGTTCAGCATTGAAGGGGAACCAACCGTTTCCGGCTCGCTGAATAACCTCCATTTTCCCTCGGTCGGCTCGGGCGGTGGCTGGAGATTTATGAGCTCTTCGGGAAGGCCCGGGACGCGCGTGATGGTGTCGGCGCTGAGGCCCTGCTGATGCGCATAGTCTTCCTTGACCGTCTCGTAGCGCTCGACATTCTGAACGGTGAAGTCGCGCCAGAACGGGGGCGGATCGGGCCAGAGGGCCGTTACTTTTGTCGGGTCGTCTTCATGGTTGTCCATTGCGCGGGATGCGTCGGCGGGGTTCTGCTTGTCGTGGGCCGCGGTGGTGATGCAACGTGCCGCAGCGATCTAATGGTGATTGCCGACGAAGGCGAGGGGTGGTGCTCAGGTAACGCTAGTTATCCTGGTGAAAATAAACCAAATTGGCTGCGCGAAACAGTTTCAGGGACTCAGGTTTGGAAAATCGGGAGAGATGCCATCGTTTGTCGGGCAAGGACAGAGCCGAGTCCCTGGGATGAGGTCGACCCGGTTGCTCACTCCTCGATGCGCAAGTCAAAGTCCAGTCGGGAAATGTGCTTTGCGACAACCCGGAAATGGTTTAAGTTCAAGCAGGTGGGGGGGGCATTTGTGCACCTTTGCGGCCGTGGCTGAAGCTTCCCCTGTCGCTCAGCTGTGGCGCACGTGGGGCAGCTGAGCTCTGGCTCTGTGGCTGCCCCAGATTCCCTCGCCTTGGTCCTTGTCCTCGACACCTTTCCACAAGCCTCGATTCGCCGCTTATCAGACAAGCCCTGCGATTTCACGCCATTGGCTATCCAGAGCGTATTGAACGTGCTGTTTCTCGATTGAACTACCGTGTCTGCCCAACAAATACCACCGACCACACCAACGAAGAATCAAGTCGACCACCCCTCGCTCTCTGTCCTGACCCGAGAGATCGCCTTCGCGACCTCATACCGACCGTCCCAGCTCAACTTGACCCGGTCAAACGTAACCCGTTGCTCGACCCAATTGTCTTGACATCATGGCCGACGTGCGCGCCCTGCTGCGGCAGCAGCGCGCCGCCCGTAGGATAGAACATCCGCACGCATCCTACACGGACGCCGGCAAGCTGGTGTGCACCGTCTGCAGCGAGCCCGTCAAGACTGAGTCCCTCTGGGACACCCACCTCCGGAGCGCCAGCCACCGGCAGCGATTGCAGGCCCTACACCAATCCTCAGCACAATCATCAGACAGTGGCTACGCCGGCTTTGTGGACCACGGGCAGTCGACCAAGCGGAAGCTGGCCGATTCGGACGAGGACATGGCCGACCAAGACGATGAGGCGTCTCGCAGGAAACGGGCCAAGGCAGACCAGGAAGAGACAACAATGACGCCGGCAAAGAAGGACGGCACAAGAACCGGGAAGCCCACAACACCGCCCCTCGCCCGCCGGACGTCGGGCACCCCTACAGTGGGCGTCGAGCTGCAGATCCCATCGCGCCCTGCAACACCCAGCACGAGCGGCACGCCAATGTCTACAACACCAAAGTCGGCCCCCATTGGCCGGTCGCCGCTGATACCGGACGAGGCAGCTGCTCACGCGACCTCCTCGGCCCTAGCGGCAGCGACAGCAACCGGCACACAAGCAGCCCCTGCCTCGGCAACACCCACCGCAGCAGCGGGAGTTGACGAAGACGAGTGGGCCGCCTTCGAGGCAGACCTCGTCCACGGCACAGCAGAAAAGACCGTTACCAAACCCGCAGCGTCCGTACTCCCAGTAGACAGCGATGCAGTCATCTCGGCGCCGGTGATGAGCGCCGCCGACATCGCGGCCAAGTCGCAGGAAGAAGAGCACGCGAAGCGTCGGGCGCTGGCGGATATCCAACTTGAAGACGAGAAAGAGGACGCCACGCGCGCGCTGGAAACCGAGTTTGAAGTCATGGAGGAGCTGGAGGCGAGAGCAAGGAGGCTGCGCGAGAGACGCGAAGCGCTGCGGGTACAAGGAAACGGCGGTGTGACGCCTGCGGTGGCAAGGAGCAGTCCAGGGAAGGGGGCCCCCTTGGGCAAGGAGAACGCGGCAGATCAAGATGACGAGGACGACGAGGAAGAGGAAGAAGATGACTGGGCTGGTTTCAGGTTCCGCGCGTAGCGGGCGTAGCGGGCGTGGGGAGCATTGGCCAGTGCTCGAGATTCGAGCTGAAGCTTGGTCGAGATATGGCTTGTACTTTATTCGTTGTATACTACTCAGGTACGTCCTCTTAATACTGACGGTGTGCCCAGAGTGGCGCCGTTGTTATACCAGAGACATTTCATGCATCTACATGACAAAGACGACCCCAACCAAAACCGAGATACAAACTCAACTTCCAACACACCACGAAAAGCACCAATCCAATGGAAACTCCCGACCCCACCCAAATACCGCCAAAAAAACATATCACTCACAAATACATACATACACACAACCGCCGAAAGAAAACTAAACCTCCCCCCTCCCAACCATCTCCCAAAACCGTCTCAACCGCCACACCCTCCCAACCCCAGCCCGTTCCTCCCGCACCTTCACCCCCTCCTCCCTCACACGGACCTGGCCCCTCCAAACAGACCCAACCCAGCTCCTTAACCCATCCTTAACCCTCTCCCTCTCAACAGCCCTCTTACGAGCCACCAGCGCAGGCGCGACCGCGAACCCGCCGCCGCGGGCAGGCGAGGGCAGACACTCGGCGGGGAGGACGCAGCGCTGGACGAGCGACTCGGCCGACGGGCGGGACGCGAGGCGGCGCGAGAGGCGGATGGCCGCCAGGTTGCGGGCCAGGCGGCGCGAGGCGAAGGCCGTGTGGGTGAGGAAGATGGAGCGGCGGATCAGGTCGGTGCGGGAGGATCGGGACGGGGAGGAGAGGAGTGGTGGGAGGAGGGCGCGGGTGCGGCGGAGGCGGGCGTGGTGCAGCCAGGGGGTTAGGGAGAGGCTGCGTAGGTGGTGGGATGTCTGTTGTTTTGGGAGGGATGGGGGTGTGAGATGGGGTGGTTAGTTTTGGTTGGGTTGAGGTTGACCAGGAGGGATTTGGTTTGGTGGAGGAGGGAGAGGTTTGGAAGGGGTGCGCGGCGGCGCTTGGTTGCTCAGGAGGGAGAAGATGCAAGCCATGGAGATTTGGTGGAGGGCGTGGTATGGGGAGTGCACAAACTCATGCATCTTCACCATGGAGGATAGAGAAAGCAGGTTGGACGTACCCTGGAGATCGCCAGCAGGTCACAGACATCGAGATATCCCAAGATGTGGAGCAGCAGCTCGTTTGGCAAGTCGAGGAGTTGGGTCGGAGAGATACATCGCCGTGTAGCCGTGTTTAGACCGGCGGCGGTTATCAGTTGCCCGGTGCCCATTCTGGTAATACTCTCTGGGATCTGCGAGCAGGAAGCGGAGGTCAACACGTCAGTCGTCACCGCGGGGGGTGCCTTGGAGGGATCATCTCGCCACTCCTCCGTCGTGGCCGCGTGTGGTTGGACATGGGAGTGCAATAACAGGGAGACAAAGTCACTTGTTCCCACGCCAGGCAGGCTCGGGGAACGGTTTCTGTCTCGCGAGCCCACCATCTCATCGGCTTCGTCCCCCAGACCCGAGATCGAAAGGTTGGTTGTCTTGGCGATGAGCTGGACAGCAACGGCCGGGTCTAGATCTGCGCTTCCATCGTCTATTTCGTGACCCTGGGGCCGTTGTGCGCTGTCCTGCCGCCCGACGTGTGCCCATAATGACGCCATGGAAGGTGGATTATGTTGGGGAGGCGCCGCCTTGTTCCTCGATACGGCGACCGGGCGCCCCCAGACACCTGGTGGCTCAGTGATGTACCCTCGTCGGCGCGACAATGGCAGTCACTTTGCGTTGTCACCTCCTTTGAGCCGTGCCAGCTGTGCTGCCGGTCACAGCCGCCCAACGGCGAGGGGTTGTTGAGTCGAAGCAGGCTCAAGCCACTCGGGATCACACCAGCGGTGGCCAGACAGCCTTCTGGGTTGCTGCAAGGTGCGTCACATACGCCGCCTACTCCCAGTTTCCGGATACGATACTTCACGCCCCACGGGGCGAGGGGTTACCAATCGCGGAAGGCGGCTTTGAGAATCGGGACGTGTCGTCGTGCTCTGCTGGCAAGGCGCGCGCGCCGCGCGGAGGTGCCCCGAGGGCTTCTCGGTGCGGCTAAACTGGATCGCGTCAAGGAGGGAAGGCTGGGAGGGTGGCCGCCGATTTGGCCGCGCAGTGAAAACTCAGCAGGGTAGTGGTCGGGCGTCGAAACGAGGGCGAAGTGGATGGGCACTTTGGGGGGGACAACATGGAGTGCCTTGCAAGCTCGCCTCGAGTGTGTTGTTGTCGGGTGCTCTTTGTTGTCAGGCGGCCAAAATTGCATGTGCCGTGAGGCGGAATCGCACGTTCAAAGTCCGTCACACATGGAACGGGAGCGGGAGCGGTGGAGGCGGTTTGGTCAGACTGGGATGCCGTTTATGCTGTTGATGTGAGATGCTTCTTCGATCCTTGGGCGTCAGACCAGGTCGCAGGCCCGAGACCGACCGATCAAGTTCGAAGATGACAGGAAGTGTAGCACAGTGCAAGTCCAGATGATAGGAGGTACTCCGTACTGGATAGGACATTCGGCAGTCTCCCAAGGCGTCATGTCTCACAGGCAGCAGTGAAGAAGGAAATTGTTGTTGGCGCAAAGCGGCAAGCACGAGGGAGGGATTACGCAAGGCATCACGACGCAAGGGGCAACCTGTTGGGAGACAAGCATGGGGGGGTTGCCCGGCAGGCACGGCAGCTGACCCCTTCCAGGCTGGTTCCGGTCATCTGGGACAGTGCGACTTTCTTCCCGGACCTGGGCGGCTCTCTCCTCTCGCACTGCTCTTGCTCCTTTTGTTATGCACCAAGATTGCTTTTCAACACGTCCGGAAAACAATACTACGCTGGCATTCATCAATTTATTTTTTCGACAAGCCTCAAAATGTATTCCGTAGAATGGCTGTCTTTGTTGATGTGCCAACTCCTGTAACGTGAATGGCACCGTGTTCCTGTGCCTGGTGGGTCAGCCCGAAACAGAAGGCGGGGCGCGATTGACGATAAGCCTGGTGGACAGATCGCGGGGTTCAGCTGATGGCGGCTCCTGCCAAATGCTCACCTGAAGTCGAACAATTCGGTTTTTTCTCATGGGAGCCTGCCTGCCTGCCTTAGGAAGGAGGAAGGACTCAAGGATACCTAATTTATTCCGTGTTCCAGATTTGCAAACTGAAGCTGGAAGCGAACGCAAAAGAATCCGACACAAAGCTGTCGTTACTCTCCAAAACGAAGATGCCCACTCTTATCTGTCAAATACTGCATCAACATCATCAGTGCCCTCTCACGTTATTGTCGAGGACGCGGTTTCTTCCATTTGCCTCGCCTTTTTCCCTTTTCCTTTTGGAGCTGTCGTCGGCCATGTCCCGCTGCGCTCTTCGCGAATCAGAATTAAACGCTTCTCGCGCTTCCCAACAATTCAGCGCCAGGGGGAAGCTCGCAGGTCCTTGCAGCTTGCAAGGGGAAGACTCCAGGGGTTTGATGCACATGAGCGGGGTCTGAGCAGCAAGACCTGTACTTTCGACCTGCACCTTGTCGCAGCAGATTTTCGCTTCCGCCGCCCGAAGAGCCCGAGGCATGCGCTTCTCCTGCGCAGACCTGCGGGCGCTTTCTCTGGGTCGATTTCCACTAATTTGATAGGTAATTCCGACTCGTCACATCTCACTGGAGCCCATGCTGTCGCCTTGCCGCGGCACTTCACTTCGACTTGCTGCTGAATCGAAACTGCCATCTTCTCACCATGTCCTGCACTATGATTGTTGAGGATTCAGCCCACTGCGGTCTGACTCCGGCAGATGTGTTTGGCCTTGGGTCAGCGGGGGCCGGCCCAAAAACTCTGCAGCCACGGTTCCAAGTTCCAACTTCCCTCATGTTCAGTGCCCTCTGCCACCGCGGCCATGGGCAAACGGCTGGGAGTCCGAAACGGGGAAACACTGGCTCAAGGACATCCACCCGCGGGCCCAACCCCGGAGTCCACAATCACGACATCCGGAAACGGCAATCCACCTTCTCCAGTCCTGGGCATGCTCCGGTCCTGGGCATGGGACAGCCTCCCTTTGCATTCCTCAGCCATTTCTTCAATTTTGGACGCAGTTGTCCTTCCTCGCGTCTAAGCAGCCAGCCGACAAGTCTCACACAAAGGGTCATTAAAAAGGGTACCTGCAGGGGTTCCTGCACAATCAAACCCGCGCAACATGAAGAGGGCTTCTGTGACGACGTCAGCACCTGCCCGTTGTCGAGGGCGCCGATTCTCGAGATCTATTGACGCTGGTGGACGAGTTTGGGGTGGGGTGTGGCCGCTTGTGTGGCCGGCCCTCGCCCAACCTCCACCCAGCCAATAGAGACGCTCAAGATGCTCCCCTGAGGCTGTTCCCCAAACCACACCCGCCTTCCCGCAAGAGCCCCTGTTGCATCCCTGTTTCTGCGCTCTGAGTCGATCGCTTCAGCCCGCCGGCTCGAGCTAAATTTCCTCCCCTGTTGTTGATGTCAACGTCATATGCTTCACAGTATGCTTCACTCACATCACCGCACACATCACAGCACAGGGGGAACCGCCAGTCCACGACGACAACACCCTCCTCAGCCATGTTGGCTTTTTTGACGGTGATACCCAACTTGGGAAACAACATCAGAGCTTACCGAAACCTTGCCGCGCACTCCATGCCGGAAACCCTTTCTTTGCCAGGTTGTCCCTGGTGAACTGGCGGAAGTGTGTGTGGATGTTGCAGTTGTATTGGATTTGGAACGGCCGATCCGCTGCCCCACTCAACAAGACATCAACTTCCTCCGCAACCGCCTGGACAACACATTGGTTCTTCGAAAGGGCAAAATAACATCCAAGAATTCTGCGGAGCTCTCGTGAATCAGGCGATGTCAGGTTGAAAGTGGCCAGTCCCCGACCGGCCGGCTGAACGCTTGCATGAAACGAGCAATGGAAATCATAACAAACGAATGAAACCAGACGAGCAACCATCGGCCTGCCGAAGGGGACGGGCCGCTCCCGCTTCTTGGGATGTCGACCTTCTGACCGCAAACCGAGAGAAATTTTCCATAAACAAGTCATTCTCTCTTCTTCTCCCTTCGTCCCTCGGATATCGGGACTGGGTGGCTGTGCCCCCTTCTCAAACCTCACAATACAACACTTGGCCATGCTCGGGCGACCATGTTGAGAGCATCCGTGCCCTCGCCCGCCCACCCCACCTGGCCGCCTCGAGGGCCGCACAACCACAATGATTCACCGCGGTCCCTGTCGTTTCTCTCCGTTTCCTGATTTCAAACCCGTGTCGTCGTCTTTGACCCGCAAGGTGCGGCGCAGTTCTGAGGAGAAAGACGGACGGCCCCAGGTATTTTCCGGCGTCCTCACATGTTACCGGAGTATCCTGGAAAGATTTTGACCAGCACGTTTCAGTCCAAGACGGTTCACAACCACTCGTCCGCAAAGGCGAAAGGTGTGGCCGTGGATCGTGAGGGCATATCGGTGCCCCCCATGACCCATGCAACGGTCGTCTTTTTGGGCCCCCCGCCGCCCTGGTCCTGAAGCCTGAAAGGTCGGCATGTCCGGGATTTGATCCGGATATTGATTTGCACGGTCTGCCAGCAAAGCAAGCCTTCCCGCCCGGCAACAACCTGTCATCACCTTGGCTTGGTCACCCCACAGGAAGCAAGGTGAGGTGTAAGTCACCGCCCCCATGGTGGACGGACCGGCTGAGCTGGCCATTTCACAAAAGCCTAACCACCAGAGTCACTTCCCGATCCGTTCAAGCCACGACGGTAACAACAGCCCGAAGGGCAGGGCCGATTATTTGGCAGAATCACTGTTGGGAATTTATCTGGTTGCTCTCCACAGCCCAGCCCCCCTCGGTCAGGCCTCGCCCGCTGCGACCCAGCCACACGCAAGAACCCGATCTACACCAGGTCGGCCATCGGGTGTCCTGACGATCCCAACCTGTCTCTCCAGCCAGACCTTGCGCAAGGCGGGCTATGCCGAACAGACGGCCATCTTTTGGCCACCAGGCACCAGGTGGCAGGGGGCAGGGCGTTACTCTGTTTCCACGTCCCACAGGCGCACGATCTGGTCAGCCTGATCCGATGTACCGTGAACGATCGCTGCGAGCAGACCCCCCTGCACGCATGGAAGGTTTTACGGCGTTCCAGAAGTCACCGAGACAAGACCTTGACCTACCCTAGTTGGCCCGCAGGCACGCCATGCTAGCACAAATGCAAGTACGTCTGTCTGTCGGCAAACCACCCCCGGGGCGTGGCAAAACTGCCATGTTGACTTGGGGCCGCGCCTGGCTATTCAGAAGCCGCCACGTCGCATATCCCGCTCACTAACCACCCGCTGTCGACGCGAGCGGGTCGTTGTGGAGATCCCCTGGGCATCTCTGCCTGCGGTGGCCGAACCGCATCGCGAGTCAGCGATTTGTGTGGGCGGGGTTACTGCCCTCGAAAATGGAGAAACTGGAGAAACAGTTCATGTGAGAAGAAGCTCCTGCGAGCAGACCCTGCTCAACGGCTCCTGGCTGTGTCACTCTATCCGTCGAAGCGGAGCATGGTTGCAGCGGACTGCCTTAGGGCTCGAAAAGGAGGCCGCCCCTGTGGGCCAATTCGCTCATCAGGGCCTGGAGACTTAGCGGATCGTGGGGGTGTTAATACCTCAGCTGGGTATCTGTGTCGGGATTTGATGTTTCGAAACAGCACAGGTTGCTTGCGTGGCTCCTGGCAGAAAGAAGCACGGGAGCAGCACGAATACACTCAGTGTCACAGCCAGTCGACGGTTTGCTGACCGTTCCCCGCTCAGCCTCATCGTTGCCCTCAGTTTTGACACCTTGTTGAAGCCGGCAGCCGCCGTCTTCGGTGGCCAGCTTGCCGATATGAAGCAGTACAATGACAGAGGCGACATGCGGGCTGAACTGGACCCGGCCATCCCCATCGCTTCAAAAGCAGGGCTGCCTTCCGAGTGGCGTATACCTGCCGATCCGTCTTGCCAAAGATGATGCGAGTCCAATCAAGGTGAAGCTCGGGAGAAAAGGCCGCCGAGGTGCGCTTCAGAAACACAAATCAACAGTGGGAAGAACCTCATAATCCGCAACGCTGTTTGTCCCAGGCAAGTTGACGCAGAGCGTGGCCAACCTCGCTTGACTTTCGAGCATATTATTGCCAGTGTGGCAACTCTTGTCAACATTGTTAGACGGCTCATCGGCAAGCACTGTTTGGATTCTGTTCGGCTCGGGCACCACAGTCACGGCCGTCAGACCCGATAATGCCAAGACACTCTTCGATTTACACCCACCCAATCTGGGAAGCAAGGGAGCATGCAGCCACACGCCCACCCCCCCTCCTTGCTCTTCTCCCTCGGCCCTACACTAACAAGGGCACAAGGCTAAAAGAAACCGTCCAGTTTTTCTTGTTTGGTGGCGGCCGCCCCCCTGGCCCCCGAATGAACCTACCCCCCTCCCTCCCCCCTTGCCCCTCTCTGACGGCCCAGGCCGCGACCATGGTGGCCAGCCTCCAGATGCTGCCATGTGGGCCCGGACGGATGAGGCCTGGCCGTGGCACTCCCAAGGTTGTTTGGACGGGTAGATCATCTTTTTTTTTTTGATCCACAAGGCCGAGGGTCTCTGACGTTAGATGGCGGGGTAGTCCACGAAGAAAAACGATATCAAGCTCTACATGACACAATGCAAGGGTCCTCGTTTCCCATTGGGCATATCTGCCTTTCCGTGCAGCTACTGGTCGCGTCAACAACGGCCAGCGACCAGGGGGGGGGGAGGGTGGACGCGGTATGCCTGGATGCAGGAAGTGCCGCGTAGGAGAGGGGGGGAAATTGAGAAAAAAAAATCAAAAAGTGTGTTGACAATAATGAACAAGGCAGGCAACTCTGGCCAGCCCTCCACGGCTAGCACCAGGTCCCTGGCCAATGAAACACGGTCCGGAATAGGACAAGGGCATCCGTCACCACGTAGGTTTTCAGATACCGATTCGCCACCTTCGCTGTCAACAACTTCCTGGTTTGGCTTTCCTGGAGGTACATCCACAAGTTCTCACTTAGGGTAGCCCGGCCGGGCGGCCCCAAGCCACACACATGGATACCTTAGTTTGATACAAGTGGGTACGTACCGTAGCTCATCTTAGCTACCTTACCCTTATGTATGAGTGATGGCGCGGTGGGGACCCGCGTTATGTGTGTGTGTGCTCAAACCCCCTGGTTAATGAGTCCCTCGAACAACGTGGCTCCTATGAGGGCCATCCACCCACGAGGCACTTGGGCGCGGGCCAGGAAAACGGGCTAATCTGCCGGGCAAGGGTGGCATTGCGCGTGTTTCTCCATGGACGGCCAGGCACGTCTCCTGCTAGACGTGTGATCGCGAGCGTGATTGAAGACGGGAAGTCAGGGGTGGGATACACTTCATCCACTCAAGGACTGGGGGGTTGTGTAAAAAAAGGTACACTGCCAGCTTGGGGATGGACGGGAAAAGTGCTTCACTTGACAGCACGCTCTGCCTGTTCCAACGACATTGACCGCTTTCTTGATGCATGGGTTCAGGGCTCATGGTCGACACTTCACCCCCGGAGACAAAGGAAACAACACCAGAGCCCGAGTATAAGATCCATCGAGGCCCCTTCGTGGTCGGGTCTGAACGTGCTCCACCACAACTTCGACAAGCTCGACACCAATTAACAACACCAACGAGATATCACGACTTGCTGACTGGATACGACCGCATCGGCCTCGCGAGTATCACTCGGCAACGACGATACAGACAGCAGAAACACAACTTACTCTCGCATGTCAAGGGGAGATCAGCCCCTGAATTCAAACCGCGTCTCTGGAGCGCCAGTGTCCCCTCTCGTCTCTTGATCGTCAACAACTCTCTCGTCCGGGGTGAGTCAAAGAGCTTTCTGTTTTGTTTTGTTTGAGAAACACGCAGGGCCTCTGGGGCGGCAGAGGTCTTCAGACTCCCAGATGCCAACCCACCCGCGGGAGGGACACTCATCCGGACCACCAAGCCACAAGGGAACGAGAAGGAAGGCTGCCAACAGGAGGAAGGAGACAGTTGACTGACCTCGGGTGCCCGCTCCAGCAGCAAGCTCCCCCAGCTCTGCCAGCTCCGACTCGGCTAGACACGGACGTTCTACGCGAACAAACAACCACTCGAGCCGAACATTCTCGTCTGCGGCGTCTGCATCTGCGGCTCGAACGGGTTAGGACGAGGGAAAGGAGTAGAAACACGCACACACATACCCGCAAGAGAAGGAGAACGAAGGGGAAGCAGCCCCAAACCGACCGACCGGAGTCCAGAGCTCGAGAAACGCCCCCGGACCCGATTCGACTACCCTGAACTTTGATCTCCCTGAGAGAAATTGGTTCCAAACCACCGCAACAGCAGCAGCAGCCGACCCCCCAAAGAAACACAAACAGGGAGAAGAAGAAGAAAAAAAGAAAAAAGAAAAAATGTGCTACTTCGACCAACACATGTGGGCCTGCGGCTACTGGCGCTGGGGCCCCTTCCGGGAGCAGTGTCCTAAGGAGTACCGCACGGGGGAGACGTGCGGGCTCAAGCTCATCTTCAACACGTACATGGAGGCCGGGCAGTGCAAACACTGCGACACGATGGACAAGAAGCAGCGGCGCGTCGTCAAGATGATCGACGACGTCAAGCGCTGGACCGGCGAGGGCAACCGCCGCGCCACCATCGAGAAGACGGAGCGCGAGCTGGCGACGCTGCAGGGCCAGATTGGCGATATGTGGCGGGATCATGAGATTCGGAAGAGGGCCTGTAGTTATTGATTTTCCTTTTTTCCCCCGTTTTTTCTTTCCTTTTCTCTCTTTTTTCTTTTCTTTTCTTACCCTTCTCTGTTCTTTTGTTCTGCTCTCTTTTCTTTGCTCGCTCGTTTGGGTTTGGCTTTCATGGCCCCCTCTTTTTTCTGCCGTCCTGCTTTCCGACGGCTTCGAAGGCAGGAGGACGGAAACGGAAAAAGAGGAGACCACGCGCGGTGGAAAAGGGGGCGTTGGTTGGACGGTTGGAGTGCCAGAATCGAGCAGCATGGATGGTGATGAGCAGGCGACAGGGAGAGCAAGATTGTGTGACGCAGAGGAAAGAAAGAAGAGAGGGATGGAGGGTGGGTTCCTCAAGGGACTGGAGAGCCAACAACCCCCCTCCCTCCCCCCGGCTAGCGGCAAGATGACTGCCGCGGGTTGGGGAGTGTGTGTGTGAAAGCGTCGCGTCATCGTCTCTGCCGGGGCAGAATCGGCCGCTTCCGCGAGGATGAGTGGTGGTCCCAAGACGGGGGTGGGGGAAAGCTTGGTGTGGATTGGACACCGAGACGGTTGGCAAGCTGATGATGACTCTTTCTTTCAGTGCCTGTTTCAGAGTGGGAAGAAGAAGGGAGATCAGATCTCGAGTCGGTTGAGAAGGAAGGGGGCGGACAGACCAGGCTGGATGACCAGAACTGGAGGCCACTGCATATCGGGTTTCCCTTCTTTTCTCTTTTCATGCTTGCATTTTTTACTCGCGTATGCGGTTTTATTTTCCTTGTTGTCTGGTTCCGGGAGTTGGACATCTAATGACAGGTATCGTTGGGTTCCGGGAAGCGAAGAAGAACTGGCAAAGGGACACAGGACTTTTCCTCAGCAATGGGGTTCCGATGGATGGAAAGCTAGGGAAAACGTGGTATTATTTCTTCATTTTCGTAACAAAAAAGCCACCACAAATGTGATTTTTACTCTTTCAGGCGGCCGCCGCCAGTTCTGCTGCCTTGGCGACAAGTCCTCCTGGTGCCCGATACGAGGAGGGCTGGAATGCGGAAAAGTACCGAGTCTGACCAACTCTGGGCCAGTGCCCCCTGACTGGAGGACCGGCTTCCAGTTCTCCAATAACCGCCAGAGAAAGCTCGGGGCTCAGGGTCCACGATGGGATCCTGGCATCACGGAGAGTGCAGAAAGGCGGTCTTTCTGTCCTCTGAATTATCGGACTGCAGAACCGGGGAGCAACCCCACTGGGTTTTCATTTTCCACCATCGGGCCCATTGGCGTGGTGGGCGGGCGGGCGGGGTGATGTGAATGTGAGCCAAAGACGAGCGAGGAGGGAACACCACATGGTGCTGCGTCTGGATCCCTCCCTTTGGGCAGCTGAGCCTCGAGAGCCCATGGGTGGCTCGAGGTGCTTATCTTGGAGACCCCATCGTGCTTGTAGCCGAAGAGACGGGCATGACGGACGGCCTGTCTGGACGAATGGAAGGCAGGAAAGGTATGCAGCGTGGCCAGCCCGTCCTGTCTCACCCGAAAAATGCTACACCGGGAGTGGACGAGACGAGAATGGGCTGGCTTGCTCGGTTCCGGAGAGGGGAAAGGCAGGTCCAGAGGCTTTTGCCTTGCTGTTTGCTGCTGTCTCTGCTGCCTTGCAGGGCCGTGACGTCCCCAGGGTCGCCCCGACTCGAGCCTCGTCACTGGCGACCGCGTTGCCAAAACCGCTTGGGCGGAAGCAGAGACTCGTGGCCGATAAACTTTGTGATTTGCTTGGCTGCGCAGCTCCCACGAAGGTTTGGACAAGGGTTGATGCGCGGGCCACGGAGCACTCGCAGGCGGAACAACCAACGGCACGGGGCGTGTTGGGCAGGGGACGGGGAGGGGTGCGTCCCCAGTGAAGGTGGGTGTGTGGATGCGACCTTCGCCCCTTGTGTTCGTAGCCCAGGGGCTTCCTGGTGGCTGCTGAGGGTGCAGCTGAGTGACGTGACTCCTTGGCTGCGTTGGGTGTGCTGCCGTCGCCTGCCCGGACATGCTGCCAGTTCTGGTGGGCGTGCTGGATCTTCGCCCCCATGCTCGGCGAGATCCCTCACTCTCCCTTTCGATTCGTGGTAACCCTCCGTCCATGCCCGATAGCCATCTGCGACCTGCAGGCCGCTGTAATGGGCCGACCTGGGGGATAAGCCAAGCACCGACTCCCCTTTTCGGTCATGTTCGTCGAAGAGCCACTCGAGTCGAGGCAGTGGTGCCGTGCTCAGCTGATTTGTGAAGACATAATAACGGGGGTTATGTGTGGGAAAAGAGCCAGGGAAACGTAGGCCTTGACACGGGGTCTGTTAGTAGTGGTGCTGGTAGGCGAGGGGCCCACGAGGAATCGTGGAAGCCGGGTAGAGGTACTGTTTATACTGAAACCCCCACTGTGATGGAAATCAGCGCCCTGTGTGCACGTGGCTGGTGGCATATGGGCGTGTGACCCTGCCGCATTTTCCGTCTAGTCTGCTGGGCAAGACGGCTCACGACACCACGTCTTCATTGGCTAACCGCAGCTCGGAAGGGGGCCAGTTACAGACAAAACGAGCGAAGCTTCTTTGATTGATTTGGGTGGTACAGCTGGTATGGAGTGCACAGCGCATCCATCTTTTGCCCCTGTCCTTCACACCACCAGAGCGGCAGGATGCGGTGCCATGCCTCACCATGGCGTCGGAAACAAGACAAAAATGGAGACGGGTTTCGCCTCCGTGGGTATCAAGTATTTGTGACGGGCCGACCCAGGCTGCCACGCTGCTCCTCGCCGAGCTCCAGCCGAGGATCCAAAACGCCAGGCGTCAGGGATCCGGGTCTGGGGGTAGGGGCCGGGGTAGCAGAGAGGGTACCGAGGGAACGGAACGGGCGTCAGCTGATAATGGATCAGCAGGTCCCCCAGCCCGTCAGATGACGCGGGTTGTATGTGGATGACCGTCTGGCGTCCTGCTGACGAGAGAGTCTCTCAGCGCATGGCTGCTGCGGCATCAGCAAAGTTGCCGACGAGACTGTCGCCCTCGTCGACCTTGATCGGCACGGCGCCCTGCTGCATCTCGATAATGTCGTCGTCTGGGGAGCCCCAATCAACGCGCGCCACCGAGGCAAGGTCGTCGTGGGAGGCGAGCTTGGAGAGCAACGTCTGGTAGCGAACGGTTGTGGCGTCCTGGCCCGCATAGATGTAGGGGCCGGCGGCTGGCTGGACCGTCTTGTCCTGTGGCACGATTTCGTATATGTCGACCATGGCACTGCGCATCTGGGTCAGCCCTGTGTGCGTTATCCCATCGTTGTCCCATCGCCGAGGACCGAAACGGGGAGGAAGGGAGGGGGTGCCCCGAGTCCCGGGAGACAGGTGGGGTGGACGTACTCTGACGTGCGTGCCACGACCCTCTGCAGAGCCTCAATCTCTCTTTGGACCTCCTGCGGGTCCTCCTGGCTCATCATGTGTTGCTGGTCGAAGCTGCCATAGTGCAAGCCGTTGGCGTCATCGAAGAGGTGCTGGGCCTCGTCGTCCTGGCGACACAGAGAAACCGAGTGTCAGCGTCGCATCGAGTTGGGCATGGAGTCCTCGAGGATGATCCTCGAGGATCATCCGCGAGGGGAGAGAGGCCAACACACCTCGTCATATTCCTCCTGGCGGCGGTTGCCGAGGCAAGAGGAGCAGTTTCCCATGACGTCGGGATGGATGGGGAATAATACTGGGGCAGCAGAAAGACAGCAAGCCCCCCCCGAAGGGCAAAGGAATGTGGCGAAGGAGGGAAGGAAAAAGCAAAAGAGCAGGAGAAAAAAAGAAAGAAAAAAGTCGTAGAGTCGAGAAAGTGACAGGAATTGGGCAGCGGGTCCCTCGCGGGGGATGCTAGCGCGGTCGGTTCATAGGGAAGGCAACGTTCGCCGAAGAATGAGCAACGCCGAGTTGATGATGGTTGGATGCGAAAAGGGTGCACGTCGCGGTTGTCGCATTGCCCGTCATCTCTTTCTGGCGTCGCTGGTCAGATTTTTGGCACCATCCTTGCTCGGTTGACTCCGCCATCCAATAGTTGCGGGGAACCGACCCACTCTGCCAAGAATGGCCGAGGTATCCTGCACGGACCACATGCCATCCACCAGACCAGCGTGCTCCTTCCTCCTGAAATCAGATCGCAGGAGCAAGCACTGCAAGGCGACCAATCGCCGGCTTCAAAATTCGATAAAGACGGGTCTGGACTTGCAAAAATTGTCAAACCCCGAGGGGAATTGTGTGTTTGTCTTCATCTGCATCTGCAAAAATCCTGGATCCAGGCACAACGCAACTTTGTCCAGATCGTACATTACGTTGCTGCTCGCCCCTGAACATCTCGCTCTGTGTCAGATTGAGCAGAAGCTGGGCCGTGAAATGACATTAATAAGGCATTGGCGACTTGTCACACAGAAAAAAGAAAAGCTGTCTCAGGCTTCTTTTATTATATCCTGCGCTCAAGTGCCCGTTCGTTTCTTATTTGCTCCTAACGGTTGTGGAGCTCAAGACAGGCAATAATTGCCCTTTTGAGACAGCAGCCAGAGCTTCTAAGATGCAACATGTCCGAGTCGACCAGGAAACCCAGCAAAATCCCGAACCCTCAAAAGCAACCCCCCAACGATGATCATGACCGGAATCTGACACCAGACCGTCGGAAACTTCGCCGTGTTGGTGTTGTCGATGCCAAGCGTTTCTCAATCACCGACATCTGCAGGACCACAAACACCACCAGGTCCTGGCCAATCCTGTCGACCCCCCCACGATGATCTGTTGCGCCACCGCAGGGCTGATTCAACCCCTGAGCGCCAACCGGGTGTTCTGCCCATGCACCCGCCGCTCCCGTTGCTTGCACAGGACAACATCACGATCAACATGGCGTTTCTGAGACGACGATGGCGCCGGGATCTTTATCTTCCCAGCTGACCCCAATTCCGCGCTGCCGGTCCGTCTTGTCACGATGCGACTCTTTATCAGGCGACCTTTTGGACACAAGCAGTCAGAGTTGGCCAAGGTGAACTGTTGACAGACAGCCCCGCCGAGATGCTCGACCAGGCACCTCCACAACTGGCCGGTCTGGTGCCGCCAGCTGCATTCCTCTTCCGTCCGGCCTGGCCCGCGGCTTCGGGCTTCCGCATACCGCCGGCGCTTCGGCATCGTCAAACGGAGGGCACCACTTGCGCAAATGGTGAAACAACATGCCCACAGGGTGGTTGGTGCTGTAAGTTAATTCATCATCAGGAATAGCAACTATCCATCTCAGCGCCGACGCGGATGTCGTTGACCGTGTTCTCGTTCTCCAGGCGGCGCAGGCGAAACATGCTCCTTCACCAGCGGGGCCTTCTTCTGCTGTCCTCCCGGCGCCGGAAGCGAGGGCTGCATCCGAGTCTGCGCGGCAGGCGACTTCACATGCGGATCCATCTGCTGCGCAGACGGCCAGACCTGCGAAGGAGCAGACACACCCTCACCGTTCTGCATCAACGGCAGCCGAACTATCGCGTCTACTGCAGCCAACCCAACCACAACCTCCTCTTCCTCGTCCTTCAAATCAGCATCTTCAACCACCTCCTCACCATCTCCAACCACCCTTCTCCTATCAACCACCACCAGCAACAACACACCCACAACCCCAACGCCCGCAACCCCCAAACCACCCACCATCACCACCACCCCAACCTCAACCCCCCAACCAACCCCACCCGCCCAAGCAGCACAAGCAGGCCTCTCCCGCGCAGGGCAAATCGCAATCGGCATAATCGTCCCCGTAGCCGTGGTCCTGCTCGTAGCAGTCCTCTGGTTCCTCATCTTCCGCCGCCCCAACACCAACAACGCCAACAACCGAGCCGACCCCAGCCACCGCCGCCACCGCCGCTGGGGCACGGGCGGCACCAGCTTGAGTTTTGGTTTGGGCAGTGCTTCGCGTGGGGTGACGCCGCCGCCGGCTTATAGTAAGAGTCCGATGGTGACTACGGCGGCGGTGGGTGTAGGGGGTGGGGGTGGGGGTTTGTCGATGCATGAGCGGTTTGTGCGGGAGGGAAATGCTGAGAGGGGGAGGGGTGGTGCTGGTGGGGAGGGGTTTGAGATGGCGGATTTGAGAGGGGGGGGGGGGACGGCGGGAGAGGATGGGAGAGGCGAAGGGGGCGGCGGGTCGGTGGGCGGTGGTGCTGCGCCCAGGCGGGGTGATGTGTCGCCTGTTTCGTCCGAGTCGAGGGTGGGGATTTTGAGGGGGAGGGTGTCGCCTCATCCGGGCACGGCGGTTATTGTTTAGTTCAGGGGGTGGTTGACGTAGCGGCGGGTGGAGCTGTTGTAGGATTAGTTGTTGTTGTTCTGGTCGAGCCGTGTCATGGAGGATTTAACTCAGAGCCGGCCTGGTGGAAAAAAAAGGAACGATACCATCTTTCTGTAGCAAAAGTACTTCTTCCCGGGAACCCTGGACCAACGGCTTGAAGAACGCTCTACAGACTCACTCCTTGGGATTGAAGAGGTGTATTTACTCAGGTTGCCAGGGCAATGGGCAAGTGGACACAAGTTTAAGAAATGTATGTCAGATTCACAGAATTGTCTAACAATCCGGGTGCCGACACCTATTGTGCCGTCAAGAGCATGTCATATGGACAGCTGTATTCCGTACCGTGAGCCAAGAGCATGCAAGTGTTGTTTTCCAGGTCAAGGGGTGGTTGTTGTTTGCAAACCCCTGCCAAGACATTTCTTGGCACACCCCCTTTTCCATATCAAATAATCCTGGTGATCCATCAAAAGCCCAACCAATTCTTCCCACCCGCTTGGCAATTCCGACAATTCCTGCAGAATATGTGCCGACAATGTGGGCAGTCCGAAACAGAAAAAAAGCCAAACAAAAAGTAAAAAGGAAAAAAAGAAAAAAGCTCAGAAATGGCAAGCAAATCCCGTGTCAAAAGCAGCCCTCAAGCTTCACCAAACGCGGTGGCCGAGTAAACCGTCTCCCGGTCTCCATGAACCCCATTCACGCGTCCAACCTCCAGGCTGGCCATGCTCTCCGCCTGCGACGCGTCAAAACCGTTGCCATACTGAGACGAGGATGCAGCTGCAGCCGCCGCCGCCGCCGCCTGCTGCTCGCGCTCCCGCGTCTCCAGATTGACAATGATGTCCATGGCACCGTCTAGCGTCTCCTTTTCGGCCCTCAAGTCTCGCCGCTTTTGCTCAATCTCTGGCCCCTCCGACATCAGGCGCTGCAGCGCCTCCTGCGTTGTCGCGCGGCCCGTCAAACCGAGTTTCTCGTGCAGATATGTGTCAATGTCTGAGGCTACGCGCGGCAACAGGCCCGACATAATGTGGATAGAAACGTAGTCCACGAAGCGGTTGGCCGCGGTGAGATAGTAGCCTCTGATGTAGGCCGCAACGGCGAGCTCGGGTTCGAACGGGTCCGGGCCCAGGTTCTTGAGATCCTTCGCCATCTTGGCCTCCTCCTGCTTCCGGTCCTCGTCGGTCATCTCGTCCACCTTAGGGACGGTGCCAGGCTCCTCGCCGTTGTGTGCGGCGATGCGGAAGTGGTTGCGGGCTCGAACGAGGATCTTCATCTCTGCGGCCTGGTTCCGCTTCAAGGTCTCGTCGTCCTTGGTGAAAAGACGCTGGGACTCAAGGTTGTAGATGAGGCGGAGCTGGCTGCCGACCTCGAGTTTGTGCGTTTCGATAAAGGCGTGCATGTGCTCCAGCGATTCTTTGTACACGGCGCGGTTCTTGAGTGGAGAGAATGCGCCGTCGAGAATCCCGAGCATCTCCGCGCGCAGATACGCGAATGTGCTGTTGATGAACCATTCCAGATGGGGTGACCAGGTTTTGGCGGCATCTGTAAACAGAGGTTCGTAGACGCTGGCCGAGATGAGGCCGGGCTGGCCTGGAATGGCAGCAGATTTGATCAAGTTCCGTATGTCCATCAGACTCTTCGAGGTCAAACGGGCCACGCGAGAAGGAGTGCCCGCGGGGTGCACGCTTCGCGGGTGACTCGGCGTTCTCGGCCACACAGGGTGATCAGGGGTCTCGGTTTTGATGACACCGTTAGCCTGTGAACTCCGGTGGCGCTTGGGAGTTGGTTGCGTCATGTCCCTCCCAGGCGTCGCCCGTTTCCGAGTCGTCGGCGAACTGAGAGGGCTGTCATCGTCCAGATCGATGTAAATTTGATGCGGTCCGGGCCTCGCGGGGCCAGCACTGGACGGGGGTTGCGTTGCTGCCTTCGTATGGTCGCGGACATTGAACTTTGGCTTCAGGGCAATGATGAACTTCTTGAACGGTTCGCCGAAGCGTCCATCCCAGATGCTCATGAAATCCTGATGCATCACCCTATCCTTGACCCGAATGGTGAACTCGGCGAGCCCCTTCATGATCTCGAGCTCTGGGTTCGGCGGGGGGTCGGGGTACTTCTTAAGCTGCTTCGCAATGTCCTGAAGGCGGGTGTTGACCTTTTCCTTCACTTCCGGGAGGCTGGAAGGAGTTAGTCGGAGCGAATGCGATACAAACGAGTGGCACAACTTACATCTTGGCAAACTCTTCACCCAACTTCAGCGACAAGAATGTTTTGAGCTTCTCCACGCCGCACTTTTCTTTGAAGCCGTCGAAAGCTTCCGGCCAGTGGCCGGTCGCGTCAGCGGTGCGATTGAAGAAGGCCTCCTCCATCTTGTTTTGTTCCTCCAGGTCGCTACCCTGGCGAGACGTGATGAAGTAGCCGAAGCCGGTATTGTGGGCGAGACCGTTGAGCATGGCCAACCAGCTCGATGCCGCGTGTGCATCATGTGGCAGTAGGTCGGCTTTTGTCATGACCCCGATGCAGCGGTTTTCGGCCTCGAGGCGTCGAATGATCTTGAGGGCCAGTGAATTCTCCGTGTCCTGGTTCATGGGAACCGCGCACATGATGATGGCGCTTGGGCGAGAAATGTATTCCTCGGTCAGGTTTTGAACTACCCGCTCCAGGAAGGTGTCCTCGACGCGCCGGGCGGTCATAAAAACGCCAGGGAGATCGTAAAAGTTGAGGTCGGCCAGATCGGGGCCCTTGACCTCAAGCGCAACCGTGTTGGGCGAGAACTGAGCTTCCGCCCTCTCCTCCTTCTTCCAAACCTGGTCCAGATGCTGCTCTCGAGTGCTGTCCGGTACCTCACCCTTCAGCTTCGGAATGAAAAACTGATAATGCGTACTGGGGTTCAGAATAGCAACCTGTGCGCAACGAAGGACAGTTTCGATCTCCTCGGAGTCGAACTGGTCTCTCACAGTCTTGAATTCGCGCCGGGCCTGACGGCTGGGGTCCAGTTTAACCCAGGGCGGAAATCTGTTTGTCTTGGTGACATCCCGGTTCGTGAGAGAATGTTGCGGTGGGCGAAATTCGTAGTCCTGCTTGAGGAAAACGCGACAAGACCATTCATCCGCACGGGAGACGCGGATGTGAATGGGGCAGCGCGTGCAGGTTCCGCTGCTCCGTGGGAGGCTCAGGCCTGCAATGGCAGACATCAGGCTGGACTTTCCAGACGACTGGTCGCCGACTAGAACCAACTCAGGCAGGCTAGCGACGTGCTGGATGCCACGCGCCTGGAGCTCGCCGAGGGCATCGTTGATGTCCTTGAGCTTCTGCCCGATGTCGCCAAGTGCTCGCTTCGCGCCAATGAAGGACCCGTGGATGCTCTGCGAAGCAAGGTTGAGACTGTTGTCATTTTCAACCTTTGGGCCGCGCCTGATCTCCATGATCATGCACTCTTCGTCCTCTTCATCATCCTCCTCCGCCGCCGGGGATCCGACAGGAGATGGAGGCCGTACGCGGGTGTCCACGCTCGCTGTGGAAAGTCAGCATTTTGGTCCTTGATCTCGATCTTGACGGCTGGCAAAACTTACGTGCTGCAGACCTGACCTGACGTCGTCTCTGGACGTGCTCACTACGAGTCTCAGAAGCTTCGCCAAATGGGTCCTGCGCCATGTTGCCGGTTGGGCGTAACCCAGCGCCCGCCTCAATTTTGACGCGAGTCATGGTGTCGCCCTCGGCTGATGACATGTTAGCCAGATCCGACGGAAACAGTGATGAACTGGTGACGGATGGATGTTGGGTGGTCGGATGGATGCCGGGCAGAGATGGAAAAGGGTGGGAAGTAAACCTGCCTGTTTCTGATCGACCTGATAAATGACAGCCAATCCGACCAGTGAATGAGTGGAGTTGTTTGTTTATTCGTGCAGTTCGTACAATGAAGGCATTCGGAGCCAACAAAAATCGAGAGAGGCGATGTTTTGGAGCTGTTGTTGGAAGAGAGGGAGATGGAGAGAGGGAAAGAAGGAGTGTGGAAAATGGAGGTTGAAGAAAAGAGAGTGTGCTTGCTGGGTCAAAGAGAGAAAGGGAGAATGAGAAAATGGAAGTTCAACAACAAGTGGAAGAACACTGTTGTTGGAGGGCAAACTCCCAATGGACTCCTCTCGGCGATGGTAGCTGTTAGTAGAAGCGAGGGAAATCCGAGGACGCAGTAACAAATGCCATCTTGTTCAGGAGAAGTCCAGGAGTTCTCGCAAAAGAGGTTGGCGAGGCACAAAAGTGGGGCCAGCCAGAGCCTGTGATTGGACCGCTGTTGCGCGGTGTCGTGGTGGGTGCCTGAACCGCGTTTTCGCTCTTCTGCTTCATGCAAGCACTGCCAACTTCGACGGGGAAGATGTGCAGTGCAGTCCATGAGTCCGTGAACCCTTGTTCGATCAAGCCATGACTCATCAACTCAGCTCATATCAATCTGGGATGACCAGTATTTCTCAAGTTCGTATCCAAAGGATTGTTGCTATGTGAATAAATAAATCTGCACGGAATACAATGGGGGACAATAATGGGTTGAATCTTTCAGCAGCAAGAGAGCGGTGTGCATTCGTTACGGAATGGTATTGGACAGTGGAATAAATAAGGTAAGGTTAGCGTTACGGCTTTCTGCAACAAAAACTCCACATGCTGCCTCTTTCTCCTGGTCAAAGGAAAGATACAACCCAGGATGGGAAGAAAGAGGGATTTCAGAAGAGTGGCATTTTTCAGCATGGTTGATCAAGGCAATAAACAGCCAACTCCAAACCATGAAACAATGCAAGTGCAACGTGTGGATGGGGATCTGCAGTCTTCTGTCCCCTCGTCCTCATCCTCGTCATCGGTTGCCCTGGCATCAGATGAGGGGCAAAACGCACGGGCCAGTTGTACCCCAGTGGGACCCCTGCCAAGTGTGGAAGTGACAACGCTTCACATGGCCCATCCAAATTCAGGGGATTGGGGGGCACAGCTGGCATCGAGAACAGACACTGTTGGTTGCACTTCGACCTTCTCCGTCTCCTTCCCCTAAACAATCGCCGCCCTTCCTTTTTCTCAGGACAGCACTCTCCCCACCAGTCCATAATACGCGTCCGCCATGTCTTTGCAAATCCCTCACCGCGAGAAGTCGAATGGCTTGACTGGCGCCACCAAGGCTGTGATCCTGGTCAGTTTCGTTGGCGGGGAACTTGAGGCGGTGCTGCCACACCGATTCCGGGCGGATTGTTGACGATATTGAATCTCCAGGTCGGAGGCGCCTCGCGCGGCACCCGCTTTCGCCCGCTCTCGCTCGATGTCCCTAAGGTTCGGATCAATCCCATACGCGCAGCCAGAACCCGATGCGATTCTCCAAGCCCAACACTGACTCGACCCTCTTCCTGCGCAGCCCCTCTTCGACGTCGCCGGCCACCCCATCATCTGGCACTGCCTGACCGCCATCAACAAGGTGCCCTCCATCCACGAGGTGTACCTGATTGGTTACTACGAGGAATCCGTCGTCCGCGACTTCATTAAGGATGCGTCGAGCGAGTTCCCCAACCTGTCAATCAAGTACCTCCGCGAATACCAGGCCCTGGGCACCGCCGGCGGCCTGTACCACTTCCGCGATGCCATCCTGAAGGGCCGCCCCGAGAACATCTTTGTCCTGAACTCGGACGTCTGCTGCAGCTTCCCGCTCAACGAGATGCTCAAGTTGTCAGAGGAGAAGGATGCCGAGGCCGTCATTCTGGGCACGCGCGTCAGCGAGGAGGCGGCGAACAACTTTGGCTGCATCGTCTCCGACTCGCACACGCGCCGCGTGCTGCACTACGTCGAGAAGCCCGAGAGCTACATCTCCAACCTGATCAACTGCGGTGTCTACCTCTTCTCGGCCGACGCCCTCTTCCCCTCGATCCGCAGCGCCATCAAGCGCCGCACCGACAGGCCCCGCCTCGGCTCGTACCGCTCCTCGGAGAACCTGGCGAGCTCCTTCATGATCGACGACGACGAGGAGAGCCAGAAGAACGAGGTCATCCGCCTGGAGCAGGACATCCTCGGCGACATGGCCGACAGCAAGCAGTTCTTTGTCTACGAGACCAAGGACTTTTGGCGCCAGATCAAGACGGCCGGGTCTGCCATCCCTGCCAACGCCCTCTATCTCCAGCAGGCGATGCAGAGCGGGTCCGAGGAGCTTGCCGCCCCGTCGGCCAACATCATCGGGCCCGTTTTCATCCACCCCACGGCCCACGTGCACCCGACCGCCAAGCTGGGCCCGAACGTCTCGATCGGCCCCCGCGCCACCGTTGGCGCCGGCGCGCGCGTCAAGGAGTCGATCGTGCTGGAGGATGCCGAGATCAAGCACGACGCCTGTGTACTGTACTCGATCATTGGCTGGAGCAGCCGTGTCGGCGCGTGGGCCCGCGTTGAGGGCACGCCGACCCCGGTGACCAGCCACAACACGAGCATCATCAAGAACGGAGTCAAGGTGCAGGCGATTACCATTCTCGGCAAGGAGTGCGCGGTGGGAGACGAGATCCGCGTGCAGAACTGCGTGTGCCTGCCGTTTAAGGAACTGAAGAGGGTGAGTCTCCCTCATTATCTGTTGGTTTTAAGTTGTTCTGAGCTAATCTTGTCTGTCTGCCTGCACAGGATGTTGCCAATGAGGTTATTATGTGAGAGTCAAAAAATAGGATACGACGCGAAACAGGGGAGATATCTTACCACACCATGCCCAGGAGGCAGAGAGACCTACACCTACCTTAGATGTTGTTGCATTTTTCCCGTAGCGTGGTACTCTGCGAGGTCACCAAAACAACTAATAAAATGGATGGATGGAGCATGCATTGGATTTGCAGCGCTGTGGGTGAGACCAGCGAGTTCCGACGTCTTGTCGTGAGTCATGATGCATGGATGATGGGAGGTTTTCTGGCAGTTGCTTGAGAGCAACCTATGTTCCAAACTGCCGAGATGGCCTCTAAGGTACCTTCCAGGTTAGTCTGGTTGGTGCAACCATCTGGAACTTGAACGAGGGTTGCAAGGTTGAACATTAGGGAGGAGGGCCACACCTTCCTTCTGGCCCAAGTGTCCTGGGCACCTTCCCCCCGAGCCCCCGACCTCTGGTCTCTCTCCAGTTGCCTGAGGCCGCTGAACCAATGCAGAAAGCAATCGAACTCGGAATTACACCAACTCCCCATTTTCGGGCACCCATCTTTTGATTCCTCAGAATATCCGCCTTCATGTTGTTATTGACCAAAGTCGCCGAAACACCGCCACGCAATCTCCGGATTCACTATCTCGGTCTCTCTACCCAAATTCCCAAAACAAACATCGTCCTACGCCATGTCTGAGCAACGGCCGAAACGCGACTTTAAACTGTGCAAGGTCGTGTTTGGCGCAGCGGTGAGTGACGGTTGCCATCCCATCGGCTGTGAGCTTCTTCAACTCACCACCCACGGCTACAGATCAGTCAGATCCTCTATGCCAGGTACCTAACCGGTCTCTACTTCGATTCGCTCCCCTTCAGTCCTGACAGAGCCCAGACGCGCCTTGCCACCCGAATGCTTCCAGCTGTTACCGCTCCAGGAAGTTGTTTCTCGATCGTTTGAAGCCATTGTCGCCTCTGGATCGGCTGTCGATGTGCATGACAGGGAGCTCTTGAGGGAGCAAGGAAACACTTTGTTTCTGTGCCAAGGAAATGATTATGGCCTCAACCGCTTTTTGGGCATCTTGGTAATGTTCTCCCCTCTGTCTACCTTAGACATGCCTTGGCTGACGGTTCGTGTGTCACAGAGGGATGACATCTTCCCCCTGATCGAAAACGAAGCTCTCGTCAAGTTTCGGATAAACTATCTGCGGACAAAAGCATGGACGGACGACAGTCTGATCGAGTACTACACTGTTTCTCTCAAGTACGAGAACGACGGTAGCTATGGCCTGGATATCTGGAGGGCAGGGACGGGCACCCAGCACGTCGCGGCGACAGACTCTCAGCTGTGGAACTTGGGAGATTATCTCAGCCGACTCCCGTCTTGGACAGGTACGATACCATTACCATTGTCTTTGCACATTCTCTGAGTGCTGACTGGACGGAAATAGAACCCGCACATTGGACACTGGCCTTCCATGCAACGGAACGTCCTGATGAACCTCCCATTGGTGTCTGGAAGTTTGATCGCACCGACTTTGACGATGCGAACCTCGATCTGCAGCAGCGGAGAGGATATTCGTATGCCAGGCTTGCCCGTCTCGAGTGAGTCTCGTCTGACGTGGAACTCGACCAACCGTGACTGACGTCGTTAGGATCATGCCTCTATCAGTCTGCGAAACCGAGGATGTGATTCTTGGCGAGATTGAAGAGGTGATTCTTGACGAAATGGAGGAGGTGGTTCTCGAGACGAGTCCGGATCCCGAGGCAAAGAGTCCTACGCCCCAGAAGCCTCGGAGGAAAACCGCATCTCAAAAACAACGACAGGGGGGGAGATCAACGGGATCAAAAGCAAACACAAAGAACAAAAACGACCGGAAGAAACTGCCTCCTCAACGTACGAGTATGGCCGCAGCCCAGCTCTCGCCACTGCCGACGCTCGCCTCCAGTAGGCAGAACTCCAAGAAGACGACCAATGGGAAAGATTATGAAGATTATGCTGTGGGCAACAACACACTCGATGGGTCATCGCCACAGGTCGAGACTGCTCTCAGCTCTGCCACAAGGAAGGGTCTCGTCACAAAACGGAAGCCGAAGAGGCCCCTGGTACGTTGATCTCGAAACCCTCAGCAAAACTGCAGGTCTGACGAACGCTAGCAACTGTTTGAGAAAGCCGCCTCAAGCCTTCCTCCGACTCAGATCATTGGCGAAAGTCAATCGTTGAGTCAGAAACCCCACAACGAAGACCGTCAGGCGGACAATGAATCGACAGAGAAAGTTATGGTCAGATTAGCAGTCCCCCGGTCGCCATCCCCTGACGATCCATTCACCTTGCTCGATGGCATCTCGCTGTCATCTGACGGCATTCCCGCAATCCCGACCTCTCCCAGCATTGGTCTTCCCCAGCTTCCAGTTTCGGTTCCAAGCTCCCAAGACCATAGACGACAGTTGGCAGCCGGTGACGACTTTCGAGGTCTGCTTCGACTTCGACCGTCATCCAGTGTTCTCGGAGGTCGCACTGGTAGGAGTCAGTGGGAGCCCCGGGCCTCACCGCCGGCCAACCTGCTTGGCATCACGCTCAGCGATGCGGAGGAGAATGTGGAGGCGGCCTCGGAGGCGGAGGTTGTGCCGCGCCCACCGGTGGAAGGTGACGAGCGTGACAGGAATATTTCGTATACCTTCACTCGGCGCAATTCGCTTTTCTACGATCTTCCGAGTAGCAGCGTTGGTGAAGAAGAATGAGGGGTGAGATGTATTGCAAGATGCATGAGCATGACTGAGCAAGGTTGATACATCTGAGTCTGGCATGGTTGCTGAGATCATGAGGTTGTCTTTGAGGGCCATGCGTGCCTTGTTCTCGAGCTAAGATATGGAAACAATGCTGGACAATGACAATGGACTTGTGCTGCCAAGATCAAATTCACCCAGTAAGTAAACAAGAGACGATGGAAATCCCCCAGCCCTCCAAATCCTGATTATCTGCTGCTATCCATACAATGAACCCCCCGTCCACTGCTGGGCCGTGGGTGAAGGAGAGCCCCTTTCCAAAACATGAAACCGGCCCTGTTCTCATCACGTAAGAAAAGACGTAGAAGAGAAGAGACTGAGACAGATACGGGAGGGGACACCAGCATCAGACCCCGTAATAGCCGCCCCCCTGTGCGCAACGAGTCATGACGTCGTAGTCAGTCGCTGTGGTGTACTGGGTTTGTCTGTGTGTGTACATTGGATTAGTGGTGGTGTTTAGCTTCGGTTCATATGGCCTGTTGTTTGATAGAAGGGGCAAGGGGAACGGGAAGGGGAAGTTGAGCTTGAAGGGGTGACGGGAGTGGACATGAACACAGGTACGAGACATAAGGGAGGTGGCATACCGCACCCAGACGGTCGCCCATGTGTAGTAGGTCACGTAGCTGATCTCGTAGTCGGTCCGCGGCGGGCCTTGGTAGAGAAGCGTTACGGTCGTTTCGGCGTCACAGACTGTTTGTGCTGGGGGTTGGGTGGTTGTTGTGCTTGTGTAGATGTCTGTGTTTGTGTGTGTCTCTGGTTAGTTTCCGGGTTTGGGATGGTGGGATGGGGTGTTATCGGTGTTGTTGGCGTTGAGGGGGTCTGTTTGGGACGGAGTAAAGATTGGGAAAAGGGAAAAACGTACTGTACTCGGTTGTCGGCTCGTCTTCTTCCAGGTCGACGACGGTGACAGTGACCGTTGTGGTGTCGTAAATCGTGCTGGTGATGTCCAGGGCTGGGCCCCGCCGGGCTACCGGTATGGATGGTTAGTCGCCTGGGACACCGGGACAGGAGGTTGATTCCTGTGAGAAGAGATGACGCAGGAGGAGACTTGCCGATGGCCTGCACTTGGACGTCAGGGGCGGCAGTTACTATTGGTGAGAACTCATCTGGTCCACGGCTCCGGCGAGACGTCGGCTGTTGTCCGCCATTTCCGCCGCCTCCACCTCCTCCGCCTCCTCCTCGTCCGGTATTAGTCGGCTGGGGCTGCCGTTGAGTGGTTGCTTGGCGTTGGGTTGTTTGTTGCCGTTGGGTTGTTGGTTGGCGTTGACTTGTTTGTTGCCATTGGGTTGTTGGTTGGCGTTGACTTGTTGGCTGCCTCTGGGTGGTTGGCTGACGTTGAGTTGTGGGCTGACGTTGAGTTGTGGGCTGACGTTGAGTTGTGGGCTGACGTTGAGTCGTGGGCTGGCGCTGAGTTGTGGGCTCTCTCTGAGTGGTTGGCTGTCTTTGGGTCGTGGTCTGCCGCTGAGTGGTAGGCTGGCGCTGACTAGTTGTGGGTTGACGTTGGGTAGTTGGCTCCTGTCGAGTAGTGGGTTGGCGTTGCGTAGTTGGTTGCCGTTGGGTAGTAGTCGGCACACGCTGGGTCGAGGGGGGATCCAGGGGTCTACCTGTGCGTATAGTTGTCGTGACAATCCCTGGAGGTGGGGTCTGACTTGTTTGGCGAGTTGTCGTGCCCTGTGTTCTGGTTGTCGTGCGTCTTGTAGTCTGAACAGTTGTAGGATTCTCGGTTCTCCTCGTCGTGATGGTGGTAACCCGAGTTGGGATTTGGCGGGTTGTAGGGGACTGGGACACGGGTGGAGCGGCTGTGCTGGAAGAGCGTCTGCGAGTCACGGTGGTAATCAGTGTTGGAATGGTTGCCCCCCGTGTGCTTGTCGTCAGGGGCCGAGTGCTGGCGGTGGGTCGCCTGGTGATGGTGGTGATCAACGGCGGGGTTATGGTTGTTCTCGTGGGAATTGTTGTGATTTTTGTTGTGATGACAGGTCTGTCACTAGTCGTTGGCGGTTGCCGGCGGGTCGTCGTTGATCTGATACTCGGTACGCTGCTCGTTGACCATGTCCTACTTGATGTTCGTGTTGGCCGTCTCGTCGACGTCAGCCTCGTGTGGTCCCTCGTTGCTGTAGGCCAGTGGCAAAAGGCTTGCTGGGTTTCTGTTGTCACGGAGTACTGTGTCACGACGCCCGCTGTCGACCAGCGGCCAATCTGTGACACGATCTTGGTGGTTGGGCCCGGAATGTACTGAACCACGGTGTCTGTCTGCAGGTAACAGTTACCGGTGATAGTTTCGGGGTCCTCGTAGCGAGTCTCGACTTCCTCAATCCAGCTGGTGATGGCTGCGTTTATTATCTTGTAAGCAGCCTCGACTGACTTGATCCAGCGTGTGGTAGCTTACTCTCGCCGGGGATGGTGCTGGTAATCTCTTCATACACAGTCGGAGTGACCTGCGTCTTGTCAGCTCTAGTTAAAGGTAGAAAAGGAAGATATATGGCTATAAACAGTCACAAAAACGGTATTCTCATCACGGGCCCCAATCGTCAGATTGAACTGCCGCTGAAAAGTGAAGCTGTGGTCTGGCGCGTCCATGACGATGGTCCACGTCCCAGCATGCATCTCTGAGAATGAGATGGCGCTGTAAATTGTCAGACGATCTGATCTTTCAATCAGCGGAATTCTTAAAATTGTTTACCATGACGATGCTTGCTCCAGCCCGTCAGGCTGAGAATCAATGGGCGAGCATTCGTAGCCGTAAGCATCCGGCGAGACGAGAATAGGGGTAATGGTGGATTCGACACATCCTACCATTGTTAGTTTTGACCCAAAAAGCCAGATAACCAAGAACCCCCCTGGGCCATACCCGCAAACACCGAGGTAAAAACAAAGTCCCTGTCGGAGTTGCCGTCGACGAGATAGGAGCCACCGTCGGTGTAGTCGAGTCCGGAGCAAGTGCATTGTTCATCGTTAGTGCCGTCCTCCGCGCCTTGGGCATGCACACTGACAAGCAGCACGCCCATCACGGCCCAAACAAAGTTGACGGACAGCATGGTGGCAAGTTTGTTGTGCGCAAAAGACTTGCTTCGTCGTCCCACTCCGTTGAACACCCGCCAGGCCTGTGACACGTCCGGGGAATAGCCTGGTCTTGTACACCCAGTGACCCAATACACTCGGTCAGAGGGACGGTCCAAATTGAAATGTCGCGTCTCTACATCTTCCCGCGATCCTGGTCATGGGCTCACGGAGACGTGCTCTGAATTGTAATAGTCCGGTGGCGGTATGGGGCGGGACGATATTGCATCTCGAATTCAACCGGACTGAGCA
This sequence comes from Chaetomiaceae sp. PYS4301M, assembly GCA_023628425.1. Classification (NCBI taxonomy): domain Eukaryota; kingdom Fungi; phylum Ascomycota; class Sordariomycetes; order Sordariales; family Chaetomiaceae; species Chaetomiaceae sp. PYS4301M. The sequence continues at coordinate 168,872 of JAMAKR010000027.1, forward strand.
CACATCGGACTGTAGAACCGGCATGCCTTTTGGAGCCGCACTGTGACTCGTCGGGGTGTGTTGGATGTGTTTCCATTTATAGCACACCTGGAGAAGATCAAGAACGGCAGTTCATGGCAAGGGGTCTGATGGGAGTTCGGTTTAGGCGTGGTGTAGTTCGACGATATGGGATGAGACAATATTACAGATCAGGCCGGCACCACTTCACGTGCTCATGTTCATGGGTTCATTTTCAAACCCCATTAGTTATGTATGTTCTTATAGTACCAACCATCCCGGAGTGTTGTGGGGAAGTGGTACGCGCTCTAGACCACCCTCAAAAACAACGGAGGCGGGGGTTGTAGCAGCGTCAAGTAGCAAAATCATACCATCGCGCGCCACTAGGTCTGGTGAAAAGGATTGTTGGGTGTGTTTTGGTCTGTGGGGCACATTTTCCTAGTGTCACACTGCAGGGAGCTTCTTGGTAGTGAAAATAAGGGGGTAAAGTTGCCATGTTCTTTACAAAGGAGAGCTGCTCTCTAGAGCTAGTAAATATACAAAAGAAAACCCCCTCTACCTACATACCAAGCTTCTTGGATTCTCCACCAAGCTCTCACGTACCTGTCACACTAATGAGAGCTTACTAAAGTATAGTTTAGCTGCAACATACCCCCTAGTTGGGCCGTGTATGTAGCTCAACTATAGATATCGCTAGCTTCAAATCGTAGTGTTGAGGCCGATCGTTGGTAGTTTGTAGTCTAGTCGCCTATACCTAGGGGATGTTTTAGAAGCCAATTCTAACTAATTAGAAGCTAGGATTCTAGGGTTCCTAGCTCCTAGTATTTCTACCACCTTCGTAGCTAGTCGTGTAACCAACCTTTCAACCTACAACATTACTACCACCAACAACAACAACAATAACAACAATAAAATGCCCTTCCTCGCCGATATCGAGATATTAGGCTCTACATCGCCGTCCCCTACTCCCAAGCTCCCGCCTACTACCTTGCTAGTACCCCTGCAATAGTAGTAGCAATAGTCACTACAATAGTAGCTACCCTCCTCCCCCACTATACCTATATAAGTAATTCCTTTGTTTTCAAGCTCTTAAACTAGGCTAATCAACCCTTTAGCAAGAACAAATATCTGAAAGCTAGCGAGTATATAGAGCCCTATATACACTATATACACTTAGCTCTTACTAGCTATACCTTTAATATATATTTCGACTACTTAGGCCCTTATAGTTAGCGTTGCTAGGCTTACTCCTAGTATAACTATAGCTACATTCCTCTATAGGCTCTTATTTCGTAGCTCTTGTTCCTTTACAAGCAGTTAGTTAACCTTAAAGTAGCCTAGAAACTACTATCCCCCTCGCTACTATCTAGAAGGAACTCCTTCTAAGATAGAACCTAGTAGGTTCTTTATCCCTCTTTTTCTAGCTTTCAAACTAATATTTCCTAGCTCTCTAGCCCGCTAAAGCTCTATACGAAGTATATAAAGCGCTACACTCGCTGCTCAAGGAGTAGTAGGAGGAGGAGGAGGATATAGAGATAGAGGAGAAGGAGGAGGAGTAGGAGTAGGAGAAGGAGGAAGAGGAGCTAGCCCTATACCTTAAAGTAGTTAGGGAGCTAGTAATTGCGCTTTAGTGTAAGCTTAACTATAGCTATAGTTGAGTTCGCTAGTACCTAGCTTTCTATAGTTTTTTTTTTTTTTTAATTTTTTAAGATACCTATATCTAGGAGCTCTATCTAGCGCTTAGGAGCTCAACTCCCTCAATCAATTGCTCTTACCCCTTATATTTTCAGCGTTAACTATATACTAAATACTCTAGAGGTTTAGAAGAGCTTTAAAGTACTTAAACTTCTACTTCGAAAGCTACTTAGTCAACTTATTAGCTAGTATTTACTTTGTTAGTAGATAGACTACTTTAAAAGCTCCTTTTATATACTCCTAGTGAAGCTATATATTATAGATATTAATATACTGAAGCCTAGTATTTATATACTCCCCCTCTACTACAACTAGTTGAATCGTTTATTAGTTGTTGTAGAAGATAGTCTATAGCTTTAAGAGCTTGAAAGCGAGATCTTGGAATAGTCTTTAGAGTACTATTATCTCTTTTCTAGTATTTGCGAAAGCTAGGAGCTTAGCTTTAGTAGATAATATAGTTATAGTAGCCTAGTGTATAGCCTTCTATATAATAGCTCCTTTAAACAACGAGATGATATATCCCTAGGATAACTAGTAGATATTAGTATCGTCGGCGAAGGAAGAGTCTAATATAATAGCCAAGAGCTATACAATAAGCTCTCCTCTATATTGAATTCCTAGGAATCTTGTATTATAAAGGTATCGAATCACCTACTTTGTATCTAATAGGTATTTAGGAGCTAGGTTTATAAGGAATTAGGAGAGCTTTATAGTAGTAAATACTATATCTAGTCTAATTATAATAATATAGTAGAGAATCGATCCTATAAGCTCCTAAAACTCCTTGATCTCTAGCTTGTTTATCTATCTACTAAACTTCTTAAGCTCTTCACTTCTAAGGGGTATTGAAGGGAAGCTCCCTTTTATAAGACTATACTATTTAGCGATCTTTTCGATATACTAGTTATAAGCAAGCTAAACCTTTCGAGCTCTCTAGTCTCTAACTACCTTGATTCTAAGGAACTAGGCAATATCGCCCTATTTATAGACCTTATAGGCCTTTCTAATTCCCTATATTATAGGCTCTATAGCTTTTAAGTTGTTCTTATAGTATAGGACTAGGATATTATCAATATAGAAGACAACGATTATATACTTATCTTTATTTATAAAGAGGTAGGGTTCTTCGTTAGATAGTTCTATTCCTAAGCTCTTAAAAGTCTCTATAAAGTGATAGTACTATAAGAGTAGCAAGTCTCTTAAGCTATATAAAGTTGTTTTAAGCTTTATATACTTTCCTAGCTTCTTAAATCTATCTAAGAGCTTATAAAAGACTAGCTCTCTATCCTCTCTTTTAGTATTGAGGAAGGCTTATACTATATTAAACTACTTAACTTCTAGGTTGAAGTAAGCTACTAAAGCTATTATAAACTAGAATAACTATACTATAAGCGTTGCTATATAGGTGCTCTCTAGAGAGTTGATATCTTATATATCTCCTTGTATATAAATGTATACCTTGCACTTATTGAAGTAGCTATCTTGGTCGAATTTATAAATGAATACCTATTTTAGGGGTAGTAGGCGCTTAGTAGCCTGCTCTTATAGGATTTCCTCCTATATTTACTTACTTACAAGCTTTTAAATTTCCTTGTAGGTAGCTATTTTAAACTCTTCTCCCTTTAGATAGTTATAGAGGTCTCTCTACCTACTTAGAACTTTAATAAAGTCTTCTACCTACTAGGGAGCTCGTTAATATATTATAGCAGCTACTACTATATACAATATTTAGTATTAGTCTCTATTTAAGAGCTCTTCCTATTGATTAAGTAGGAAAGTCTTATAAAAGAGGCGCTATATCTAGCTCTCTAGACTAATCTTCAGCTAGATAGCTTAAATATACTTTAAGTTTAGTTTCTAAACTCTCTTGCTTCTTCTCGTTGAAGGGCTATAGTTAATCCTTAGCCTTCTTTATAGTAGAGAGCTTGGTCCTAGTTGCTCTAGTTGCTCTAGCGGCTTTATAGCGCTCTTAGGTATAGAGTCTAAAGTAGCTAGCTTCTCTTTATAGAGTTCAACCTTATCTCTTACTTCGCTATTGCTATCTAGCTCGCTCGAGGTTATTTATTAGAGCTCTCTATACTCTAGCCCCCTACTCCTTTCCTTAGGAGCGTCCCTATCTCCTACCTTTATAGAGCTCTTTAGTAGAAGATCTAGTTCTAGGGACTATTTAGAGGTTAAGAGTCTACTATACGCTTCTTCTAGAGTATTCCTATTGTCTTTAGAAGCTTCTAATTATAGCCCTACCCCCAAGTTTTAACCTAGTTGCTCCTAAGAGCTAGGTTCTAGCTCTTAAGCTAATAGTAGCTATACTACTATAATAGAATCTCTAATAGGTTCATCGTTCGCTAGAGCTTACAATATTTATAGAGCTCTTATCTCTAGACTAGTATCCTAGTCCTCATCGTCCTATTCGAGGAGATCTACCTCCCTACTTATAATTATATAAAGTAGATTCTCTAGCTCCTTGCTAGTATAATAGAATATCTCCTTATTAAAGGAGACGTTATAGGTAATAATGACCTTTGTAAGCTTAGGAATCTATATATAGAAGATATTAGAAGCTTCGTAGCTAATAAGATACCTAATATAAGCTTATAGGCGAACTTTATATCCTCTATAGTCTTTCCTAGCTTCTTAGTCCTTCTTGAATATATAAGCTCTATAGCTATATACAAAGGTATTGCTCTAGTTAGGGTATAAATCAGTAGTTAGAAAGCTTATATAGTTTAGCTCCTAGAAATAGAAGTATTGTAAGAACTAGGTTAGGAGTACTTTATTTAGGCTTTTAAATTAATTTCTCTAGCTTAGACTAAGGTTAATTAGGTAGGCTATAGCTCTAGTAGTTTTATACTATAGCTTCTTTAGTAAATTCGCTATAAGTCCTATTACAAGTATACACTTTGTTATCTCTTACCTAGCTCTTTCAATTACCTTGTTAGGCTTATAAGTATTGGAGGGTATAGGTTCGATTTCGATACCTAGCTCGCGAGCCTACCTTTAGTACTCTATTTACCTTCTAATTCTAATTGTTCCTAGCTCTCTATCTTATTGGAACTTGTAGATCGAAAGCCTATACTATCGCCTTACCTAGCTCTTAAAACGCTAGAGCTAGGTATAAATCTCTATACCTGTTTTGTTAAGAAGGGGGAAAGGCTACAGCTTTCTACTATACTCGTCCTTGATTATAAGTAGGTAAATAGAACTATTAAGAGCTAGAGGGTACTTGAATAGGTCCTAATAGACCCTCTAGAATAGCTATATCAAGTGGTTTTCTAATATAGTCCTCGAGACTACCTAGGAAGTATATACTCGAGTATAGCTCTTGCATTTAACTTACATTATCCTATTGATCTTAATATTCTATATACTATAGACGAGGTAATAGAAAGCTTCTAGACTAAGATAGCTAGCTCTTAGGTACTAGAGCTCTTTAGTATCTTCTCTTAGGCGTTTAGCAGCCTTACTTCTTAACTACTATAAGCGGCCTAACACTTCTTTTATTGTTGCTTCAAACATTACAATACCTATAAAGCTTACTAGGACCTAGGAGTAGGTAGAAAGAGGCTTGTATTTAAGAAAGGCAAGATTATAGTAGCTCTTAAGCTATATAAGCTTAATACTAGTTTAGAGCTCTTTTCTATATTATAGGGAGTAGTCGAGCCTACAATACTAGATATTAGAGCAGCGAAGTAGAGCTTCGAAGACGATATTAATATAGAATCCCTCTACAACTACTATATCTTCTAGAATCAAGTCCTCTATTCAAGAGCTATATACACTATCTAGAATGTTCTTAATAACCTTCTTACTCTTCCCCTTAATTAGGAAGCTCGCTATACTAGTAAGTACCTCCTCTCCTCTACTTATAAGCTTAAATAAGTCCTTCACTAGGAGCTCCTCACTATTAACTAGGTAGACTATACTATAGTTGTTGATCAATATACTATTTAAGAGTAGGTACCTAGCTACTTTATAGTAGCTAGAATCGATAGAGTAGACTATTACCTATATTCTCAGCTTTCCTATAATAGTTAGGTCTATTACACTTACGTTGATTAAACCTAGGTAGGAAGGGGAGCTATTTAGCTTGCTCTTTTAAGCTTGACTATTAGTCTAAACTCTATACTTCTCTTATAGAGAGCTCTATAGCTTATTAAACTTAGCGTTATTTAGCTACTCTTAGATTTCTTAGTACTTCTTTTCCCTAGCTTTCGTATATAGAGAGCCCCTACTAGTCTAGGCTTTCTTAAGTATATCGTACTTATTAGCCTTCTAAGGGTATTGTTAGTAGTTAGTTGGTCTATAGAGGTAAGGGTTACCCTTACTACAAGCTCTCTATTAGTTAGAACCTTTAGTTTTTAGAGCTCCTTTAATGTCGTTAGCTCTTGAATCCTTGCCTAGTTCTACTACTTAGAGGCTCGTACTTATAAAGATCCCTAGAGCTAAGGTACCTTCCCTACTCTTATTCTCCTAGATAAGAAGGCTAAGCTAGTAGGAGTATTGAAAGAGGGTAGATAGCTCTCTCCTATAGCTCGCCTCCCTAAGAGCTTCGAAATAGATAATATCCTAGAGCTACTATCTTGCCTAGTTAAGGGCAATCCTTTCTATAACTACACTAAGAAATTCCTTGTAGCTACGAATGCCCTCGAGCTCTAGGATTTTAAAGGAGCCTACTTTAAAGAACGCGATCTTCCAATCCTAGTACCAAGCTTCTATATTGATCCCTCGCTTAGTAGTATATTAAAGTATAGCTCTATATTCCTTAGTAGCTATAAGCTTCTCTATAGCGTCGCTAGGCGTAATTATAAGCTTAAAGTATTGGAAGAGCTCCTAGAGGCCTGTTTTATTATCCTAGAGCATCTAATACCTAGCGGTATTTAGGAGATCTAGAGCTATAGAGCTATCTATCTAGCTCGTGATCTTCGTGTAGCGGCTCCTCCCTTTCTCCTATAGGGAGAGCTAGGTATAGTAGTCGGCTTATATATACCGCTCCTCTATTAGGATATCGCTCTTAGTAACTAGGACCTTTATCGGCTAGTATTTCCCCTAGCGCTATTTAGTAGGGAGAGCCTCCTATATAGCTATAAGAGCTTTAAAATCGCGTTTATTTTTCTCCTTGGCTACTCTCTTGGCTATTCCGCATTTAGGGACCTCTAGCTCCCTAGGTTCTTACGTTTAGTTCGAAGGGTCGATGTACTTCTAGACGTCTTGTTCAACCACCTTACTTTTAAAGGCGATGTACTATTCGGTCTAGTTAGTTTAGTCCTTAAGGATAACCCTCTACGAGAGCTCGGTTGTAACTATAACGATGATACTAGGCTCTAGAGCCTGTAAACAACAGTGGACGAAAAGAAAGAAGGGAAGAGCGAAGCTCTTAAACAGTGTCTTAGTAGCTATATACAAGCAATTAGAGCGCCAGGCTTATAACTGTCACACTATAGGGAGCTTCTTAGTAGTGAAAATAAGGGGGTAAAGTTGCTATGTTCTTTATAAAGGAGAGCTGCTCTCTAGAGCTGGTAAATATACAAAAGAAAACCCCCTCTACCTACATACCAAGCTTCTTGGATTCTCCACCAAGCTCTCACGTGCCTGTTACGCTAATGAGAGCTTACCAAAGCATGGTTTAGCTGCAACACCTAGTGTAGGGCCATCTTCTTGGTACCATTCTATATTGCTCGCTGTCACAGATAGAGAACAACAAATCAAGCCGCTTGTGCTACCGTTAGTCTATAATAATGCCCAAAAAAAAGAAGAAAAAAACCTTCCTGCGATGGCACAAGGTCCAGACTGCGCCTCCTCGCTCGAATTATTTCACCCCAGCAACCAGCCAACATGACCAGCGCAACCAACGTAAGCCAACGTATTCTCTACATGCATACCTCAGGTAGCCAACGCAGCCAACGCAGCCAACGCAGCCAACGTGGGCGATTTTTTTTTTGCAGCGGGATATCAGCCCCCTCTCCCCCGCCCAACAACAATTCATCCCTAGGTACCTTACTTGCAACGAGTGCCCTCAACACACCACACACAACTGTCTCCGCCGCCCATTTTTGGCCTTGAAGGTCGGCGCACAAAGCTCACACAGTCCAGCCCACCACCGCGCAGGTAAAGGTATGCACCGCTCGCCGACCAGCATGTCTATCTGTCAATCAAGCTAACACTGCCAGGGTTCCGCCGCCTGCCCCGACTCTCACCATTTTGTCCATTTTGTCCATTTTGTCCATTTTGTCCATTTTGTCCATTTTGTCCATTTTGTCCATTTTGGGCAAAGTATGGGCTCAAACTGGTTCTCCGGCTGCGATCTCGTCGAACGCTTCCGCCATGCCTACATCGGCCCGCGTCCCCTTGTGAACGGCCAGCAGTGGATTGTCTGGGACTGGGACCAACGGCGCGCCATCAACGTTCTCATTCCTCACGAGGCCGACGAGGACTTTATCTACGAGGCCCTCAGCAAGTTTATCGACACCATCCCGCCCGACGTTACTCAAGTCGAGCTCGACGAACAAGGCGTCCTCGTGGCCACGTCTTCCAACCCCCGCGATAACCACTCCTGGGTACCCTTCTACCCACTACGTACCGAATTCCCCCGACATGTCGCTACACTCCGCCGAGAGGATCTCACTGAGGTCGACCGGCTTGGATTGCAAGTCGATCTTGTCACCTACTCGCCGCCATCACAGCCAGCCGAGACGAGGCAGGCCGTCTTCAAGTACTACATCACCGAGGGCAGTGTCGCTTCTTGGTGGCACGAAGCAAACTGTGTAATGCGTATACCACCCCACCCCAACATCGTTCTATTCGATGCACTTGTTGTGGACTCGATTGATGCCGTCGACCGGGTAGTTGGGTTCACCACCCGCTACATTGCTGGCTACACCCTAAAAGAGAACGATACACGCATCTTCAAGCTGAAGTACCTGCAGCAACTCATCAATGTTTGTACCAAGGTGTTGTCTTCTTGCCCTCCCTAAATATAACTAACCAAAGATACAGGTTGTCGATTACTTCAACCTTCAGCTTGGCATTGTCCAAGGCGACATTTGCCCCTGGAACTTGCTTATCGACTCAAGCACGGATAATATCCAGCTCTTTGACTTCAACTCGGGGGCCAAGCTCGGTTGGGAAGGCGATAAGGAGAACAACTTTGAGTTCCAGTACGAGGAAGACCGTAACGATGTCAAGTTCGTCATCTTTACTGTGCACCAGCTCATCACACGAGAGTTCAACTTCCGCCAAGAGTTCTACCCAGACGAGCTGGACGTATCTGAGATTATGGGGCAGGAAGATTGGGAACAGCACCCAGACTCGAAGCTCGACAGCCCTGTCGGCGAGTACCGCCGCCTCCTTGCCGAGTGGGTCAAAAAGCGAGCCGACAACAACATCGACCACTTCTCCAAGGCATCGCAGCCGCTCGAGTGGCCGCCGCTCTACGTCGACGACCCGTTCCTAAACGCGGACGCGAGTCCACTCAACAGGAAGGGCAGGCTGCGCGAGGTCATGGTCGCGCTCGGGAAGGACTTTTTGGAGTGGCAGCGTCCGCCGACGTCCTCCATGCCTCTCCTGCAGGGCCAGCGTCTTCTTGCCACCGGGGAAGTGGTTCACGATGGGGATGTCGCTGGCACCTCCCCTGCATCCCCGGCTCGCGCGTCCGGTGCCGCATCCGCTGAACCCTAAGTACGTGATAGGGCCACGCCGAGGAAGACGCTCTCGACCCTGGGCTCCCGGGTTTTGTGCGCCGACCAAAAAGACCACGCAGTTAGGGGAGAGGGTGGGAAGAGAACGTCCGGTGGAGGGATCAACATGCCGTGGCGGGAAGATGGATGTGTCTGGGAGAACGTTTGTGGCTGCTAAGCTGCTCGGAGCTTGGCATCCGTATGACGGCTTATTCCACAAGCGTTCGGGGCGTCTCTTTTGTATACATCTAAATAGGTACCCACACTCGCTCGCTCTTCTCAGGCTGTCAGGGGAGCTTTGCAATGCACTCTTCATTGTCTCCCAAGTATACGCTACCACTCCCTCGTTGCAGTGTCACAGAGTCGGGGCTGTTGAGAGCGTTGTAGGATGTCATGGTGCGGAGGAAAGCGCACGAGGCCGTCAGATGCGCGGGCAGAATGCCAGGTTACACGATTCGTGTGGCGGCAGTCAGGGGAGCAGGACGGGCGCCATTTCAGCTTTTGTGAGCTAACAGGTCCAGAAACGCGTTTTCGCCCTCCCAACAATAACGACAGCTTCTGGTCTTCGCTGTTGTCCAGAGGGTGCGGTTTTCTCCTCATAGCTACCAGTTCTGGACCCTTCTGAGCAGACCGAGAACCTTTAGGGGCAAAACGTCAGTGGGACTGGGTGAAATACCCTGTAGACACATGTAATTTTATTCCAGCATGGTGCCAGAGTCATAAGTATGTACTTGAAGAAGCGTAGCGATTTCTGTGTCATGCAATCCAAGGGCGGCGTGCCCCATTTTCTCGGCGCAGGTGACCAGTTGCCCCCTTAAACATCCGCCGTCGACCCGCCATACGAATGAATCTAAACACCTCAAGTAAACAGTCCGCTCAGGTTAAATAATGCAAAGAAAAAGATGAACGAGGTACTCACGGTATGATCATAGCACCCCTCAGGCGTCTGATACAAAAACGCGCCAGTATTCACAAACAACTCATCCCCTGCACAAACCAACCACGCCGCCGTATTCGGCCGGTTGATGTCGGCCACACTCCAAGTCAACGTATCCCCCTGAAACGCGAACGTGCCGTACGTGCCCTGCGTCGCCTCGAACCAGGTCCTCAGCTTGCGCTGCGTCTTGTCGGCCGGGTTCTCGACGTGCATGTACAGTGGCGGCTGGCCGCCGAAGCGGTGCCACACCAGCTGGCCCGACACGATGTTGAACTGTCCCGCGTTGGACGCCTTGGAGACCTCGGCCAGCGGCGCGCTGGTCGCCACCGGTGCCGCCTGCAGGTAGCTGTGGAAGTAGGGCGACGCCACGGCACGGATCCAGTACCAGCCTGATTCGAGGGTTGTGGGGGTTGCTGTGCTGCCGCCGTTGTTGGTTGGGGTTGAGGCTGGGGTGGTTATGGTTGTGCTGGGCTTGGTGGTTGTCAGGGTCGAGGAGGACGTGGTGGTACTGCTTGTGCGGGCCGAGGAGGACGTGGTGGTGGAGGAGGTTGAGCTCGTGGCCGGAGCTGCTGTGGCCGCGCCCGGGTAGCATTGGGCGTAGTACGGGCTAGTCAGGGGTGGTTACTGATATGGTTCTTTCTTCGAGGGGGAGCATCGAGCTGGCTTACTTGTAAGTCGTGCAGCCGTATCCAGGACCGCAAGCACTCGGGCCTGAATAACCTATGCCTCCACATTGCCCCCATGCTCCTGCGGTTGCTTGGGCAGCTGCCGCCGCAGCGAAGAGGGGGAGAGACGAGACTGAGCGCATCTTGAGCTGTTGGACAAAAAGGAGGCTCTTGAAAGGACCAGGGTCTGGTGTGCGCCATGGGTGTTAGCCAGGACGGGCTCCTTTTGTAGTTCATTTTGGCCACCCCCGTCTGCAACTGGCCCGGCTCCAAGAGCCCCGCGGATTCCTGATGAGACGACGAATACCAAGGCTCTAGACTGAACCAGGAAATACACTACGGGACTTGAACAACTGTTTCCCGAAACGCAATGGTATTCCTGGGGTATGCGGGTGTGTTGCGAAGACCATGACCTGGTTTCCGGGTCGTTTGTGGATCGCTGAAACACGCAGCGTCGCATTAGGCATGGTGGCCGCCGCGCAATTCGGACCATGGTAGCAGTGCGGCCCCGTACCGAACGGAGGCTGACTTCCGCGATGCAACGGTCCGGCGCGCAGGGCGGGGAGAGGCTTTTCCAGATTGTCATCTTTCTTGACGTCAACGGCGAGAGGAGACGGATGATCAAACGGTGGAGAACGCGGATCCGCTCAGTTTTTGCTATTCCGTTTCTCAGTTCCGTTTCTCATCGGGCATTACTGACCGAAAAAGCTCTTACAATACTTACAAAGCGTCGGTGCCCTTCGCGACGATGAGGGACAGGGGTCGGGGACTGCGACAAGGACAACGGAGGTTGTGCTGGCTTGAGGCAGGGGTGCCTCGAGTTGCGTCAGGTTGTGGAGATGTGCGAAGCGCCGTCGATAATCGGCAGCCGCACCAGAATGATCGCACGGCAATGTGGGGCACCGGCAGCGTGCGGCTCCAGCGGGAGGAGTCCGGGTCGGTCCGCACTCAAGCCGGTCCTGGGGGCTCGACGACCTCCGGTCTCCATCCAAGAGTCTCCTAGGAGCTCCTCTGGTCTTCCTCCGAGCGCTTCAACCGCTACCCGAGCCTTCCTAGCCCCGAAACTCCTGCTGCACTGACGGATTGCGATCCTGCAGCGGGCAACCACAGCTCCCGGCACCCTGCATCAGTCTGCACCTGCACGCGCCGCGCCGGCCCTGGCTGGCATGATACAGCGACTCGCACGCACGGCATTGTCCAGCGCCCCAACTTGTGGCTCAGCACCCCCTTCTTGACTTGGCTGCCACCTTGCCAACGAGTCCCTTCCTGACCCCGCCTTGTCACAAGCACACGCGTGGCTGCGAGCATATGAGGCGCTGCAGAGGCATATCCCTGTGCAGCCCGCGCGCAGCTGCTGCGAGAAAGGCAGTGACGCATTGCTCCGTCTGGGCGTCGGAGTGCGACATTAGCGCGAAGGCATCAAGGGCCGCCGAGAGGACTCACCACAAACACCGTTTTCCACCTGTGCCAGTCGGGGCGCCCAGTACGTACCCCCCTCATCAGATGGTGCCTGGCATCACCTCCTTCCAGTATTCTGTAATTATCTTTGTTTAAAAGGGTCGCTCTGGGATTCTGGACATGCTTCCAGGCTTGTTAAGGCCAAAGTGCAGCGTAGAGGACGCCTTACAGTCCGCCTGGGCGTATTTTCCTCCGCATTAGAGCCAGAACCACGATAAATAGTTGGATGCTCAATTCCGCCCGAAAAGCCAGTGTGATCACCTGCAGACACCAGCTCGAGAATGCCTCCAATGGCTCTGCGCACTGCTGTAAATTACGCCTCAACTCGGCATATTTTGCGCCACCACAGCTGCAGGCAGACACCACGGTCCGCCATTTTCACAACGCTAAACTCTTCATACTTCCACCCCATATATTTCTCTCGAGTTCTTCTTCCGCTCTTTCCAGTGGACGACATACCACAACAGTCTGCAGACGGTAATTTGTCTTGCGAGGCTCCGATATCTCTCTGGGCGCATACCCCACCAAGAGTGACCGACAATTACAATGGAGGCCCTCGCGGTCGTGGGTGCGGTGGCAGCTCTTATCCAGCTCTCCGAATCCGGAGGCTGGTTTGTCAGGGGACTTTATCGCTTCGCAAAGGATGCCGGCGCCGCGGGTGTGGAGGTGAAGCGTTTTGGACACCAGGTTAGATCATCTGCAAACTCGATCGAAGTCGCTTTAATTACCCTAAATCGCTACTGCGCCAAGCACTCAACGTCTGCAGTCGTGGCATACATATCTAGAAACGACGTCCTCACCAACATCAACACGGAGGCTGAACTCGTCCTGGATCACATTGAATCCATCATCAACCAAGTCTATTCCATGCGCAGCAGATCAGTCTTCTGGACGAACATGAAGTGGAGTTTCAAGAAATCCTCGATCTTGGAGCTGTGTCCGGAGATAGAGAGGGTCAAGACAAGTCTGATGCTCTTGATGATCGCCGTCCAGCTCGAGGCACTTGCGAGTTCCAGTCCTGTTCCCGTGGCTGGTACCCTAGCTCCTAGGGATGTCGGGCTCCAAAACGAGATGTGAGTGCTCCTAAATTGAGAAAGATGAGTACATGTGCCCTGCCTCGCCTATGTAAACTAATTCCAGTTATCGCAAAGTCGCTCGCTGAGGCGTGCCATGAAGCACCACCTGCAGGCTATGGCGGGTTTAAGCCGGGAACTATCCCATGGCCGCCACTTGGACGACACTGGACCATCCACATCCATCGACCATCACGAGCAGGAAGCTCTGATGGATCTAGGCTGGAGTATGTGGGAGCACGGAAAGGTCCCTGCCAGTTTCCTGGGTTCGCGCTCGAATTCGCCAGACGGGCCGCAGGAGCCCAACAACGAAGTGACATCAGCAAGCTCTACTTCTCTCGCCTCGGCTCCATCATCCCTATCCCTTGATGGTTTATCCAGCGTTCCCATTCCTGCCGGACGGAACAATAACCCCACGGTTCCCACTGCGCCTCGCCCCTTCAGCAGGAGCCTGTGTCTCAATGCCAACTATTTCACCGAGTCCATAACCGGATACGTCACCAGTTCGTCGGGCTCCTTAAAGCACACCAAGGCCATCGTAGTCAGAGGTCTCCACGGAAATGTCATTTCCGCTCGCGAGGCGGTAAGGCTAGGCGTGCACATCGAACCCCTCGGGCCTACGGATGGTGTTGTTCTGGATTTTGGGAACCGTGGCCCAGAGAGGAGCGTCGGGAAGGTAACGCTTCAATGGAGCAGGAGCAGTCACAACGATGTGCAACATCCGCCGCTGACCGTGCGGTGTGATGTCTGTGACGACTTTCAGGAGGGTTTGATCTTTGGCAGGCCGTTTCTTCAGGAAAAATCGCGTCGTTGGTCAAGAGGAGGTGGTGCCGTCGGTGTACGAGCTTCTAGCTAAGGATTTCGGATGTAGTCATTTTCAGTATCATTCGTTTGTGTTATGGGAAGTTGCGGTTGGGGGAAGATGCGGTCACGGGCTGGTCTTGCCTCTGTTAATAGTGATAGTGGTTGTGACGGTTAGTGGACGTGAATTTTCAACGGGAGATTGTAAGTTTGTTCTGCACCGTTTCCCACTACCGTCTTTGCATGTGCTCCAGAGGCGCATGGCGGAGCGAACCAGGAAAAACACGCTTCCAGGTAGCTGGGAACCACGACCGTCCTCTTTCCTTGAACAAAATTGGTACCGCGGTGTTTAAGCCACACGCATATATCTTGGCTACCAAACCGCCCTCAAGAGACTAGACATACCTACCTGGTAGGCTTGCCGCGAGCACTACGAGGACGTTCAGTTTGCGCTGACCTGAACTCCCACTCTGGGTGGGCACAGACATGATGATGGTGGTCCTCGTCGGCAGTGCTGTTTAACTGACTTGCGTATGGAATGACTCAACCAGGGGCCTCCTCTGATTTGTTGTGCTGCCGCGTTCCGCGCATAATTAACAACAGCGAGGCTGGGTACATCGTTGGTGACGGTTGCCGAGTTGTTATCTTGTGGGCAGCTGGGTGCCAACTGCCAACGGCGATGGGGGCATTCACACAAGAGGCCAACTGCATGAAAGCTGCATCGCAGTCTTGGGGATGAGTCAAGTTGTGCGGCTGCTTGCAGGAGTAGGCGGGCGCGGGGTCGTCTGTCCTGCATCACAACGCCAACCAGAGCTCACCACGGGTGACAGGGCCAATGCTGAGCCACCGCCATGTCAGCGGGTGTTGAGTCATATGAATGCTTACCACGCGGCTGAGGGCATTCTAGGAGCCTCCTGGTGCAATATACCCCGCATCGCATGCTCAGCAGCCGATGCTTATGAGCAGGAAGGGCTATCCAAGAGCCATCCCAGTATTTCAGGTTTACCGCACAACGGCACTCATTACCTACCTTAGGCACAGGTCTCGAGGATTCTTAGAATCATGCCTTCCGGAGCTGAAAGCTTGGGACACCCCGTTGGGTCCCGCCATCCCAACCACATTGTCACTACGTACCTGGCGCAGCACATTCCGGAGTTCGCAGAACTTACAAAGCTCCGGAAAGAGGTAAAGACGGACTAGCTTCATCATTCTTGAAGCTACTCAGGAACCTTCTTACCTGAATCTGAATGCTAACGCAAATCCTTCAGGGCTGGGACAATCCGGCAGCGGACGACCATTTCAAAAAGGAGCGCCAGAAGGCCGATCACGCAGATGACGAGGGTAAAGAAAGGTTCTACCAGATGACATGCCGCATCGGCGACGAGCTCGACAGGGTCACTGGTGGTGCCTTGTCCTTCAACCTCCCTGTTCCTCGTATGCTGGCTGTCCTGGACCTCTGCATGGCCCCTGGAGGCTTCACGACCGCCGTGCTCGCCCACAACACGCTCGTCTCGGTCCACGGCATCAGCCTCCCGATGGCCATGGGCGGCTACGAGGTGCGCATCCCGAATTGGCGGACAGACCCGCGTATCACCATCCGCTTCTTGGATGTCACCATGCTGGCAGGCGAGATGGGCGTCGACGTGGACGCCGAAATCCCTGCCTCGCACCCCGATGTCTGCCGCTTCGTTTCTGAGCGCCCGTTTGACGGCGAGGAATTTGACCTTGCCTTCTGCGGCGGCACAGTGCTGCGCGGCCACGAGCGCTCCGAGTACCGCGAGAGCTGCGAGGGTACCCGGCTGCTCACCAGCCAACTGGTGCTGGGCCTTGGCCGCCTGCGGCCCGGCGGGACGCTCGTGGTTGTGATGCACAGGGCTGACTCGTGGGCGTCGGTGTGTTTGATGCATCTGTTTAGCAAGTTTGCTCAGATCAAGCTCTTCAAACCCACAAAGGGCCACATGAAAAAGTCGTCGTATTACATGGTCGCCAGGAACGTGCAGTCGCAGTCACCAGAGGCGGTAGAAGCTATTGAAAAGTGGAAAGGCCAGTGGAGGGAGGCGACTCTGGGCAGCGTTATCGTGACCGGGTCTGAGGGGGACGGAGAACTTGGGCAAGTCACTGCCACTGATAGATCCGATAGTGTCGTCGAGGGTCTTTTGGCGGACTTCGGGGAACAGCTCGTCCGACTGACGAGGCCGGTGTTCAGAATCCAGGCCAAGGCCCTGCGGACGGCGACATGGACGCAGTCAGGTTCTCGGGCTGTTGGAGCATGGCAGAGGGCATGGCGCAGGGCACAACCAACCCCTCTAACCCCATCCTCGCGCACGTAGCCAGACAGAGAAATAAAATTGTGTCATCTTGACGAGCGAGTCTTGTCGTTGTCGGGATGTAACTCGTGGATTTGACTGGGCCCGAACAACACGATCCTCCGTTTCTGACGGAAGAACACTCACCCCGATGACGGACAACATGAATGGGTAATTTTGGGCTGCAGTCTTGAGAAGGGCTTGAGGAGGATAGCTAGAAATGTCGAATCATTATTCTGGCCGATTCGCGAGACATTGAAGTAGTAGACACGGCACTGGCAGAAGGGACAGGACGGTCTCTTGTAGGAGGTGCGGAGTTCATTTTTAACACAGAGGATTTGCTTTTCCCTTTTCCCCTTCGGGGCGTTGTTCTGGCTGCGGCTAGATAGGTATCTTATTTACCTAACAAAGGTTGGAAGTTAGAGAATTGGGCAAGGCAAGGTGCCTAGGCGGCATATTCTAACTACCTACCTTTGTGTGGTCTGTTGCTGCATTGCCATTGCCTAGATGTAGTAAATAGTGGAGTCCATTGTACTGATTTTCTGCTGGCGAGATCTGTACTGCTCAAAAATTCCCAGTATAGGCAAACCAGTATGGGCCAGACGCAATACATCTTGCCCGCCCCCCCCCCCCCCCCCCCCCGCGCACAGCCTCATGCACCCTCCTACACCCTCAAAAGTCACCATACTGGCGAGATTCATATTGGCCAGTTTCCTAAAATCAGGCCCTAATTATTCAGACTGACTCTCGCTGTAGAAGAGGTATATGAAAAGCAGAGCTCTTTGTTACGGGGCCTTGAGTCCAGTCTCCTCCCAGATATCGGCGTTGAGCCCCCTGAATACCTCAACTACCTCGGGGAAGGCTGACGAAGGTATAGAGTCCGCAAAGTCCAGGTAAAGCAGAAACAAAATCGGAACATGCAAAGAACCGTCATGCATTCTCCGTAGCCTTTATGTTTGGTTTTATTGCACCCCGCCACAACCTTCTCTCCAAAGCTCAAGTACAAAGATAAACCCACCCCCCCTTTTCTTCGCCTCCACACCTCAATGCCCACGAAACTCAGTCCCCAGCGTCTCCCCACCAACCACAAGTGGCTGACTCTCGGTCATAATCCCAACCATGCGCGACCACTGCGTCGGATGCGGATTCTGCCACTGGTGCATAGTCGAGCGCTGCACCGTCATATCACCAGGCCTGAGCAGGCGCGTCTCGCCGCCATCGAGGTGCAACTCAAGCTGGCCCTCGATCTGGAGCACAATGTCGAAGCTGACGGTGCGGTGCATCGGACTGGACGCGCCGGGCGGCGTGTCGACGTACCACACAATGGTGCCGCCGCCGGGCGGGACCAGCGGCGGCAGGGTGTCGGCCGAGGAGAGGGACGTGGTGTACGAGTTCACGTCGGCGCCGTCGTTGAGGTTGAGGGGTGCCGGGCCGGGCGTGACGTATCCGAGGCGTGTCAGCGCACCGCCGAGGTCGCGGACTACGGCCAGGGGGGGCTGTGCAGCCTGTGAGAAGTAGGCTTTGCCGTCGGTCTTGGTCTCGGTGATGTAGCGGTTGGGGTCGGGAAGACCTGGTGGCGGTGAGGGGTTGGCTTGGTGATCTGCCATTGCCGGAAGACTGTCCTTGGGTTTGGGTTGAGGGAGTGATAAGAGTGATTTGATTGCAAAGCACTCGATGAGAGTTGAACTTGACCTCTTCCACCACAGCTTGGAACTGCAGACAACCGGCCAAGATATGCGGATAGGGGCAAACACTTGGGGCTAGGCAGCTCATATGCAGTGGGGGGTATATAAAACATATCTACGATGAACAGGTTCTCCCTTACACTGCCTTAAAATCCAAATCAAGACCACTCAATGACGATGTTACTTCCTCGAGACGCCCTCATCGGGTTCAGGGCACATGCGAGTTCGTCAGCGAGGGGGTATCAATTACCGTGCCACGTCCGCGCAGCTCAGCAACTTGCTCTCCCATGTAGGGAACGCCTAGGACCTCTTCGCCCCAAGTAAACAGGAGGATTGGCCAATAGTGAGCCGTTCCGACATCCCCACCAACATCCGAGTGGTTCGGAATCACGAATTCAGCCCCATGTGTGCCCATTCAGGTTCATCACCGAGGCGGTGACGCATTCGTCAGTCGCGCGTCGACTTGCAACAGCAATCATGTGTCCCCCCTTGCTGATCAGCAGCAGCAGCCAGGATGAGTCCATGCATCTTCACATGCGCCCTCTGCGGGTGGGTCATTTACGACGCAGACCAGCCTGTTTCCTGGCTGAATCAGTTTCGCGGCTGTGAGGGTTCAACATGCCAATACTTTCTCTGGGCTTCATTAACACCATGCCCCAGTGTGCTCGAACGCAGAGGGGAGAATCTCTCTCACGGGGCTCGGGCTTTACTCGGATCCGCAGTGGGGAGCCTTCATCGCCCCTCCTGACTCCAGCGCTCGGTGGGACGACCCCGGGTATGAAGCCCCAAAGGAGCACTAGTTCGGCGCCATGAGCCAGGGCGATGTCAACGGGAAGCACGGCTTCCTCTTCCATAACGACTGTTGGGCTCTTGTAAAGCAAGCCTATAACCCCACCCCGGTCCCATTGGAGAGGTTATACGATGTTCTCAACTCCGTCCCTATGGACCGCATTGGGAGGCGTCTGGACTGGGGGCATCGCGCCGGCGTTAGAGGAGAGAAGGATTACTTCCCCTGGGAACGAGGCCTTGTCAGCCAGTTGCAGGAGGAGCGGTCTGCCAAACTCTACATCGTGAGCCCCCTTGCCCTGTCCGAGGTGGACCTTGGCCGAGCCCCCGCAAGCACCAGTGTCTTGCCACTTGCGGCCATCTCACATTCCCGGATCCTCATCTTCTAGCCGAGACATCTTTGCCACACTCCCTGAAGAGATATGCTCCGCTGTCGCCGTTTTCCTCCCGACCAACGATGTCCTGAATGCTCGCCTTGCGTCAAAGTCGTTCTGGAACGTGTACGATAGCCAACAATTTTGGGCATCACGCTTCCGAGGTGCGGACTCGGGACGCTCATGGCTTTTTGAAGCCACACAGCCCCTCAAGAGCACTGGCAACGGCATTCTACGCAGGGATTGGCGTTGGCTGTACCGCCGAACTACCGACGCCCGCCTTGGGCCCGCGGCGAAAAACAGAAAGCGGGTTTGGTCCCTCATCGGACGCTTGGTGAAGATGCTGGATCTTTCGTGGAATGAGCTGCCTGTCGAGCTACCCTTTCCGTTGCAGTCCCCTGGAGAAGCAAGCCCCATTCCCTTAGAGCTTGTTGTTGGGGGCAGCAGCCCGAGTTATGCGACGCCCCGCACCCTGCCGAGCAGAGCTCGGAAGCCCAAGCTTCAACGGGTAGTTGTCCCCGCCGATGGCATCTCCCGAATCGCCGCCTCGGTTGTCCACCTTGGCGACTTGGAATACCTGGCAGGGTTATCTCTAACTGTGGCTTCTGGGCATGTACTGCGGCTGGGCTACAGCGCCGCCGCCGCCTCCGAGCGTTCTGTCAAACTGGAGGGAGCCTCTGTCGCTGGTTTCAACGTGGCAGCTGGTCTCGGCGGCATCCACGCCCTACAATGCGTTATCGGCAGTGGCATGATGCGACAACGTTCAGCTTGGCTCGGGTGTCCGGGCCATGCTCCTAGGACGGAGCGGGTGAGCGAAGTGGTCAGCGGACACGCTATGGTGTTGAAAGTCAGTTTCGATGTAAGGCCCCCCTATCCTTCTCTGTTTTGAATCCCGCTGACCAACCATGGTTTGGAGCTCAGGGCTTCAGAATGACGAGTATTGCGGTTGCCGCACACCGACCGGTTGATCTCATGCCCACGGGTTTGGGGAGTCGGGGCTCCGAGAGTCTCAGGTGCTCGGCAATCTGGCACCCCGATGTGCCGCCTCGAAGGCTCAATCTCAACGAGGGCTTTGTTCTCGCACCAGACGTATACACTCGGGGCTACACGCCGCTGGTTTGGACTTGCTTTGGTGGCCGTGGTGGCATTTACCTGCCAACCCTTGAAAAGATCACGATCATGGGAGCCTCCGGCTGCATCCATTTCTCCTTTTCAAACCCGGAGTTTCCAGAGGAAAGTCGAAGCTTTGGGCGTATTGCCAATTACGCCGAACAAGACAAGGACACCAAGGCCATCGAGCTGCTGATCGACGGGCCTGGAGGTGAGGTCATCAACAAAGTCGAGCTCTGCCAGCAGCTCCTCCCGAGGGATGCTCCTGGGTGGCCCAGTAGGCAAGGGTGCCTTGCATGGCTCAAGGTTAATCATTCACCATCTTCAGTGTCACTTTCTGTGGGTAATTGCCCCAGACTAAACGCAGGAACAGATACATACAAACCACGGGCAGACATGCGAAGTATTTTCCAGACCAACGCCCGGCAAACCGCCCGTTGTGGAAAAAGTCTTCTCGGCCGCTCCGGCCACTGCAATCACTGGATTTTATGGCGTTCAGGTATTTTCGGCGCCCTGTTTCCTCCCCTCCCTGGGCTTCTTTCCATTGGGCTGACACCCGTGTGATGTAGCGTCGTGGGGCAGGATTCTGTCTCTTTATGCTCAGTGTAATGACGGAGCCAATCCCCCAAGCATGAGTGGGATTTGAAGGTGGGACATGAGTGTATCGCTTGTTCTGGCCGATTAGGTATTAGTATCCTGTCCGAAAGTATTCGGGAGGCATTAGCGAAGGAATTCCTTTGAAGAGATCTGGCCGCCAGTGACGCGAGCAAAGGAATGCCAGTAGTCTCAGGGGCTAGATTTGCAATAACCTCTTCTGAATCTGCAGACAAGCGACATCCACCCAAGGTTTTGGCGCACATTCGCATCAAGGTCCCTCTCACATACTCCAACCCTCCGCACAGTGACCGATCCAAGACCCATCCTCCATCCCAAACAACACACTCTCAGCATCAAATCCCAGATCATGAAAAACATCCTGAAAAAACGAAGCCTGAGCAACGCCAAACCCATCCGCCGCGCCCATCACCACCCCATCCCTGCTGCCCTGACCATCTTGATGCTTATGGATATCCGAGATCTTCTGCCACATGGTCTCAAAGCTCTTGACACACCGCCCCACGCACGGGCTGAGGTGTTCCTGCAAGTGCAAGACAGAGAGCGCCTTGCTGAGGGCGTCGGCGGCGGCGGCGGCCGGGAACGCATCGGGCCGCAGCATGGCTGCCAGCAGGTGCTGCGACGCCACGAAGAGGTAGAAGATGCGGTGCCACCAGGGCAGTAGCTGCGCGCCGGCCGCGTCGGGGCTGGGATCGGCAGTGGCGGCGGCGGCAGAGTCGTAGTGGTCGTAGACCAGATCGATCATGCGGCGTGCGCTGTCCACGCTGAGCGATGCACACTCTCGCAGGATGCCCTGTCCCAAGCTGGGAGTTTGGTCGGGTGGGGATGGTGACTGCTGTTGCTGCTGCTGTTGCTGCGTCAGGCAGAACTGGGCGAGCATCGAGCGGAAGAGGAGGGTTCGGGCGTGGGCGAGCCTGCATGTGGTCGACAATGCCGTGGAGAGTCGGATGGTCAGCTTGGTGTAAAAAAGCTTGTTTCTCACCCGCAGTTTGGGATACTTCCGCCTTTGGGGCTTACCGGAGACGAAGTAAGATTCGTTGGCTGATGGTAGGTTCCGACTCCATGCCAGGGTCTGGATCTGAGGCGGCGTTGGAGCGCCAGGTGAGAGGCAAGCCGTTTTCCCACTTCTTCAGACAACTATCCATGGCTACTGCGGCGCTCAAGTCGGAGGGGTTCTGCCGTGATTGTGACAGTCCAAGGCTCTCAGCGAAGCGGCTGCTAGTGGGGACCTGTGAGAGCATAATGTGACTTGTAATTTCCTGCAGTTCCATACTCTTTATCATGTACGTGGTTGGAGCGCCAACTTGGGCTTCTGCCAGTAGGTTGACGTCTCTGTGTATTGCGTCAATCGTCCGAGACGAGGCGATCAGCGGCACGGTCGATGCCCGGTCGAGTGTCCATGATATTTCTCTAGGGGTTGGTCAGCTTAGTGGTTTGGCAAACGAAGACGAACTGTGGATTCATACCTGTCCAGATACGCGCAGTGCAGCCAAACCCGCCGCCTCAACCAGGCATCACGGCTGGGAGCGCTGGACGCGGACGAGTCCGGCAAATGGAGGCCGAGGCTCTGAGCCACGCGCACCGCGGAGCCCACTAACATCCAGGTCGTGAGCGGGTTGTTGGTGCACTGCGTGAATCGACACATAAGGAGCATGCATTGCACGACCTCGAGGGATCCGGATTCCCATATCACAGTTTCTGGGCGAAGCAAAGACCACGCCCGAAGGAAGAATGCTTTTCCTGCCTCGTCTCGTTGTTCAGCTGGCTGCACTGATTCTTGCAGCTGAGTGGACAGGGCAAACACTGTGTTCAGAGTACTCATAAAGATGCGCTCATCAAAACCAAGATCACTGCCCGCATACAGCGCCTCATACGCACGTGAGAAGCGTTCTTGGTCCAGGAGAGGCTCCAAGGGGTGCAGACGTCGCCAGTAGCTGTCCATCAGGCGATCCCCATGCTTGCGTGGGGGTAGAAGGCCGTCATTTAAGTGGACGGGTGCGCCATCATCGGAGGCGTGCTTGGGCGGAACTTGAAGGGACCCAAACAATGGAGTATTAATCATCGGAGTGGGGCAGGGCTTCTTGTGCAAGAATGGAAGCCCCAGTCTCGCGTCAATGACTCTCTTGACCTCGGTCGCAAACCCAGTAAAGCCAGACTTGCCCGAGGTGTAGTCGAGGGCGTCGGCTTCCACGCCACCAGATTCCTCTGCATTGGTCAAGGTGGACTCGGATAATGACGGTACCTGGGACTGGGACTGGGACTGGGATTGGGACGACGGCGGCCCTGGGCTCGCGAGGCCGTCAGCTGGGGGGACGGGGCGAGGACGAAATCGGGCAGAGTATCTGCAGTTGGCCCGCGTAGAGTCCGAGTCTTTCTGCTGACAGCGGCTGCAGGCTAACCGGGGGACGAATGTCAGTTTGCGGAACCTCTTTGGACTGCATGCGTGTGCAACTCAGTCTCAAACACAGCACGGACCAGGACGTCGCCCGTCACACTTCAGCTTGCGAAGACGACACGGGTCGCACGCAAGAGAGACCTTGTATCGCAGGCGAAGCAGCGGCGGGGGGGTGCTGATGCTCGGAATGCTCGGAGCCGAGCTCGGATGTGGTAGTGGTAGATTGGACGACATGATGGCAAGGATGGCAATGATGGCAACGAAGAGCGAGCAAACTGGACCGTCGCGTCGTCGCGTCGTCGCGTTGAGATCCGAGTCGCTGGGAAGGCGAACCAACCGAAGTTTTGAACCTGGAAGTGCTCACCTTCCGCCATGCTCCTTCCTGTGTCGCTCTCGTGGCGTGGCGTCTGATGACCAATCATGTGCAGTTCCGAGGCCTGTTGAACCTTTGTTCACCCCCTCCGCCTTCCTCTGTTGTTCTCGGGTAACTACCTGTCCAATCATGTGTGGTTCCGCCAACCCACCTGCCTAGAGCCCCCACTTTTACCTTTCGCGCCGGATCGCCGTGATTTCTCTCCTCGTTCTCTTTCGACTTTCGACTCCTCAAGGCATGTTCAAATAACGAGAGGAAAGGCGAGTCGGTATTTGAGTGGGCCAATGGTTCAGCAACGGGAAGCTCCATTTTAGAGGTTGGTGAGTCTCTGGCTCTCTCTTGCTGTCCCGCCTTTCCATGCTTCCTCACCTCTTTTCCCGACCTGGAACCCTAACCCGCCAACATGAGTGCTGACTCTCCCACGCCCAGCACCAAGAGGGAGCAGGACCCAGAGGATGGCACATCCTCGTCTCATTACGATGGCCGGGGAACGGCTTCGGATCCGTACGTGGTCGAGTTCGCCCACAACGACCCCACCAACCCCATGAACTTCTCCGAAGCTCGCAAGTGGCTCATCACGTCCGTCGTCACACTCTCCGTCTTCGCCGTCACGCTCACCTCGTCGGCCTACTCTGCCTCGGCTCACCAGATAAAAGCTGAATTCGGCGTTGGGAGCGAGCTCTTTGCCTTGGGAATCGCTCTCTTTGTGCTCGGCTTCGCCGTCGGCCCGGCCGTGTGGGCGCCCCTTTCAGAATTGTACGGCCGTCAGGTGCCCTTCATCATCTCACACGCCTTCATGACGGCCTTTGTCGGCGCCACCGCCGGCTGCAAGAACATGACGTCGCTCCTGGTCCTGCGCTTCCTGGCCGGCACCTTTGGCGCCTCGCCGCTGACCAATGCCGGCGGTGTCATTGCCGACCTCTTCCCCGTCTCGCAGCGCGGCCTCGCCTCGTCCATCTTTGCCACGGCTCCCTTCATGGGCCCCGTGCTGGGCCCTATTGTGGGCGGCTTTGTCACCATCAACGTAGGCTGGCGCTGGGTCCAGGGCATCTGCTGCATTTTTGTCGGCGTCGTCTTCGTCGTCGGAAGCCTCCTGCTGCCGGAAACCTACGCCCCCGTGCTGTTGCACAGGACGGCGAAGCGCCTGTCTCGAGCGAGCGACGCCTCGTACGTTAGCACCGTTGAGAAGGACAGGGGGACTATTGCTGTATCCGCCATCTTCGCCAAAACGATAAAACGACCGTGGGTGCTGCTCTTCTGGGAGCCCATCGTCCTGATCGCCTCCGTGTACATGTCGATTCTGTACGGAACCATCTACATGTTTCTCGCCGCGTTCCCGATTGTCTACCAGGAGCAGCGCGGGTGGGACGAAGGCATTGGGAGTCTGGCGTTTCTGGGGCTTGCTGTGGGTATGCTCCTGGGCCTGATGTACACCATCAACGACAACAAGCGCTACAACAGGCTGGGTGACGCTGCCACTCCGGAATCTCGCCTCCCGCCTGCCATGATCGGTGCCGTGGTCCTGCCGATTGGCATGTTCGCCTTTGCGTGGACGAATTCCCCGGTGATACACTGGTCCGCCAGCGTTATCCTTGCCGCGCCCTTTGCTTTCGGCACCGTGCTCGTCTTCATCTCCATCCTCGTCTACCTGCTTGATGCGTACACCATCTACGCGGCGTCGGTGCTCGCTGCCGGCGCCATGCTCAGGGCCCTCTTTGGTTTCGCGTTTCCGCTCTTTACCGTGTACATGTACCACGGCCTTGGCATCCACTGGGCGACTTCGATTCCGGCGTTTCTGACGTTGGCGTGCTTGCCGTTCCCGTTTGTCATGCACAGATATGGCCCGAAAATCAGGATGAAGTGCCGATATGCGCATGAGGCGGCCGTTCTGATGGCCCGGTTGCAGATGGAGCGTGGCAGGGCGAGGAGCACGGATGGGGCTGGTGACGGAAAGGAGATTGTTCCTGCATGAATCTCTTTGGTCAGTTAATTGGTATCATCAAGAGCTTTGGCTTGTGTCGAGGGCGTATTTGGTCGGTGAACTAATTAGGTGGTCGGTGTCAAAAAGCCCTATATGTAACTCTGTCAACACGATCGGGCATGCCGTGGGCATTGGGCCAGAATTAGAGTTACATACACTTTTGGATTTTCTGCTTAATTCTTTTTTTTTTTTTTTTTCTTATTTCATAATCTCAAGGACCCAACATTCAGGGCATCGAGGCACAGAAAATTGAGAGACAACAACACTCAGGCTGTCGGCATTCGGCGCGGGTCAAGTACTGACCCAGTGACAGGAAAGAGACCTTCAGGGATGGCGCTCTCGAGTCTTGGGCCGAGCTATTCCTGGCCTCTCATGTCTCGGATCATGCCAGTTTGATCAGCCATCCAGAGACAGACCCGCTTTTTGGCAAGTGCAACTGGGAACCAAGCTTGCAGCCGTTGGCATCGTGATGGAGACCCGATGTGGCTGCATTACGCTGAGCTTGGCGTAACACCATCTTACATGCAGCTTCGGGGGTGGCAGACCGCAGATGCTCTGGGCCATGGGAGGTGGGATCTGGCCCCTCGGTGAAGGGAACTGCGAAGGCTGTTCCCCCGCAAAAAATAAGCTTGGTTGCACAACTCGGAACGTCCAAGCCACTTTGACCTTACTGCAGAGGGGGGGAGATCATGTAAGTCAGATGCACAACATCGTGTTGACCGTGTCAGGCACAATCGCTGTTGTGCAATGGGAATGAAAAGAGTGGGCACCGAAAAGCGTGCAACCAACGGCGTCCGTCTGGTCTGGGCGCGGGAGCGGAGGGCGAGCCGCCCCAGCTGCAATGCACAAGTTCTCCTTGCCGGCCGTGGTGTCACGTCACAGACTCACCGCCGCCAATGGGCCCGTCGAGCGTGGCACCACGGGAACCTCCAGGTCGTGTTTGTGGTTGGGCATGATTCCCAGCCCCTGCTGCCAAGACCGATAATTGTTCTTGGCTGGAGTGGCTTGGGCCGTGGTCTGAATTCTTGTCTTGTTTTAGGTTTCTTGTCTTCTTTTCTTATTTTTCTGCTTTCACTCAATGTTCTCCATTTCCCCCCATAAAGTTATTTCACAGGTAGGAAAGCAGATTTCTAGTTCTGGAACGAACAAACCTTCTCAAGGAAAATTAAAATAGCTGATGAATATTTACTCGCATGGCATCAGCTTTTGCTGTTGTCCTCTGCTGTTGCATCGAAAGTGCGGCTGAGAGCGCTAACGCAACACCATGCCCATCTGGGGTTTCAGGACCCTCTTTTTGAAAGGAATTCTGCCTTGTCGGCTGTCCATCCAAGGCAGGGGACAAGGGGCATGCGGCTCTGCGGTGGAGAAGGAATGCCAGAGGAGGAGGAGGAGGAACAGGAGGAGGGTAGCTGGCGGAGCGGACAACGGAGCAAATTCCCCGGTGCCCGTTGGCTTGTGTGCTGTTTGTGTGCTGTGTTCGCCTCTGTCACCAATAACGTTAAGAATTACCGCATTTGGATGTGGTGAGGAAGAAGTGAATAAAGAGCCTGAGCCCCCACGCCTTTCTCTTTCTCTGCATCCCCCCTGGTCAGCCACATTCTTCGTGAACACCATCACCACTCCACAGACCACCAGCGACCCGAGGCCCGTCTTGTCAACAATCAACAATGGCCGACGCTGCCGCACCAGAGCAGCAGTACGCTGCGCCGGCAGCCGGAGTTGTGCAGGCCCAGCAGGAGCAATACATCCAGGAGACTCCCAAGTGGGTGGTGGTGGTGCGCGGCATTCAGATCTTTTTCGGGTTCGTGATTGTCGTCATGGCCGGAGTCGTGATCCATGGCGTGGCCCTGGGCGCCAATGGCTTTGCCGTGGTCTGCGTAAGCCTCCCTCCCGTCGTCTGATGATGATCAGAGTCTTTGAGGTCTGGACTGCCCACACTGACTCGAGACTCGGACTCGCAGGGCTTGTTCACATGGATCGCCGTTACCTACATCCTCGTCGCGGAGAAGGTCGAGTCGGCACGCAAGTTGTACAACATCTGGGCTGTTCTGGCTCTCGACTTCCTCATGGCGCTCTTCTGGATGGCCTCGCTCGGTTCCAACGCTGCGCTCCGCGCCACCTTTAACACCAGTGTCCACGTCTCAGGCTGCACCAGCAACGGCAACGCCATCAACAGCCACACCTGCAACATTAGCAAGCGGCGCGACCAGGCCGCCGTCCTCGATGCGACCGGCCTTGCGCTGGTGAGCGCCGTTGCCGGCCTTAGCGCTCTGCAGTGGTAAGTCCATGCCTAAGCAAATACCAGCCCAACCTGGAGGGGAAGAAGAAGAAGAGAAAAGAAAAAGCAGGAAGAAGAGAGCAAACGAACCCAAATACACTGACACCAACCCCCCTTCTCCCCCGCAGGCTCCTCTTCATCGCCACCCTCGTCTTCCACGGCCATACCTACCGCCTCTGGCACCAAGAGCACAAGAAACCCTCGGTCGACAACGCCACAGTCGAGATGAAAGCCCAAGGCGCCCCGATGCTGGCATCCCAAGAACCCACCGCCGCCACCCCCCAATACACCGACACACAACAATACCACTCCCAAGTCTACCCCCCACACGAGCAGCAGCAGTACCCACAACACGAGCTCCAACCCCCCTCCAACACCCACCAACAACAACAACCCACCACAGTCTACGACCAAACAACAACAGTAACAACAACCTCCCCCGCCCCAAGCAACCCAGCCGTCTACCTCCCGCCCCAACACCCCGACGCATACGCCCAGCACCATGCCGCCTACCCGCCGCAGCAGTATCCTTACGTGGACCCCAACCAGCAGTACCTCCAGCAGCAGCAACAGCAGCCGTACAGTCCCCACGGCACGCCCGCGCCGGGAGCCCAGGCGGGGTATTATCCGCCGCAGCAGCAGGCACCGCCAGCGCAGTAGTCGTGGTTGTTGAGGGAGGTTGGAAGCATGGGTCGGACTGAGGGTTGGCGGTTGCTGGGATAAAATAATGGCGGCCAATGTGAGGGTGGGGGTGGGTGGAGGTGGGGTTTTGGTTGGGGGTTTTTGTTTGTTTCCAAGGGGTTTGCATTGGGTATTATTGAGAAGGGCCTTGGGTTACGGCAATATGTGACGATGATGATGTGGAGATCAAGTTGTTGGGTGGGAAAGATGAGCTGGACAGGACACAGGACTCAACAGAAATGAGTGATGGGGATGTCTGCGCAATAATGATTTGGGGGAGGGGAAAGGGCGAGTTGGGCAGAGAGCGTGAGGTTTTGTTTTCCCGAGACTTTTACGTTGTGTTTCTGGGGGTATGGTAGATTTGTTGTAGAAGTTCAGTTGCGAGTGGCTGTGAGTAAAAGGGGGCGTTGGGGAAGAGAGACTTATACACCTCCGTTTCAAACATGGGCGCAGTATTGTGGCTGGGGTGAGTTGTGGTTTATGGCAATTGTAATCCACGTGTTGGAATTTCACGTGGTGTCTGCTGATCACAAGACCCAGGTCAGCCTCTGAGTCTTGCTTTGTCTCGTTGCTTCCAGTTCTGCACCATCTCACAGTTGGGTTTGCGCCTCGGAAAGAATCGGGGAAACAGGCTGGAGTTTGACAGGAAATATCCAGAATATGAGAACCAAAACAACATCCAGTCTTTATCTGCTGGTGTCTGAAAAGTGGACTGCCAGGTACTGCGTCTGACCTGGACTGCCATGACTGCATTGCCCATACTGGGAGTTTTTGAGCAGTCTCGAGGCAGTACAGATCTCACCAGGATGACCAGAAAAACACTATAATGGACCAGGCAATGCAGCAACAAACTCAACAAAGGTACATGGCCAAGGCCTGTGAGAAAACGGTCCATGGAGGTGCTCTGACAGTGGACTCAAAAACGGTCTTTCTGCAGCCGAAAGGAGTAAATATTGGGGCGTTGGGCTGTACTGTACATACTGCGTAGTTTGGAACCGCTCAGCAGTTTTACATATAATATAAAAATCAGGCTGTTAACAGGAGGTTCAAAACCCGAGTCTCCCCCATTTGCGTTCCTGCCATGCAATTAGTAACAGACACAAGCACGCACATGGTTGGACCTAACAGACCAGAGACCAGGACAATGACAGTGCTAACGCTTGGGTCCCTTCACTCATCATGTATGGCATCACTCCCGTCAATGCAGTGTCACCCGAGACCTTCCCCAGGCCACAGCCACGTGCACACGCCAGCTCCTTGCGTCAACCACTCAAAAGTCTCTCGCCGTGGGATTGTTGATATCATTGCGTAGGGAGAACAAGGAGACAGGTGCATTGAGTCTGTGCTTTGCCGTTGTTTTGTTGACACGAGCACAGACCGGGTTTGTTAAGCAGATGTCTATGTGTGTACTGTACAAACAAAGTGAAGTAGGCCAGAGCTTCTGCATAAGGCCGTGGCTCTCGCACACAAAGGTCAAGAGCCTTTGCCTGCCCTCACCAAGAACATCCGAGCCCATACATAGGAGGGTTGCACGGGGCTATTGCTGTTGTTAGCTCCCCACATGTCTGGTGTCTTATCCCCAAACTGAGACCTTGGCCCTGGTCATGGCGAATTGGCTTTGCTGGGCATGCACCTGCATGTCTTACTGGGCTGAGTGGTCTACAGCCAGCGCTGCCATGTAATTCATTTTCTCACACCCGGAGTTTGCTTTCCCCTCCGAAACCTTCTACCTGTACGCATAGAATATTCTCTCCAAGCCTTGCCTTCAACAAAGGTCTTGAGCCGGATGTTGTCCCGGTGTTGGGAACATATAGTGGAAGGTGGTGGAAGGGCTCGCCAGCATGAGAATGCATGGCTTCGCATCCGCCCAGTTCGAGTTGGGACAACCGTGATAATCCCATGTCGGAGGCGGGTATTGGGCCACTGACCTGCGAACCATGTCCATCTCATGACCACGGCAGCAAAAGTCTGCCCTTGCACACAACCATTCTAAACAAAGCGGCCAATGACACACAGGTAGACGCGGATCTGGACCCGGCTGTCACAAGGCCCCATGATTTCTTGCCCTTGACCCCCTTCGCTCCCTCTTCCTCTCCTCTTTCTCACCACCGCCCAACGACCTTGGAGGGAAGCTTGCAGGCGTCACCTCTGCGTCGCTTCTTCTTCTCTTCTGTCCATCCTTTTTCTCCTCTCCCACTCTCTCGACACGCTGAAAACAGAGATCCTCTCTGCTACGCACATCGTCGTGCTGCCTGCTCGTTCCTCTTCCTTGGGGCGATACAACTATCCCATTCCGTCCGCTCCAACGCGCGTTTTTCTGCGCTCACAACAACACGAGACGATCGACCAGTGATCGAAGAAGCGACTTCAACATGAAGTTGCTCATTTTCTCCGCCGTCCTCGCGATGGTGCTCGCCGTCGTCGCCCAGGGCGTGACGGAGCAGATCAAGCCGGAGGGGGATGCCCCGGCTGGCAGCAAGCCCACCGTCGATGGGGTATTTGAGATTACCGCCATCAGGCTGAGCGGCGACGGCATGGCGGCCAAGTTGGCCAAAAAGAACCATCATCTGAAAGTATGAGGCCCTCTCTGGAGCATGTTGACCTGGCCTGTCGAATCCAACGACCTTGACCTGGGACAAACCGCCGCGTCGTTTCCATCGACTTGGCCTCATCCTGGGGCGGGCTCCTCAAGCAACCACCAACAGAGGGCGAAACAAAAGCAGAAACTGACTTCACTTCCTCCCCAGACTCGCGCCCACTGTTCCGGCTCAGGCAATCTGCAAGCGCAGCTGACCGGCAGCGTGCTCGTTGACGCCCACAGCCGCACCGGGTACATCGCGTCCAACTTCCAGTTCCAGTTCGACAGCCCCCCGCAGGCCGGCGCGCTCTACACGGCGGGCTTCTCGGTCTGCGCCAACGGGTCCCTGGCCCTGGGCAGCTCGGCCGTCTTCTGGCAGTGCGCGTCGGGTGACTTCTGCAACCTGTACGACCGCTGCTGGGCGCCGCAGTGCGAGCCGGTGTACATCATCGTGCTGCCCTGCGCCAGCGAGGATGCGCGGGGTGCTTCTTCGAGCGGCGGGGGTGGTGAAGCCGAGATGACGAAGAGCCAGGCTGAGGCACAGACTTCGGAAGAGGGTGAGACGGTTGTCAGCACCCGGGTCGTCACTACCACGGAGGTAGTCCCGCCCGAAGATGGCCAGCCGCAGGTGATTGTCACGACGACGGCCATCCCCGTCTGCCAGATTAGTGACGGTGCGGCCCCGCCCCCCAACCACTCAATCCCCCTTCCTCCCTTTCCTCCCGTTTCCCAATTCTGGCCCGTATGCAATCCCCTATCCTTTCCTGAAACAAAACTAACCCAACGTGCTTTCCCACCCACCGCAGGTCAAGTCCAAGGCCACACCACGCCCTGCGCAGGAGAAGAGACCACCACCGAGCCAACACCCGAAACGACCAACCCGCCCGCCTCGCAGCTCTCAGACGGCCAGATCCGAGTCACGCCCGGTCCGACCTCGCCAACCGAAGGCGTGCCAGCTTCACAGCTCTCAGACGGCCAAGTCCAGGTTACACCCGGCCCGACCGAGACCGAGACCGAGACCGAGACCGAGACCGACACCCAGACCGAGGGTGTGCCGTCTGACGGGCAGGGGCAGGCCACTTCACGCCCAGAGGTGACTCCGGTGACATCCGTGCCCGAGGTGCAGGTGTCGTCTGCCTCCTCTGCCTCGGAGCAGCCGCCTGCTGTGGTGCCGACCGGTGCTCCGCGGGCTGAGAATGGCGCCGGTGCCCATGGGCGATGTGTGAGCGCTGTCATTGGCGCTGCCGTGGCCGTGGGCGTTAGTTTGGGCGTGGGCATTGGTGTGGTTGTTGGGGTCTGATGAGACGGGCCATCGACCATCGGGGGGCTGCTGGACTGCATCCTGGGGTTTGGAGTTTCGGTTTTTTTTTCTCTTCTTTTTTATCGGCTGGTCTCGGTGGTGACCGGGGTGGCGCGAGGCGTTTCGTGGGTCAATGGTGATGAGATGGGTGGTTGATTCAGGTACGCAGGCAGGCAGTCCAGTCCCATAGTTACCTGCCCATCATTCATTCACAGCCATGTTTGGCTTCGGGGGTCAGCTCGGCAACGGCCATCTGCTGATGGAAAGGAAATGCATGGCGTTGCTCTGCTCGGATCTCGTTGCTCGGATCTCTTTGCTCGGATTTCTGTCCCTTGATCTCACAGTGGAAGTGATTGCTGTGTTTCTTGTTTAGTTATCGCGACTTTCTACGGAGTACTGAAAAGGAATTTCCGAGCTGAAATGTTTCAGTTGGATTCACTGTTCGAGTCGCGTGGGGTGTTTATTACAGCGATGCGGGCGCTGTCTTCAGTGGTGGAGTTAGCGGGTTTCTCCGTCGTTTATCCGGCGAGCCGTGCCGCCCCATGACGCAGTTTCTGGATTTCGGGGGTGCTTCTGCAAATGGGCCCAAAACTTCCCTCTCCAACAAACTCCAACCGCCTTCAAACCTCCCGTCCCCATCGCTCACCTCCATCGCCGTTTCCTATCGTCGGAACCGCCAGCACTACCAACACTCTCGAGGGGAAAATAGAAAAAGAAACGGAAAAAGAAAAAGAAGCAACAATGTCGGAATATTGGAAATCGACCCCAAAATACTGGTGCAAGCACTGCAGCACCTACGTTCGGGACACGGGCCTGGAGCGCGCAAACCACGAAGCCACTGGAAAGCACCAAAACGCAGTCAAGCGCTCTCTTCGAGACCTGCATCGCAATGCCGACCAGAAAGAGCGTGAGAAGGACCGCGCAAAACGCGAGGTCGAGCGGCTGAATGGCGTCGTGTCGGGCACCAGCAGCGGCCCGTCGACCGCATCGCGATTCGCACCGAAGCCGAGCGGCGGCGCATACGGCGCACCACCACAGCAGGTATCGCAACAAGATAGGCACACGCAGCTGGAGCAGCTTGTTGAACTGGGCGTCAACATTCCGACCGAACTGAGAGGAACCATGGCCATGGCTGGAGAGTGGACAGTCACCACAACAAAGGTTGTCGAGGAACACGGGAAAACAGCAGATGGCAAGGACGGAGAGGTTGCCGATGGGCGTGCCACCGGGGTGAAGAGGGAGAGGGAGCGGTCTGAGGAAGAGAAGGAACAGGAAGAGGCCATCAAGGGGTTGTTCAAGAAGCCGCGGAAGTGGGGAATTGACTCCAAGACCATGCCCGCCGACGACGACGCCGAGCTCGAGGCGCTGCTTAGCGGGCCGCTGGTCAAGGCGAAAAAGGAAGAAAAAGAAGAACCGGAAATACCGCGAATCAAGTCGGAGGAGAAGGACGACCCGGGAGATGCGGCCGAGGGTGATGGCGCAGCTCACATCAAGCCGGACCCGTCGCCCCCTATCAAGAAGGAACCGGACGAGGAAGAGACCAAAGCTGGCGCCGGGGCAACCAAGGAAACGATTCCAAGCTGGCTTGATTCCACCGCGGAGGCCACAGCACCAGCCGTCGTGTTCAAGAAGCGCAAAGCCAAGAACATCCGGCAAAAGTAGGCGGTTGGCCAGGAAAGGGTGCGTAAATATCTTAGACTCCGTTATTACTTATTCCAATGATACCCATTCCAGATTTTCACTGTGGCCCCTTGGTATGTATGGTTCTGCACTGTCTCGACTCCCTTGGCCAAACCTTCTGGGTCTCTTCCCGAGGAAAGTCTTCTTGAGGGTGGTTGGCGATGATGTCCTTGCTCGCTGTGCATGGCACGTGACGTGGCGGCGTGCGACGTGCGGCGTGCGGCGTTCTCTTTCCAGGCAGCCAACTGTATGGCGGCGGACTTCACGTTACATCTAACCAGAGCTCGCACCTTCAACAACACGGCACCTGTCATCTGCCATCCGCGCCATGGCCAGCAAACCCCTCAAGCCCGGCCTTACACTGGACGTCGTGGGCTACTTGAAACGGAGGAACAAAGAGTACAAGAAGCTGTACCGCGTTTGGCTCAGCGGCTCGGATGACCACCGCTATGCTCCCCCAACGTGGCCCCCCGGCCGCTGCATGCTCACCAGCCTGCCCGTCGAGCTGCTGCTCATGGTGTGCCGCCGCCTGTACCAGGCCGACCTCTTCCATCTGGCCGTCACCTGCCGCGCTCTGGCTGGCCTTGCTATAGACCTGCTGTACCAGCACGACATCACCGACTTCGACTGTCTCTCCCTGCGCTGGGCTTGCACCTTTGGCATCGTCCCCACGCTGGAACGGGCGCTCAGCTACGGCGCCTCGGCCAACCATGTCTTTGTCCCTTCTTCCCACGATAAATGCGCTTGGATCCTCAGGTGGATTCCCGGCGACGAGTTCTGCACTACACCGCTTCAGACCGCCATTCTCGCCAGCGAGCCCGAAATTGTCCGGCTGCTCCTCGTTCATGGCGCCGACGCAAATGCCCCAGACATAGGCCCTGGACAACGTTCCATGCACGTAGTGCTCTACCCCATCAATCTGGCCATGGGCGCCCCCGAAATGTGTCACGATTTCCCTACCTTCCAGCCTGGCCATACCCGCATCGTGCGCCTGCTCATCGATGCCGGCGCGGACCCCAACCAGTATGCCACTGCCAGGCATAAGCATTTTCAACGACGTATCCCCAGGCTGGGGTTCACACCGCTCATGATGGCCATGCAACCTTCCGTCCCGACCGAGACGGTCGAGTTGCTCCTACAGCGCGGCGCGGACCCAATGCTCGTCAGTACCTACCAGACCCTTTTCCATTTCCCCCTTTCGACGAGGGGCCCCGGCTATGTGTGGGATCAGTCCCCGCTCGGCGCCGTATTTTCTTGCCTTAGAGGGGACAACATCTTCCCCGTCGACTTGGACAAGATCCGACTCTTGCTCGCACACGGAGGCGTGCACGAGTTCATCGAGATGCGCCAGTCTTATGCTGGCCGCCGCTATCCTGTGCCCCTGCTGTGCCGACATTGGGATCACCCCCGGGTTCTCGACGTCCTCAAGCTCTTCATTGCCGAAGGTGCCGACTTGGATAGCTGGGCCGAGTGCACGATTCCACCCACCTTGTCCCTCATCTGGTGGGCCGAGAACGCTATCTTGCGTTTCTCCCGCGGAACCGAGTTTTACAAAGTGTCGGTCGCCATCCGAAGGGTGTGCGACGCCATCACCCTCATCGCCGAGGCCACTCTCGCCAGCGGCGACTGCGACGGACCGGTCCGCAAGTCGACCATCATCGACGCCGTGGTTTCCCCAGCCAAACTCACCATCTCCGGCACTAGAAATAATCAAACGGCCCTCCAGTATCTCTGCCGCCCGGTCTCGTTTCAGTGTGCGTCGACCATCATCCCCGTTCTCCTGCGCTATGGCGCCGATATGAACAGCGCCGACCCCCAGGGCCGTACCGCTCTCCACCACGCCTCTATCCTCAGCTCGGGCGACCGAGTGCAGGAGCTCGTCGAGTTCCTCGGCGGGCCAGCGGCTTCCGGTCTTGCCATCGACGCTCTCGATGCCCGGGAATGGACCCCGCT
The DNA here is from genome assembly GCA_023628425.1 of Chaetomiaceae sp. PYS4301M. NCBI lineage: Eukaryota > Fungi > Ascomycota > Sordariomycetes > Sordariales > Chaetomiaceae > Chaetomiaceae sp. PYS4301M. The sequence continues at coordinate 205,266 of JAMAKR010000027.1, forward strand.
GCACTGCGCCTGTCTTTTTGGATATTGGAACGAAGCTAACGGCCAAGTGACCACGGCGCAGCTGCTCCTGGACAACGGCGCCGACATCCGCGCCAAGACCCGAAACGGGTGGACCCCTTTGGCCCTCGCCGTCCTGTGCGCGAACCCGGATCTCGTGAGCCTCCTGCTCGACCGCGGCGCCCATGTGCGCGACCTATTCGTCCCGTACACGCCCGAGAAGGAGCCGACCCTGGTCCCCGTTGGGCGCGTCATCTTCCACCGAAAGAATCCCATCAGCCGGCCGGGGTTGCTGGCGGGGCACCTGCCCGACGAGCTCGCGACCGCTAAGAGGGCCGTCACGGCCGTGCTGGAAGACCGCTTGGGTATCGCGGTCCGGCTCCCGCCGGCTGCGGACTGGGATCTGCCGCCGGTGAGACAGACACGCATGTACGACTACAAGAATTTCACCTCGGGGGATCCCATCCCTCGGTGCGGCGTCGATATCGTGGAGCGTCCGTTTGCGATGCCTCGCGTGCAGTACAACGACTTGGCCGGGCAGGACATCGAGCAAGACATCGAGGGCGTTCTCCCCGCGTTGGAGCTGTACGGCCTCGACGCGTGGGTGGTTCCCATACTTTGTCCTGAACACCGGCTTACATACCAGTGGCAGTCTGGGCGTATGAGCCTGGGTGAAGTTGATGGGTAGGTAATTAGTGACCAGGTATTGTGGTGTGCTGTTCAATTTTTCAAGTCTCGAGAACTGTGCAATGGGGCCTTTACGATGCCCCTGAAGCGAGAATGCAACAGGGCGGGACAAAATCGAACGTTCAAAGAGGGAACCAAAACGTTTTTTTAAACCCATGGGTGAGTATATTCAGAGAGCAAGCCAATATCTACATGAATCAGGAACCGAAAAACAAGAATGAGCTCATTGATAAAGGAAAGGTCCTCCCCTCCCCGCAGCGTCCTCGTCGTTTTCGGCCAAACCCCCTCACCGTCCCCATTCCTTACCGTCAGTCGCCAGTCTTCGGTCCGTCTCGCAAACGACAACCAAGTCCCAGACTCGTCACCACCTCAACCCAATCTTGAGAACCGCAAAGCCTCAAGCACCAATCTTGCCAGCCAACCACCGCGGCGCAGCAATCGACGAATCCGTGGTATACAAAAAGTGCGCCGGCGCGATGAACAGCGTGCCGTAGCAAACCGCATCCGAAATATTGCAGTACACCTCAGTCCTATCAGCCGGGAAGTTGGGAATACGGCCGCCGTTCTGGAGGTTCTTGGTGTAGCCAAACAGCACGACGCCCTTGATCTGGTCGCGGATCGTCGCCGACAGCTCGCTGACGGCGTTGGACATGACCGCCGTGCCTTGGCTATAGCCGCCCGCGACGATGGCTGCGTTGGGGCACTTGGTGTTGGCCAGCGTGAAGAGACGCTTGGCTTCGTCGATGGCGGCGCGGCTCGTGCCGGCGGGGAGGAAGTTCTCGGCCAGGCCGGCGGTGTAAGGGCCGCCCACGCCTTGCACCCACACGTTGTTGCGGTAGGTGGTGGAGAGGCCGTTGGCGACGTTCGGGCCGGCGGAGGTGCCCTGTTTTTGCGGGGGTGCGTGGTTAGTTTGTGTTGTGCGGCGTGATTCAAGTTTTTGAGAGGACGGCGTAATTACCATGTTGCCGGGCTCGGTCGAGGCGCGGGCAAAGATGAAGATCACCTTGGGGCAGCTGGAGGAGCTGCCCTTCTCGAGGTCGGTGCTGGTCGACGAGAGGAGCTGGCGCGCCTCGATCTCGGCCCCGTTCTCGACCTCGACGGGGACGGTGGGGAGGGCGGCGACAAGGCCGGCGGCAGCGAGGAGCTGGAAGAACTTCATGTTGGGCTGGTTTGGGGGGTTTGTTTGGAGGGTCGGTGAAGACTTCTTGTTGTTGAGACGAGGTGAAGATTGCTTGAGCTGCTGAGACCGGAGGCTTTGAGGTTGGCTGGCTGATGAAGCTGGTGAGGTCAAGACGCTGAGTTCGAGAGAGATTCACAGTCTACTTATACTTGAGACCCATCCTCCTCCAGGACTTCTCTCGACAGTCGTGTGAGGGCATCTCCAACTCGCCAAGCCGCTATTTCTCTTCCCCATGGGGTAAACACGCCTCCCCCCTGAGCAAGCGCATGTTGGAGGCTCACAACCAAGACCTCTTGTCGACTCTGAGTGCCGAGGCCGCCGCAAGCATTCCGGTTTTGGGTTTAGCGCCGCCAGTGTCTGTCGCACGACAAGAGCCCACTTACTGAATGAGGCTCCAGAAGCGAATCTGGTCTGGCTCGGCGGCTCGGCCCCCTTCCCGATCGATGCAGCCACGGGACTTGGGGGCCCACCAACGTTAAAATTGCCGGCGTCTTTCAGGTTACCAGCATACCAAGAATTCCTTTCGGAGCAGGTTGCAGCAGCCCTGATCTGGGGAACCCCGGATTGTAGCCCAACCCGATCCCACCCTGTTCCCACCCCACCTTGACTGGTGCTGACCCCGGGTCTTGGGGGTTTCCCCGCATTCTTGGAGATGGAGACGTTGCGGGGTGAAAGGGGCTGATTATGAGTGAATAGGAGGGTCGTTCCAGAATCACCCTCCAATGCCATGCTGCGCCAAGTACCTCGAGAGTTGAAGTGCCGAGGCTCTCGTGGTTGTGTGTGTGGGCGAGGGCTGGTTTGGGTGTTGCAGAGGCGCTGGAATAGCCCAAAACAGATGGGCTTGCGAATTCGGACTGCTGGAGAGGGAGAAATAGGTCGGCGAGATCGCAGCGGAGGGGGGAACAGACCTACCGAAAGGGGTAGAGCACGTCGTTCTGGGCTCGTTCGACAGTCTTGCGAGACGGAGAGGTTCCGAGGACCGAGGATGATGACGAGGAGAGGTGATGATGGGGTCCAGAGTCCAGACTCCGGCCCAGACTCCATGTCCAGACCAGACTCCAGGGGCGAATTGATAGGGAGGGACCACCGATGAAGATGGTATCAAGTGAGTTGAAGAGGTGAGATCCGGAGTGATTCCATTGGAAATCACATGTAGTGGGAGTGCAAGAAGAGCAAACAGCACCAACAACAACAGGGAGAAGGATACATGTAGAACCGATGAGCAGAAACACGTTGAATTAGCAGAGGTGGGGAATAAACAGTTGAACTACGTCTTGACGAAGAAACGCGAGCTAATATCCTTTTGTGGGATAGAGGTTATGCGAGCTTGTTCTTCATGCGTGTATATGGTACCAATTGCACAGTATCGGAAGGAAGATACTCTGGCGCCAGTTGACCCCTTTTCGCCCGATGTACGGAAGCTCATTCCAAGCGAAAACCAGCACTGCGCTGTCACCAGTCTGCTCCGGTGTAATGTTCAGACAAGAGGAGAGAGTGCCTGTCTAATACATACACACAGGCAGAGATGTCTTTCAAGATGAACCCCTTCATGTTGTTGGACTCACCCTTTCCCGTCGGTGGATAGAGCGCCTCGAACATGGCGTCGTCTCCGGCGTACCTCTGCTTCCAAGCTGAGTCGGGTGGGTGTCAAGTCCGCTTTTCGGACAGGAACCGACCATACGTTAAGGCCACAACACCCATCACCACTTCTGCCCTGCCTGCCTGTTTCCCACCGCACCAAGCGATCCGTAAAATCTTGGGTCCAGCTCAGATGGACTTGCATCTGACGTCGCATTGGGCAATTCCACAGGCCGGTCTTGAATCCCACTCAATTCCTGGGGTCCCCAGCCACCGTAGACCACGTTGCCTTCCATCCCGGGCTTGCCCATCGCCGCGTGGTGATATCCGTCCACAGGCCCGACCGCCAAACCCGTTGTTGCTCTCGCCGCTGCGTGTTTTTTCACCCAGTACCACGTAAATGCGGCCGCGGCAAGAAAGACGGCGACACCCAGCCCGATACCAATTCCGATGCCCATCTTGGCCCCGTCCGTTATGCTGCCACCGGTTCCGGCTACCGCCGCCGTAGTTGCTGCCCCCAAGGTCGCCGCCGCCGTTGTACCATCATGACCACTGCTCAGATTCGATGCTGTCTCCCTCACAGAATTCGAACTCGTCGTTGTCCCGCCCGCCGCGGTCCCTGAAGAAGACGAAGTCGAAGTCGAAGTCGAAGACGAGGACGAGGACGAAGTCGACGAAGAAGACGTGGAAACGGTTTGTACGGCAAGCGCGTTCCCAAAAGTGGCCCCAATAAGCGAGAAAAGCGCGGTCGGCGTCTGACAACACCGAGTCCCTTCAAACCGCGACTCGCAGCAGTATGAGCCCGGCTCGGCATACCCGTGTTGCTGCCCGCACCGCCACACCTGTACTCCATTGGACTCGTAATAGAGGCCGGCGTCGTCCGGAGCTACGTGGTTTGATTTCTCCGTTAGCGCCCCTTGATGGAGAAGAAGGCGGGAAAGCCGGAAAGGGACGAACTAGTACGACACTGTTGGGGGCAGTTCGCGCCGTCCCAACTTTGATCTGTGCACGTCCCGCGCGAGAAGTCAATCCCGTCGGTGGCGTTTGTTATCCCCGCTGCGCAGAGGCCGGAGGAGAGACAATGGGCGCGATATCTGCAGCACATGCTGACCTTCGCGGTTGGGTCGCATGGTTCGTCCGGGACAGGTTCGCCGTTGGGGAAGTAGCATTGTGACAGTGTGGCGGCTTTGGCGGCAGGGGCCAGGAGGAAGAGGAATGTGAGTATCATGGTTTAGAGGCTGGTGGAGGGGGAGAGTCGGGGGACTCGCATTGTGAGGCTGTGAGCATCGATGAGGACGCCGTTAGTGATGATGAGGGAGGAAAGGGAAGGGAAAAGAAGGGGTTTCATCGCCCTCGGCGCTCTGTGCTGCGTTCGCTATTAATAATGGCTAATTCATCTCGTTGGTTCCAACCACGGCGATCCGGTCTCTTGGCAGCTCAGAATGCAACATAACAATTTAAGTTTACGCTTAACAATGCTGGTCCATTGGCCCAAAATCACCACTTTAGACCCACGAAATAGAAACCCTGTCGCTATCATCAAAGACCAGGTATCTTCTGCTCGCTACCACAGTATCCGTGTGGGGGCCAAAAAACACAAGCTTGGATGGACGAGGAGATAAGGAAAGAAAGGCATAAACTGTCGACTATGGAATACACTATTGATTCAAGATTGAACAGGATCCGAAGACTTGAGCCTCCCCTCACTGAGTACCTAGCCCCCTGCTGCCTTGGGTATCTAATACCTGTTCAGCCTCGCCATTCTCAACCGACTGTGACTGGCACAATGGGGAATCCCAGCCATTCAGCTGTAGAGCTAAGAAGACCCTTCTCCCTCCTACCTAAGGCCCCATCCCCATTCCATCCAGCACGTCAAGCCATCAGACTCTGACCAGGGATACTATCCACCCCTAAACACACCAGACAAAACACACGTCGGTCAGCAAACTCAAACACAAACCCACATGGCCTTCCCCTGTTCTTTCCAGCTCAGAACGAGGAAAACTACAGCGAAACGCAAACTTGAACTCACATCCGTCAACATCGTCCTCCACCGTCTGCGGCAGCGTGCACTTGACCGACTCCTCGACCGTCTGGCTCTTCAGCACTGAGCAGACATCCCCCGTGCAGCGGGCGTCCATGGCGCGCTGGAGGGAATCATCCTTCCAGCCAAAGACGTAGTCGCCGTGTTGGGTGTAGCCGTTTCTGTGGAGTTGTTGTTGTTGTTGGGGTTAATCAGAACTTTTTTTTTTTTTTTTTTTTTTAGAGGGGGTGGGGTGGTGGTGGTCTGTCGTTTGTCATCGAAGTTGATGAATTTCCGATGGGGTAACAGGTATGTACATTTTGTGTATGTGGGTGGGTAGGTAGAGAAAAACTCACTTGTCGTTGGTGCTCCAGACAAAGGGCTGCGAGCCATCTTCGGGCCAGAGGTCTTTGTCGCTGTAGGGGGTTGTCTGTTTGTTTTGGGAATTAGCCAATATCTGATGATAGATCCCCCAAAAGGAATAAAAGTACCCACATCCCAGATCGTCTCTAGCATGACCTGCGGAATCTTGACCGGGTGCGTCTCCGGACAGACGCCGCCATCAGGGGTAGCGTCCTGGTTGCCCGAGACCGGATAGGCGACGTGGCTCTTATGGTCGGGCGTGTCCGTATGCACGCCGTCCCAGCACGTGGGAAAGGTGATGACCGATCGGACCCCGCCGACGCAGGGCTCCTTGGGCAGCGTCTTGGTGTCGGGCGAGGCGCAGTTCAGGTTCCGGTTGTCGCCGTCCTTGGGCATGCACCGGTGGCAGACCTTGGGGTCCTGGCCTGGCTCGTGGCTGGCGGCGTCGCCGACGAGCATGCGGAACCCGGGCTTGAAGGCCGTCACGTTGACGCTGGTGTTGTGCGGCGGGATGTAGTAGACGGTGATGCCGCCGTTTCCGGTGAGGCCGATGTTGGGCAGCTGCCGCACGCGTTTGTAGGTGCCGTTGCGGGCGCGGAAGTAGAGTACCGCGGTCCAGTAGTTGGAGAGGTCTTCGGTGAAGGTGCAGCTGGTGCATGTCGACCCTTTGACGAGGTCGTGGTTCGCCGGGTCCATGGTCGCGTTGAACGAGTTGCCGCCGACGATCTGGTGGAGATGAGGCGAGGGGATGGAGCCCGGGCTGACCAGGGGATCGAGGCGTTCGATGACGAGGTGTGAGCACTGGAAGCGGAGCATGGGCGGTATCTCGGAGAGCGGCGGCAGCCCTGAGATTTGGCCGCAGCCGTGCTCCGTGAGGAGTGCGACCGCGACAGCAAGAGCCTTCCACTGCATTTTCAATAAGGGTTGATGCAGTGCGGATGGTGAGAGGTCAGGGCTGGAACCAGGAAGCTCGCTGCGTTGAGTGCGTCGAGCAGTCGGGTACAGGTAGGTATCGGGGATTCTGACTTCAGAAATACCGATCTTATACCAGCATCGCTCGGTCCCCTCTCCAACATGTATATGCCGTCGACTGCCTTGTTGATCGATCTCCTCTTGTACTCGGTCTGATATTACGTGCATATTGTCCAATTTAGGCGCGCGCTGACACCGCGTAGACCTCAACAGCCCACCCCCTCTGGTCTTCTCATTACCCAACAAGACGATTCTGAGATATTGGGTTTTGTGCCGTGTCTTACCTCAAGGCACGTCCCGAGGTGGTGATAGATATGCCCGGTTCTTCTGTTGTGGCGCGCAGCCAGAAAAACTGCCGAGTCAATGCTTCCAGCAGGGGGTGGTGTCAGCAGCGCTGTGAGAGGGCCCGACCGTGGCAGAGGTATGTGTGACCAGGCCTTGTAATTAACGGGACCAATTCCTGAGAGACGTCTGATAATAGAATAAGCAAGCTATGAAGGGTGTCCTCGACAAGTCAGCGGCGATTACACACAAGATCGAAACATAATACAAGACGGAAAGACAGCCCACGTCCAAACCCATTGTCAAGCCAGGTCACCTCCTACTCATCCTGGCCAATTTCCATCTTCTCGTCCTCCTCCTTTTCCTCCACAGGCGCCCAATTCTCCAGCTTCTTAAAGAAGCAGATCCCCTCCCACTCCCATGCGTCCTCCTCCTCGACGCCCGGGATCGTCTTGTTGGTGGCCGTGACCACGCGCAACAACCAACCGGCAGACATCTCTACCGAGTCGGCATCCCTGTCCTTGCGGACAGAGATGGAGCCGCCGCAGTACCCTTCATGGACGGTGACGCTTTTCTGCGCCGCCCATGTACCGACGATGGAAATCACCTTGTCCTTCCATAGCCGCAGGCGCCAGTCGTAGGCCCGCCAGCTGTTCTTGATCCACCCGTGATTGTCCCAGGGACAGAAAAAAGCAACCTGCAGGCCTTGCACACCGTCACGCTCGACCAGGCGAAGAATGAGGGCTGTCCCAAACCGGCGCATATTGTCGTGATCATTATAAACCTCGAGCAGGGACTTGCCGAGGCTGTCAGTCAGCGCCTTGGGCTTTTCGGGTGTCGAAAAAACCGGCGTCAGGAGCGCCAGCACCATCGTTCTGCCGCCTTTAAAGGCCTCGGCCGCGTACTCCAAGAGCCCGTCCAGGTATCCAAACATCTTGGACTGGCGGCCCGACGGCTCGTACCACCTCTGCCGTTCTTTGCTTGTGTCGAAGGCCACGGGCGCCGCGTAGAGGGCGAAGGTGGCGTTCTGGGGAGGCGGGGTGCGGGCGGCGGCGAGCCAGCCGAGGAAGACGCGGAGGCCCAGCGGGTCGGTGTTCTCGCTGAGGAGTTGGGGCATTTTGCCCTTATCGCTCCAGGAGACGCCCTCCAGCTGGGGCTGGACCCTTCGGTGCGTCAAGAACTGGGCGTCGGCGGCGGCGAGGTGGGCGGGCGGCCACGGCTGCACGGCGCTGGCGGCGGCCGCGGCGGTGGCGGAAGGAGCAGCGGGGGAAGCTTCTTTGTCACGCAGGCCAAAATTCGCAAAGAGGTTCTCGAGTGGCGCGGGTCGCGTCACGAGGCAAAGTTGGGACGAAGTTTGCGATTCGTCCAGCGTCCGATCGGGTTGTCTGGTCGCGTCAATCCACTGGTCGATCAAATTCATGGCCTCGCTGGATGAAGATTCGGTGGTCATGTTGGCGGGATGACGCGAGATATAGTCCTTTCGGGAGTCGGCAAGCACGCTCACCAACTCTTCGAGCTCGGCCGGCGTCATGGCGCAACCATGTTGTTCAACCACGTCTCCGGCTACAATCTGCCAGCCAAGAGTGGAGTTGTCGAGCGCGAGGAATGTCTCGACGCGGGCCACGCAAATGGCGAAGATGGCAGAAAGAATCGTCGTGGCGCGCGACCTTGTCTTCGTGAAAGCTGTGGTTAGCGCGAGCAAAGTCGGTTCCGAGAAGCAGTCCGTAGGCCCTCTCAGCCATTGCTGTGCTGCTGAATGGGCTTCCAGGCGCAAAGTAAAGCCCTTTGAGCGATACGGCGCGCTTGGGATTGAGTCTGCCCGGCATCTTGATGATCGGATCTTGGGGGGGGTTTGTCGGAAAGGTAATTACAGATGTACAGTGTCGGTAATTACGCGACGAGAGGGGCGAAGTGGGTTGTAGGTTTGGGCGCACTGCAGTCGCGACGGGAGTTTTCTTCGACTGTTGTGGTGTCACGCTTCAAGGTGCAGTTTAGAGAGAATGTTGCAGGTCGGAATTTGAGTTGTTGCGAGGTTGAGACTCAAGCGAAAGGAGATTGATTGGGGATTTCGTGGTCCGTCAAAACTCAAAGGTGGGAAAGGAGGTTTAGAAGCGGAAGGAAAATTTCAAGGCAGAGAAGATTTCAAGGTCGACAATACCAGCCGCTGGTGGGATCGAGAAGAAGGTTTGTTTTGGATGGATTGCTTTGGGAGAAAGAAGGGTGGTGGGGAAAAGGGAAGCAAGCATTGGGGTGGAATCGTGGAAAGGAGCCTGGGCTCGGGAAGGTGGGGGTGGTGATGACGCCAAAGAAACAAAACCATTAGCTGGAAGCAAAAAAGAACAGAAGGCCAAAAAGAAGAGAGCAGGCCGCATCCGCGAGGAATCGAAAAAAGAGAGGCTGTGGGTTCTCAGCAGTGGGACGTTGGGGCTTCAGCCGTCCGAGGTTGAGAAACAGGGTACACAGCCCGGAACCAGTGTGCCAAACTGAAGTTCAACAGGGTGGCTTTTGTGTTGGGAAAGAGTTGAGGCAGCCTCCCTTATCAACCCCAGTGCCAGCGCCGGCACCAACAACGATATCACACCCTTCATGTTCCCAGAGATCGATGCGACCAACATTCCCAGATCAGTCTCGGAGAATCAGGTGAAGTAAGGGAAGACATTCCATCATCCATATTCAAATTTTTCAATTTGCTTTCTTCCTATGGAATTCCATTTCTTTTTCTCTCCCTTTAAATGCCCTCCTCCTCTTCCCACTTACACGCGCACTTGCAACCCACGTCTCTGCCAGGTGGCGGCCAGCTGGAGTAAGGTGTCACAGCGAACTTGAAACGGCTCACCGACTCTTTCTCCTCTTTTCCACTCAGGTTCTTCGCACAGGGTCCAGTTGTTGGTGTCTTTGGTGTTCATAAGGCAACATTGCCAACGATGCCAATAAAAACCAACAGCTGAGCAGAAGCAAAGATTGCGCGGACCGGGCAACCATCCATTTCTAAATTTTGTGATTTGCTAATACTCGCCTTATCTCGTTCAACAAGGACCCGGTCTGCTCCAGTTCAACACGCCGTTTCAAATTAATATGGCCATGCTTCGGGATCACCCGTGCCTTAATTATTAATTCCAGACCTTCGTTAATTACATAATACCCTCCAGCATATCCGTTGAGCATATCCAATGATGAACATGTCCACGTCGACCACAGGCCAATCAAGAGTCACCGCCCGAATCGTCCGATCGCCGCGGCGTATTACTCGAACAAACCCTGTGCCGATGACGACCGACATCCCAACACGACAAATCCCACGACGTGACGTCGACCGCGGGGCCTGACTCGGGACATCCCATCTCGGATCTTTCACCCACCACGGCACAATGACATAAACGTCTCAAAACGAATCAGGAGGACAAAACCACCAGCCTTCTCCTGTTCCCCTCCTCACCAATCCACGTCCCCAAAATTCCCAGCACTGCCAAAACACCCAACCAACCCGTCGCAATCAAACATGTCTTACCAAGGCCATTCCAACGTCGGCTTCCCTGCGCTCTACGAGTCGCAGAACCAGCGCAACCACAAGCAATCCGAGGTCGACGAGCTGACTCGGCACACGGGGGAGAACATCAGGGGTTATCTGCCAAGTATGCACTCACTCCTAAGCTTCAATTGCCGTCCCCCAACAGACCAAGCAGAAAGACTAACAACAACTGAAATACAACAGAGGACCAAGCAGGCGAGGTGAACCGCCTCCAAGAGCAAGTAGTCAGTTCCAGTCGCCCACCCCCGATTCTACTGCCATCAACGAGCAATAGAAGCTAAACACCAACCCCCAAATACAAACAGATCCAAAGGAAACAAGACGCAAAGATGAAACATGATCCCACCTTCGCCGTATGTTGTCCCACACCCACTTCCCCACCCACTCCTCCACCCGTCGGCACGAGCCACAAACGAGGAGCGAAAAACGGACGAAAACAGAAAAAAAGAAAAGAAAAAAGGCTAACAAATGACAAAAAAAAAGGCAATGAGAAACGGCAACAAACCCTCCCCAGGCGCCATCATCGACAAGGAAATCCAGGACGAGGAAACAGCCATGCTCAGGCGCAAGTCAGACGCCGCCATGGCACGGAAGAAGTCCGAGTCTTACTGAATCAACACCACACCCAAACCAAACCCAGTGTTGGGCGCCGGTAGTACCCAGGAATAGAACAGGAACAAGGGGCTTGTGGGGAAGTACGCGGGTACGGGGGTGCGTTTGTATGACGAGGCCGGTTCGCGTTTAGGAGAACATTTCTGGTTTTTGCGGGAATTGAGTGCAATCAAATGTTCAGGCCCGTTTCAAAATCCAGCATTTCCTGAGAATAACTGGAAGTGTTCGAATGCTGAGAAAACAGTGCAATTAATTATCAGTCAGGGAATAGAGTTGGGAGGTGCAGAGGAGGGAACCAAAGCGGCAAAGGTAAATCGTAGTGAACTGGAGGAAAAAAAAAGAAGAAAAGAAAAAGTTAAAAGCAAAGATAATAAAAAGGCTTGAAAAACATGAAAAACTGTGTGGGAAAGGGATCGAAAGGCTCAGAGAGGAATGACAAGATACGGCAAGACGGCAGCATCTTAAGCTGCACAGTGGGTGTACCGAGTCACCCCCAAAGGTTGTCAGCAGGTGAGTCCAGCGAGAGGGATCACGGAAATGACATTCCCGACTGTTTTCGCAAACGGACACATCACAAACAAACCCGAAACGACCAAAAACCTCAAGACCGGGATTGCATATGGCATTTTGTGTATTACTGTCTCTTGTGCTCAAAGGGCGCTGCCCTGGCAACCAGTATGAACAGAGATCCATCGAGGCAGACAGAATCATAGGTTTTGAAGAGGGTCCGACGGCATCGCCTCGGAGCCTTTACTTCTTCTCCATCATGGAGAGAAGCCACTTCTCGTGGCCGCGAGGGTCCATGTCGCGGAGCCATTTTTCGGCCGTGGTGGCGGTGAGCGTCTGCAGGGCCTGGTACTCCTCCCTGTCGGTCATGACCTTCTCGAGAGCCTGCTCCCAGGGGGTGATGTCCTGCTCAGGGACGACGTAGTCTCCGTTGGTGTGGCGCTCACCTGTCACCTCGTTGACAGGAATGCAGTAGGGAAGGCCGATCTTGGCCTCGGGAAGTCCACCAGCGTTGGACGCAATGACAGGCACTCCGCGCAACTGGGCCTCGGTCACGACTATGCCCCAGGCCTCATGCCACAGCGAAGGAGCCAGGAGGACCTTGATGCGGTCCCAAATCTCGTCCGTGTTCTTGGTGGTCGGTTCAATCCTGCCGCAGATAACAGATTAGCCTGTCCTGGAATCTGCGAAGGGGGTGTTTGGGACGGAAATATCGGGACCCACTTCACGTTTGGAAGAGCCATGAGCTGCTCAAGGTGGATAGACCGAGAGCCCCAACTCTTCCAAGTGACAAACTTCATGTGGGGGAACTTCTTGGCGAGGGCAACCAGGATCGAGAGTCCCTTGTGAGGGCAGGGATTGACCATTCCGATCTCGTCTTTGTCGATGTTGTTGCGGACAATGGGCATTGCTCCCGATTCTCTGTCCAGGTAGGTCATGGGAGGGTGAATGAGGAACGTGGTTGGCAGCTTGCCGTAGGTCCAGGCGTACTCCTTGACGGCCTGGGAGACAGACCAGATTCCATCAAGGTCGCGCAGCAGCTCATCCTCAACCTTGGGCGACAGGCAGTGGCCATCGACGCCCGCGACGAAAGGGCCAAAGGGAAGCTGCTCGGCCGTGTGGATGATGTTGATGCGCTTGAAGGTAGCTCGGGCGGGGTGGTATGCTGTGATCTTCATGGTGATCGGGTCGTTGAAGATGATATGGGTGGGCTGGAAGGCCGCGATGTGCGAAGCGAAGAGTCTGACAAGGGCGTGCATGCGATCGCTCAGTTCGTCACGCTGCAGGTCATCAGTCACGATTCAGCACAGACTCCAACCGGACGAGGCGTGGGACTTACTTCCAGGTAGGCGCGGGTGTCATCCTAGAACTCCCGGACCGGGTAGGCCGTGTTGAACTCGCGACGGGCAAGAACGACATTGTGAATCTTGTCCTCGTCGGTAAAGGTCTTGACGGACAACTGGTGGAAGACTCCCTTGGGGTCCACGACAGGGAGGAGCGTGTTAGTGACGTTAGGATCAATCCCCTTGGCTTCGGCACGTGTCGCGTACTCCTGCACCTCCTCGTCGAAAGCATAGCAGATCTGGGCAGCGGCATGGCCCTGGGCGCTGAGGCTGCGCAGGAGGCTGATGTTGGCCTTGTAGCCGCCCGACGAGGGAGTCAGTCCCTGCGCCGTCTGAACGAGGAAGACGCGCATCATCGTGCTGGTGTAAGCGGGCACCGCGAGCGAGGAAAGGGAATGGGTGGCGGTGTGTAGGTACGTGCGTGGTGGGTGTTGGGGCTTGAGGAATTGCTGACTCGGGCGGTGGATTGGAACCGGCGGCAAAAGAACGAAATACGGGGATTCTTCACCTGGATCTGGGGCCGAGTGAGGAAGAGGCAGTTACCGCGGCAACAGAGTGAGAGAATGGCCCTCGAAGCGAGGCACTTGCCTTTGCGAGAATCGTGTCCGTCGGGGCTCGCCGATGTTTTGGAACTTCCTTTCGCAGGATTGGAAAATGAGAGTGTGGATGGGTGAGTGGAATGAAGAGAGGAGTGTGGTTTGGAGGAGGAAATTTTCTGCCACGGCCGAGGTTTTTGAGCTCTGCCTGGGTGCTCGCTGGGGCACTTGGGCGAGTCCCCGTGATTCGAAATTTCAGATGGACATGGAAAGAACGAACTTGGACAAAGGAGTTCCCGGAACCCCAATAAGACCGATTCGCCAATCAACCACGAGGGCTCCCGAGTGCTCTTTCCTGTCTTGATCGCTCCATGTTCCATCTTGAAGCGGCAGCAGTGTCTTGGGGTCTGGATGCGGGCCGCGTCTCCACCTGTTTTTGCCTGGCGCAGATCAACTTTCCCTTTTCTCCCTTTTGCCCGAATCTCATTGGCTGGGTATGTGTGGGCTCTGTGACCTGGAGACGCGATGACCCACCGACTCCATCAGATCCGCAACACATCGACAACCGCAACACGGACCCTTCTGACATTGCCTACGACCCGCCTGCTCGCAAAACAAGTTTGTTTCTTTATTTTTTCCTCTCTCATTTTCTTCTTTTCCTTGTCTGTGTGGCGGAAGCTGGTGGGCATGATTACAATATGTTTGTCACGCAAAACGGAGATGAAAATAACAACGTCCATGTTGTGGAGGTATTTTTGCAGTCAAATTCATCGACGAGCCAGTTCAAGTGAACTACAGGGGACGAGTTTTCTACAACCTTTGCATCTAATCTTTCTACCATACCCAAAAAGCCGACTTTACATAATAATGAAGGCCCAAAACCTACCACACAAATTTCGAGACAACCAACATGATAACCACGCGCCCAAATCACTTAAATGGTTTCAAAACAAACAAAATCACCAAAACTCCTACAGATTCGGCCAGCTCGGCATCACACCTCACACGTATCTCGGTCCTTCATCACTCATCAAGTCTCACCAAACCGGGAGGAGGCGCGGCCGGGCGGACGTTATACTGTTGCTCCAGTGCCCTCTTGTAGTCCCGTTATCGCCAGCTCCCTCAGGGTTGGTGCGTCTTATAGCCACCACACAAGCTGGAACTCGTAGCGTGTGATATTTATCTCGTACTATCGACCGTAAATCAGGACGCAGTCGCCTTCCGAGCTGACTAGGCTTTGCTCCGTGGTGGTCTTGACGATGGCCGACGACACCCTCCTTGCCCTCACTGAGAGCAACACCATGAACGTTTTGGGATGGATCTCGAGAGAAACGTGCACTGCAGATATGTTTGGCTATTCGAGGATGAGGTCGGTACTGCGGCCCAGCCCGGCCAACACACGCCCGGGAGCCTTCGAGACATGAAACCCAATTTCAAGTCCCAGGGACTTATCACTGGACTGTGACACGAAGCGCGGGTTATCAGGTATCGCAATGTGAAGAGAGATGATAGAGCAGGGTCAAATGGGCACCAACCCTGACGAACAGGCCGGAGAGGAGGTAGAGAGCACAGGAGGGAGGCCATGACCCTGAGAAGAGGGCGTTTTGGCAAGCTGGACAAGGCCGCACTGGGCTCCAGGCAGTTCGGGCGAGCCGCGGGCTGCCACCCAGCTCAAAGACGGCACCTCTGCTCTTGTCTGCCCCGAGTCTCCATGCTGCTGCCGCCAACAACACCCTCCTTCACGCAGTCGCTCAGCCCTCCGGCCCGTAACGTTACCCGCTCCGCCTCCAAAGAACCGCACAGTCCGGCTGGTGTCACCGACAATCCAACAGCCCCACGGCCAGATTTGGTGTCAAACCTTCACCGGCCCGGGCAAATGATTGGATGAGTCGGCCTCAAACTTGTCGCATCACTCGCTGGGTTGCTGGGTGCCCGGGGCTGACAGACAGACAGCACATCAGCGCGCTGCGTGTGCATGCAGGGGGCTAATTGGCCTCGGCTGTGCATCACAGTGCATGTTGGTGCCCGCCTCTGTGCTTCTGGTGCTCCCTGATCCAGGCAGCAGAAGCACCTCGCCAAGCCGGCCTTTATTTTCGTGGCGGTTGCCAATTGGCCCACTTCGCGGAATGGGACCCTGGCCGCATTAGTTACCAGGTAGCTTAACGTTGGACGAGAACACCCAGCCGCCTCACCGTTGCTGCGTTTCCCAAATTGTCGCTTGTCAAGCTTGATCTCTCCAACTCGCGACGACGCCCTCCCCCTCCAAGCAACCGCCAAAGTCCCCATGCAAGAACCATGGCTCCCCGTCTATTTGATAATCAGCAAATCGAGAATGCAATGCACAACGACGTTATGCCGGCACTCGAGCGTCTTGCCGAGAGCGATGCCCTGCGCGATCACGCCCTCAGACGATTCGACCGAGATGAGCCCCCGCCGTATGTGTCGTCCACCGAGGACGACTACGAGGACGAGGACGAGGACGAGCAGGAGAACGAGGAGGCGCTTCACCCAGACGAAATTCTCGACAGGCCAATCGACGACACCGAACTCCCCTGGGCGATATCCGGCGTGAAAAAGGAATATTGCCCCGGCGCGCGCTACAACGCCGAGGTAAAACTCGAGAGGGCTCGAATTGAGAGCTGGGTCAGGGTGTCTGCCAGCGACAGTACGAGAACGTATTTTCTTCAGTGCGGACCGGCGAGAAAGGGGCGCGCGGGCGTTGAACGCCTCAACATCATCGCGCGGCGCAACATCAAGCGCCGCTGGGAGAAGCTCGGCGTGTGGAATTCTGAATGGGGCATCCCTGGGAGGGCGGATAATCCCCAACCCAACGACAATCCATATGAATGGAAGTGGTCGTGGCAGCACAGTGACGCCGCTGCCGAAGGGATGGCCTAGAACCCACATCATCCAGTCACCCGCGCCCTCGAGCTGCGCCGGGGCCTGCGTCGACACGAACACAATCCCACCATTCCACGGTCTCACCTTGGGCCCAATGCTTCAGTTTCCCAAGCGGAATCATTCATAACATCCAGGCCATGGTTCATATATCAGGTGCAACTCTCCGAAGAGTTTGTGAAACTCCGCCGGCTCTCGACACAGATGCTGCGCCGTCACAACCCTGCCAGGCTCCCAGAACGCTGGAAGGACAGCGGTGAATGGAAAGAAGAGTGGGAAGACAAGAAGAGGGGAGAGATGCTGGTCGGGTGGAAGTGGCGGCACGAAAGCCCTAGCCCGGAACCCGAAGACTACACCCGTCTCGACGACCCGACCCTGGACCTCACGCCCTCTGAGATCGACGCGCTTGAAGCTGTACCTCCCCCTTTCCCCCCTACACCACCCCGACGTCACAATCCGGCGTTTGCGGTTCCGAGGATTGGGATCTTCGGCCCGCCGCTGCAATCAGCAACCCCACCGCAGCCGGAGCTCTTTCACCAAGGGCAGCCAGCAGAACCAGAGGAGCCGGCAGAACCAGAGAAGCCAAAGTGGGAACCAGCACAGTGGTCCAGACTTTCTCGCCCATGGCAGTCACCAACAGCACCAGAAAAACCCGAACCCATCAACGAGCCACCGCCGCGGCGTCAAACTCGCCAAGGCCGACGCCAGCAGGCGGGCCTTGAACAGTCACAAGTCGGACTCCAACCGACCCTGCCAGCCTTGCCTGTGCAGCCCGAAGTTCTCGAACAGCCATCGCCGCAGCGTCAGACACGCCAACGCCAACTCCGGCAACAAACCCAGAATCAACGCCAGCAGGCATCTTCTGAACCACCACCCCTCCGCCGCAGCGCCAGGATCGCTGCCAAGACGGCTGCCAAAACGGCCGCCGCGTCTGCCACCCAGCCCCGAACGACGTCTCGCGTGTCCAAGCCCAAGCCTCCCGCTCGGCCCAAAGGTCGGCCGAGGAAGAACAAGACGACACGGTAAAATACGTGTAACCCCATCCCCTTAATTACATTCTAGAAAGAGGCCATATTTGGGCACGGGAGTGTTTCCACGTGTAAGGGAAGGACGTGGTGACGTCTTTTGGGCAGTTGTGTAACATGCTAGCCAGGTGTTCATTTGCAGTGGCGTTGTAATGTTTGCGGAGGTAAGGGGAGGTTGAGCTGTGATGGAGGGAAATGAAGTGAACGTTTCAGCGTGAGAGACAGACTTTGGTTGGTTTCTGCCTTTCTTCGCTGCCGCCTCTTTTCTTACTGCACCTTCACCTCGTACTTTGTCTCTCCGATGTGGGACTAGAACTGGAACTCAGGCGGCGAAGCGGCCATCTTCATCCCGGCCACGCAGCTCGACGTGGTTTTGGCTTTGGCACTCAGCCAGGGCCTGTGTTGGAGTTGGCGCTGAGCCCGGGAATGAGCCCCGCCTTGCTCCCGCTTGTTTGCCTGTAGTGTACGACCATACCTGGGCATGTCTCAGTTGCCCAGGTAAACTCGGGTAAGCTGCTGCCTACCTTGCTAAAGATATGTTGTAGACGCTGCTCTTTGCCCTGCTTCAACGTGAGTTGCCCTTCCTCTGTTCTGCCACCGGTGGTTTGACTGATCGGCGTGAAGGAAGCAAGGTGGTCAGCTCATTAATAAACCCTTGTTACATGTACCCGACATCAAGAATACCCAGCAAATGTTCCCAACCTGTCATCCTACAACCGTTTCTACCCAGATTTCCCTCCAGGCGCCGTCCCCCCCAACCGTGTCCCGCAGAGGTAAGCACCATGGACATGACCACATGATAAAACAACCTCATGTTCCCCATCAAACCCACCATCCTTCGATATTCCCATCGAACATAATCAACCCTGCCACAATCTCTCTTGTATCTTTCTTTTTACAAAACAGCAACAGCCCCAAGCACGCCGGCAGCCGCAACCACGGCAGCAACCATGCCCGTCTCCCTCGGACCAGCAGCATTGCCAGACGACTTTGACGAAGCCGCCGCGCCAGCCGCCGTCGTAGCAGCCGCAGCCGAGCCCTTGCTGCTCCCCGTACCAGTAGCAGCAGCAGTGGCCGCCTCGGTAGTCCAACAGCTCGGCGAGACGGTCAGGCCCGAGTAGATGGGACACGCGATGGCGAGCGAGCTGATCTGCTCGATGTGGCTGTTGACCCACGTCTTGACCATGCTGCCGTAGCTGGTGAACTGGTCGGCCAGCGAGGCCGGCACCGAGTAGTCGCAGAAGTTGGTCAGGGGCGGGTGGGCTACTTGAAAGGCGACGAACTCTGGGGCGCCGGTCGGTTGGGATTTGTAAAGCGAGAGGAAGTCGCTCATGCACTTGTTTCCGTCGGCGGTCGGCGTCGCGCGCGCGTGGAGGTCGACCGCTTGCGCGGCGATGTGGGCTGGGTGGATGGCTCCTTGGGCGGCGGCTGTCGCGACCAGGGCCGCTGCTGCCGGGAGGAGGAGGGATGCGGAGTGCATTGTTGGGAGCTGGTGAGGTCTGGTCTCTTGACTAGGGTGGGGGTTGGGGAGACGATCTGGCAATGGAAAGATTCCACGTCGTCTGATAGGCAAGTCGAGACTGGAAACCGTTGAGTGGAGTGAGAGGAGAAGAGGACGAGAGGAGTATGGATCATCAGATCAAGCGTCAAGAGTGGAGGTCTTCCCCCCCCCCCGTTTTAATCTCAATCTTTCCAATGCCCGTTCGCCGGGTCCATCGGGTCCGTCCCTCGGGTCCATGTGTTGGCCGAGGACGGCCCATTCCGCTTGGATCCCAGAATCAAAAAAAGGCTGCTCGTCCACGGGTGCTGGGCGACGTGTTAAGCATAGCACGGCCAAGCTTGCCCCTATGAGGGAAGAGCATAATGTACGCCGGCATGCCGTGGCACGTCGTCCGGCCCGTTTGGCTGACAGGCTAGCTGTTTCTGGTGGGCACGGTCCTCGCTTGCCCTCGCCTGCGCCAACTAAAATGCCGGAGTCGTGCTCGACCTGGTTCTGGGGTGCGTCGCCTGGGCGCCAAGGCGGCATGGATGGTGCATACCGGACGTGAGTTAACCTCAAGCGGGTTGGGGGGAAGGTGAGCCATCAGGCTGAAGAGTGAAGACCGGCCTGCCAGGGCTGAGCCGTTGAGCACTCGGCCTTTTTTCTATTCGCGACTTGACTTGACATGAGCTTGGTGGACAGGTGAACTTGTGCTGTCCTTGGATTCCAACAACATCCAGTGTTCTCAAGGAGAGCCTTACTCACTTATAGGCTCATCCAACCCTTGCTGCTTTGTATTAATAATAATTCTGTAGAACCCTGAATTTGGAGAAGCACTTGTCAAGAACACAGAGACACTAAATAATATCAACGGCCTGACAGCAAAGCGAATAAGAATTACTCTGTAATACCCGATGAAGCCATTCCCCCTTGTCGAGATGTTTGTTGTGGTTTATATTGACGTAAACGGGCATCCTATGGTGCATACACCTACATGTACAGTACCAACATCCAGTCCTCTAATTACATGCATGTACCTACACGTACATACATACTGGAACCTGACATTAATAACTAATCCTCGTACATTCCAGTCCCGCTCTACGTTTACTGCATGCTGGTGAGATTCTATGTATTGCAGAAGCAAGACGTCAGTATGAACTATGAAGCATAACAGGGAGAATAACAAGTCTCCCGGGCTCTGCTTCCCCCCCGGTTATTGTCAACAAACAAAGCTTCAACTCTTCTGGTCAACAAATTCGAGTTCTCGTTCACCAGACATCTTGTCATCTTTAACATTAACCTGAACTCTTCTGAGCGAAAACTTCGCGTCCACACATATCCATCAGACATCTCCTCACCCCGAAATATCAAAAACACAACATCCCCAGCACAATGTCCACCCCCCTCACATCCACCTCCATCCGCGTCCTCTGCCCCTCAGACCTCCAGCTCGCCCCCGACGAGCCCTGCGTGCTGGAAGTCCACGTCCCCATCACGCTCCCCCACCGCCTCCGCCCCTCCCTCCCGCCACCGCCCTACCACAACCGCTCCGGCGGCCTGCCCGCCCAGTCCTTCCGCGACGACCACGCCATGCCGCTGCTGCGCTCGCTCATGTCCTGCCTCGTCGAGTGCATGCTCGGTGCCGACTACCGCGGCGCCATCCTCCCGGCCGACACCCCGCGCCCGGCGACCTCGTTGCTCAGTCGCGACTTTCAGGTGCTGACTGGGTTTGATTTTCACCATGTCACCGGGTTTGATTTTGAGGGGGGGGTTTTGGAGGGATGAGTTTGGTATTGAAAGACGGGGTGTTGTTCAGGCGTTTGATGAGGTTGAGTTTGGGGATGGGATTTATGTTGTCCGCGGGTTCAAGTTCTTTCTCGTTCGGGGGGTGAAGGACGGGGCGAGGTTGGAGAAGATGAATCCGAGGGTCATTCGGTTCGATCCAGTGGGCGAGTATTATAATGAGGATGAGGAGCTGGAGCAGGCGGAAAGGGAGAAGGAAGCGCACTGGCAACGGAAAGGGAAGGAGGAAGGGGGTGTTTCGGTTTGTGGCCAGGGAGTATACCCCGGACGTCAGAAAGGATTGTGTGAACTGCATTGCGGCCTCAATAATGGACATGGTCTGGTTGTATCATATATCCTCGAGTAGTTAAGCAATATTACATGAATACCATGGAGGAAGGCTATTCAAGACCGAGTCGGTCACTGTCAACAAGTAAAGTAATTCATTACCTACCTAATTACCTACTCAAATTTCCGCTTTATTCCAGTCCAGTTCCCATTCTGACCGGCCAGTGTGCGCAATTTGACACTCCTTACACCCCTCCAACAGTCCACACGAGGCACATATCCTGCGGCGAGGAGCATCATGCCATTGGACTTCCACACCCTCATTGAGCGGGTCCGCCCTAGTTGTACCCCTTTCTCCTCCCCTTCCGCTGTTTTTGGCCATGTGAATCGTTGATCAATGCCTTTGCTGTTTAAGATGGGTGGACCTTTTGTTGTCCAAGACGATCCTGGGGGAGGTGGCACAGCACTGCGCGGGTAACGGCCAAGGGTGTGAATGGCCTCGGCTCAGGAATTAGGTAGCGAGGGTGCCACCTGGGCAACGGTCGTTGGTTCCATTGCCAAGCCCGCGCGATGGACAGCAACAACCTCGAATCATTGGACGTTCCTGTCACTGGCAAAAGCTGGCGCCGGCCCGTGCGACAGCCCGTCCTGCAGCCATCGGGAGGCTGATCTGTGTCCCGACAGACATGCCAGACATTCACTTCGTGCTGGTGGCTCACCTGACCTTTTGGCTGCTGCTTCCTCGAATTAGTCACAAAATACTGTTGGTCGTTGATGATGTAGATGAGTGCTGTCTCTTCTATTTATCTCCTTCTCCTGCAATCGTTGCCCCCTTTCCTGTGTTTTTCGTCTCTTCCAAGCATTTCATGAAGATGAGAAAAACAACCAATGTGGTTAGCAGAATGGAATACGCCCCCATCAGTAGTCAGTATTACTCTCGCCCACTCCCCCGTTTCCCTCCCGTCAAAGGTCAGCCCGCGTTGCCCGTGCCGTTGCGGTGAACCTCATTCAACTACCTCGCCCGTGGCAAGGAGACGTTGGCCAGCTTGTAGGGGCAGATTGCGGGTCGATGGGCGCTCCCTGTAAAACAGTGTCCAGTATCAGTGACGTGGAGACTCTCATCTGCTGAAGCCAAGTGGGCAGAATGTACGAACCATTTGATGCAAGGCTTCATCACCTCCTTCCCCTGCTTCACCTTGAGCATGTCCTTTCGCCTCCGTCCTGGGAGCCGTGCCCTTTCTTGGGCGGTGTCCACGAGCGGAAATCGAGGTAACGAAGGCCAGTCAACGTAGTCTGGCGCCTGCTTATAACTTAGGATCTCTACGTCTTTGTTTTTCCGCAGATTGACCCAATCCTCAAGAACGCGCCGGTATTTGGAGACTGGAATACCGTCCTCGAGACGGACGTCGGGATGCTGCTTCCAGTCTGCCTTCTGCAGCACCTCTGAAATGTCAAGCTCGTACAAGCGGTTTTGCTGGCGGTATGAGAGGTCGCGCGTGATGAACTCTTAGAGGGTAAAGGCGGCCAGTTTGACGTCGTTGCGGTTCACGTCGTAGCCAAATGCACCCTGGTGTTCCTTGTCACCTTCCCAACCAAGCTTTGCGCCCAGGCTAAAGTCAGCGATCTTGAGGTCGTTGGTCTCGGGGTCGATCAGGAGACTCGACATGGAGACGTTCCCGTGGACAATCCCCAGGTGCAAGTTGAGGTAGTTGATGACCTGAAACCACAGATACCGATGCGTTAGCGGCTCGGACATTACTCCAGGTACCCAGGTATGTGGGTGCAGACGAACCGCTGTGAGCTGCTTGAGATGCTTGAGTTGGAAGACACGGCTGACGTTATCCAGGACGGTGCCCCCCGCAACGAAGGAGGTTGTGAATCCGACCACCTCTTCTGGACCCTCGGCAGTGGCCGGGTCCACGACAAGGCGGTCAAAAGGAACGATATTGGGGTGCTCTGGAATCCTCAAGGTGCAGTTTAGTTCGTGCCAAAACATGCCCATGCTGTCTCCATCGAAGCAGTACTTGAAGATGATATGCTTTATCTCGCCAGGAACTGGCTCGTATGATGTGTGGTCTCTTTGAATCCCCAGTCTCTCCATCACGGTAGGTTGTGACCGGCGGAGCCTGGGCAGGTGTGGCGAGAAATCGGCGGGCGAGGGGTAGAAAGGAACCATGTTCCAGTCGTCATGGTTGGATCCAGATAACATCTGCATCCCGCGGTCCTCGGCGACGCTCAGGACGGTAATCCACTTTGGAAAGCCATCGATGAGTTCGTCGAGCGCCTGGAAGACAAATTCGGTATCCTTTTCCCCAGGCGTGTGGACGCAAACAGTACGCCGCTGGTCCCAGTCGATCACGACTTGATAGGGATCACTAACCCCCACCTTCCGCAGGCCTGGATCGCCACCCGAAGAGACGCACGACTTGAAGCGTGAGTTGAGGTCGCACTTTTCGAAGTAGCCCATCGTCACGGGTGTGATAATTATTGCAAACCGGGCGCGGGTTGATGTTCGTGCCAGCAAGCGAAGACAACACGGAAAGACAATATTAATTACAGGCTAACTGTTCTGGCCGCCGAATTTCGCAGGGGGGGCCCGCCATTTTCGGGCGCCCTGACAGTGCAGAGTGGCTACAACATCGCTTGGACTTCGAAATGCATGTTGGGATTTCCTGCATGGTCGGAACATGACCTTTCTGCTGCTAGCATCCGTAATAAGCCATGCATGGATCGGGGGCATCGCCACGGCTCCGCTGCACGCAAGTCAACCCCCGCGCCCAACCGGGCGAGGTTACGAAGTAGAACCGCCCGTGATGCGGAACTACCACCGTGAGGAAGCGGAAGAGAGGCCGCGCCTGCGCTGGTTCGGCAGCCTCGCCGGTTGCGTTCGTGACAACTTCTGTGACGGCCTGCGAAGACCGCCGCCATTATAGTGATATTGTCATCCATCTCCGAGACCAGTGGGAAACCGGTAAGTCCTCAACAACACATGCCTTGTGGGCCGGAAGGGCAGAAGAACTAAGGACGTAAAGCAGGAGGTAAGTGCTTTGGGGCACCATCAGCTACTTTTGAGAAATGTGCTTCGATTTGTAGCTGACTACCTAACGGTTGGCCTTCCGAGTTAAGCCCACAGGGTGAAATAAAGTCACTATTAAATTGGGTGAGTGTGTGTATGGAATGTCATACAAGAGTCAGTCACAAACAGATCACTTGTGAGACCGTCCTCTCGTAGCGAGTCGGTCCATACCACATCATCCTCCGATTGGGCCAAGTCAAGCAACAACCGCCCAGACAGCTGCCATGACTCCAAGAACCACAGCCGAGGCGGTAGCCGTCCTGGTTCCAGCAGCGTTATCCGGAGATGAAGCACCTGTTTCTCGTTTAGGCGCCTCGCCCACTCGGAGACAGGCCATGTTGATGGTAGTGTTGTCCCGGCCTCCCCCTACCAGTGACTGGCCCATATTGAAGGCAACGACTGCGGTGGCCTTTTGCTCCTCCAAAGAGCGGTAACGCATTTGACGAACGCCGTGTGTACTCGAAGCGTTGCCTGACGGAGGGGGTGCAGTCGTCCACGTATAGTAGTTGCTCACTCTGGCAAACCATTGACCTAATGCAACAACACATCAGCACGCTCTATCTAACAAGTCAGGTAATTCGGGCTGTTAGGTAGGCAGCCAACGTACCGCTTTGCCACAAAGGCCTGGCGAATGCCGAGCCCCCCTGTGCAGGATTCTTGCCATTCCCGTGGTCCCAAAGCAGCGTCGGACAGTTGATCCTCGACGGAGGCGTCTGGAAGAACCCCGCCAAGGATTCGAGAAATTTTGCGTCTAGGCCGGTGAACAGTGCCTTGAGGTTGCGGACGCATTCGGCACCGAGCAGGTTCTCGCATCCGCCGTCATTGCCCCCGATGTCGTTGGTCGAGTTGGACTCCAGGGCCCAGACGAAGTACACTCGTTCTTGGAGGGGGTCTCTGTTGACGGTGCTGTTGTCGTACTCAAACCACCAGGCTACGGCCTGTGCCGGCTCTTTGGCGGGGGGGGGAAGGAGGTCCTTATCGTGAGTCAACATGTCTTGAATGTCCTGGTCGTCCATGTTGTCGATGGCAAAGACAAAAGTTGGCGGGGTGCTGAATAAGGGCGCGAATGGCAGGACCACGGATGCGCTCGCTTCGGCCTTGATGCACATGGCATTTTTTGAGTAGTCGCAAGTTTGCGCTGAAGTCGCACTCATCAGGAACAGACCCCCTAGTCCAATGAGCTGGCATATGCGAACCGCCATGGTTTCGGATTCGTACGAGAAGGGCGCGGTGGTATGAACAGTCAGGCTGATGTCGTGCGATGGAAGCCTCTTTCTACGTCGTGGCTAGCGGAACTTTCTGCCAGCGGCAACGGCGCGCGACGAGGCATGTGCAAAGGATGTCACGTCGCAATGCGACCTCACCTCCAACAAGCATTAATCTAATAATTTAGCTGCCTGTTTTAGCGCGGGATGCAGGCATCTGCGATGGTGATTAACACCTCCCCGTTTGTGGTCCCGGCATTCAGGGCTGGTTCCGTCATGCAAGGGTTGGTGTACCTTACGTATCTTCGTCGAAGCCCTGGCGGGTAATTCATTGGCCCGAGTGCGACCCAGATGCCCCATTCAGGGGCTTCCGACGAGACAAAGCTGGCAAGGCCATAGTCTCACAAGAGGCCAGGGGAGCGTCGACTGGTGCCCTCTCTGACTTCCAGATCCCCGAGTTTACGTCTAGTGTAAGGCAAACCTAGAGTTCGTCATGGGTACGTGATCTGCATCATGACAGGGGGGTGAAACGAAACCTTGGGAAAAGCGGATTCAATCTCTCAATCCCGACTTGGCACGCTTCAGCTTCGACACAAGAGGAACAGGTTGTGCCCGATGCTACAATGCAGGCTCCCGTGGTCTGGCTTTCTGGGATGGGGCTAGTGGAAACTAGTCCCTAACCAGCTGGCCTGATAGATCGCATGGGCTGAGGCCAGAGCCTCGATTACATTTGCCACTGGTTGCCGTTATGGTCATTCTTCAAAGCGGCCCGGATCTCTTGCAGGGTCTGGCCGGGAGACGCCGAGTCCAGAGCCACCAGGAGCGCATACGATAGCCCGACTGAAACGTTGAACGGAGTGGCCAGCCAGCTGTCATGACACACGCCATACAAGCCGGCTTGTGGTTCGAACATAAATAAAGAGGAACAAGGAAACCTGGCGCTGCATAGACACAAACGAAATGGCAAAACATGACAAGCAAACAGCCTCCATCTCTTCAGATCCATTCTCCGCCGCTTCCTCGTCCTCTCAGGCGGCCATCTCCGTCCCCAAGATCCCAATCACAGCGTCTACAAGGAAACGCAGCCAGAGGGTGTTAGTACAGGAAAACGTTCCATTCGCTTCTCGAATTCGTTGGGTGTGCACTGACTGCTTCGCCACATCCCATATGCTTCCACCCCTTCACACCACAATAACCTCGGGCTTTGCCTCTGGCATTCATCCAGGGGATGGATTGCCTTGCCCAACCCCTTCCTCGTCCTCCCGCCCGCCATCACAAGCCTACCGCTTACTCACTGTCCTAGGCCGCTAGCTATCAAGCTGTTTCTACTTTTTCTCTCCGTCTCTTACGCGCAGCTAGAGACTCGACCGACGCCTTCCTCTTGTGCCGAGATTCTTGTCGCGAACTCGTCGATTCGAGCTCGGTTTCCTCTTCCTGTCTAGAAGCCTCGGGCTCCCCGATTTCGGGTCCGGGACTTAACTCTGTCGCGACCTGGATGCAATCCCCGTCCGCGTTGGTATTTGCATCGTCCTCGCCGTCCGGTTGGGAATCCGAGAGGGCGCTATCGTCCTCACCTTTGTATTCTGGGTCGAGAAGACGCTGCCAGTCCCGAAGCGGGGGCGTAGCAATGCGGTAGTCGTAGCTACCCTGAAGCTCGTTGGCCGACGTGGCCTTTTCGAGAGCTCGTCTGATCACCTTTTTTACCCAGCCCTTCCAATGACCGTCAGGGCCCAATTCGTGGTTACAGAGAGAACAGACCCCCCTGATGGTGCCGTAGTTGTCGAGCACATGCCTCAGTCTCCGTTCGAACTCGTCGTCACTCTCCGGCTCCGCAGTCGAGATCAAGCCCCCGCCTTCATCTCCGTTTTGTAGGGTGCTCAGGGTTGACAAGGCCACCTGGTCGTCCTCCCCGCCACCGACATCCAAATCGCCATCGCCATAGAGCTCCCTCTCGGGCAGGTCTTCTTCCTCGATCTCCTCCACCTCGCCGTCCGCGCCGCTGCCGGTGTCCAAATCGTCACTTCCATAGAGATCCATCTCATCCCAATCTTCCTCATCGCCCTCGTCAATATTGCCCGCGCATAGCAGACAGCACCTCTCGCCTTCGCGAATCAACTTCCGGGCTCTCCCCGCCCACACCTTGACCTCGGCGGTCAACAGCCTCCGAAGAAATGTCCTCCTCATCTCCGCAAACGGCCCGCCGTGTATGAGACGGGGATCGTGCCACGGGCTGTACTGCCGCTCAAAGAGGATCTCGTGGCCAATCTCGTCGGGCCCGCGCGGCGAGCCCTGCCTCGTCGGCAGCGGCTTACCCAGCGCCCGGAGCCAGTTGACAAAGCTCCCCCTGCCGTACGAAAAAAATACGCCGTATGAGTTAAGCAGGTTCCAGATGTCCCGTGTGCGCTTTCCGTGGCGCGGGTTCAGCGTTCCGTTGTTGCGCGTCGTGTGGTAGACATCATGGTCCTCAAAGGTTGACTTGATGGTGCGGGCGAGATCATCTAGACTGGGAATGTTGGTGTCTTCCCTGACAAGGAAGACACAGAGTGTGGGGGATTTGTAGCTGGGGGCTAGGCCGCAAACGAGGACCGCGTCGTCGTTGGAGAGCTCCAGTTCCTCGGGTCCATTTAGACTCAGGGGGTCCGGCTCGAAGTCGAAACTGGTTGGTTGGACCTCGGAGGAGGCAGAAAAGCGGAGAAAAGGCAAGTCGGGCTCGAGGTCGCCTTTCTTGTGGAACTTGTAGATGTAGTTCACCAGCTCCCAGATGGACGCGTCGCAGGGCTCGAGTTGCTCAATCAAACGGTAATTCTTGCGGCTCTGGCGGCCGCAGACTCGTGTGATGCAAGCAAGCAGATTCTCCTCAAGTGAGACCCGTCGGAGCCGGGCGATGTAGTCCACGACCGAGCTATCCACGACGGGATTGCTGCTGTTATCATGCCCGAGGGATCCTACAAGTGGCTTGCTCTTCCCCTTTTTAAGCTTGGATGCGGTCACGAGGAGTTCGAAAGCTCTGTCAGTGACGGCAATGACGCAAAGATCGCGTATCTGGTCCCACGCGGGCGAGAGGTGGTAAGCGGCAACATAGACGGCGTAGACTCTGGCCTCCTTGAGGTGGAATGGCGTCCTCAACCGCGAATGCCCAGTCCATATTTCCTCAATGGAACTCAGCTGGTCGACCGTGAGGTGGCTAGGATCGTTATTGGATCCGTTTGTGAGAGAGAACTGGTCGAGGATCCGACGTACGATCAAGAGTCGAACGCTTGGGGCAGTGGACATGACGAAGGTTTGGACATTGTCCTCGGTGAGGAAGAGACCGAGGAATCGAGATTCAATCGGGGCAGCATGTCGGACGGCGCCGATGAGGGTATCTAGGAGCTTAAATGCTGCCTGGACCTCGCCGTAGTCCTGACCCGGCGCCGTGCTGTGATCTGTCTCGACAGGGGATGCTGGAGCCGGCACTACGTAGGACGAAAATATGTCGGTGTCGGCGAAGACACTGGGAACATCCACATCAGCCGCGGCAAGAATCCTCAACTCCGTAATGACAGAGGCTCTGTAGATGTCCCGAGCCCAGTCGGCCATATAGTCCACAATCAGGAAGAGCTGGAGTGCATCATCACGATTGGTGGTGCAACCCGCCCAGACTTGAACAATGTTCTGTGGTACTATTAGCCTTCATGTACAAGCACTTCGAAAGCAGTAGACATACCGTCGTGTGATTGGGTCGACTTGTCGAAGTCGCTGAGGCTCCTGGGGTCTGGTACGCCAGGCAAACCCTCCAGTCCTCACCCCTGCTCATGAAAAACCACACAAGAGGACCCGAGGCCCACCTAGATCGCTGGCCTGAGCACATACGAAGGCTCTGCTGGGTGTTGAGATAGGTATAGATGGGGAATGCCGTCTGTAGCCGGATCGAGTGCCAGTCATCTGGAGCATTCCCCGCCTTTGCCTCCACGACGAGGAAAGGGAACAGCAAGGCCTCGCCGAGGGGCGAATGCGGCTGCTTGTGCAAGCGGTCTTCAAGGAAGACGCCATCTCCGAGCCTTTTGAGAAGCAGTCCCTCGATGTTTCGCGTCTGTCGAAGGCCGTATATGCGGTCCGGCCTTTGCTCTTGGGGCATCCGGAGGGCTAACTCGCGCGTGTGCATCACTGTGTCTTCGGCCCTGTCGATAAACAGTCGGTTCAGACCAACTGTCTCGTCTCTGTGTGAAAGCATGAGCGTAGTGGACTGTATTATCCCCTGCTCCCACCGACTCACTCATCATGGGACCGCGTTGTCATTGGACACCGGCAGCGGTCCCGATTCTCCTGCCGCGCTTGCAGGTTTTTGGCCGCTCTGTCGTGGTCATTCAACGACGCCTCCACCTCAGATCTCCAAACTCGCTTCTTACAATTCTTGCTACAGCCATGTTAGTGAGGGTAAAACATGTTGCGGTTGCTGCGATGTCCCCTATGTTCATCATGCCAGGAAAACTTATCGAAACAAGGAGCGCTTACCATGCCACCTCGGCAGCCAGCCGATTAAAGACGAGCGGTTCGCAGGCCAGCCTCCATGTCGACTCATTTCTGGCTACGAGGTCTTTTGATCTCTCGACGAGTTTCCGCGCCTGGCGTTTGGCGTCGGTTTTGCAACCGACGTCGTCTTGGTCGGTTGTGGTGGTGATATAGGTGTTGTACTTGAAGCCTTTCAGTTTCTCGACTGCCTCAAATACCTCCCGATGGGTGTCGGGCCATTGGCTCTGCTGAAGCTGGTCAACAAAAACTATGTTGTGCTCTTTCCGCAGCCTTTCGAAGACGGGACGGTTTGTGGTTTTCTTTGATGAACTCATGTTGGAGATGTGGAGTCGTTCTTCTCCCCAGTGTTAAAGATGGGTAGGTAAAAGACCAGAGAAGCGGACGGGAAGCCTGTCAATTGAGGATGAGCGACGGTGTTGACGCTGGCAGACACAACGATAACCCTTTGGTTCCCTCCCTGCACAGGTCCCTTAGGCTGCCAACGCACTCCTGCGCCTCGTTTCATCCCCCTGATGGCGGCCGCATTTCGGGCTAGCGGGGCGTCGGTAAAACTCAGAGGGATAACTAGGTACCTCACTGCCGCTGGGCCAAGACCACTGCGTTCCAGGCGATAGACCTCAGCAGGGTGCATGGGCATGTCTTCGTTCTTACCGACCATAGGTTCCACCCTTACGAGTATAAGGCAGGCCCTGTACCGGACCTTTCTCAAGTCGACGATACGTTCCTCGCTGAACTCGCCGGGTTTCTAACCAAACACAAGTTGGAAACACTCCTCGGGCTTCAGTATGTTGGACATTACGGGAAGAATACCTAAAGACGACACAGTCTGCGATGGGATCGAATCATGGATGGAATCTCGAAGAAAAAGCTTGGAAATCAAGTGCCGCGGGTGAGGGATCCTCTAAGCCTCCAAGGTATGAGCCCCTTACCTGACTTGCGGTGTGATACTGTGTGCGGGTGTGTGCATCACATGGTTGGAATATCCTGCCTGCCTGATTCAGGCATTGCTGTTTTCAGAAGACCGACCTCTCTTTGCCGCGCGCTTGGCTGTGTGGGCGCGGCAGCTTGGCGCGACAATCGGGCAGCTTGGCGCATCGAGGCTTGGATGATCTGTGTTCAGCTTCGTGTTTCGGCCAGCATTCCCAATTTTCCCAATTTTCGAAAACATCAAGGTAACGCAACATGGCACGAGCTGCGGCGGAATTGGCAATCGGTTTGAGGACGAAACAAAAACAGGTGTGGTTGAAATAAACTCGTTCCGTGGGTGGATATCGAAGGCAAAAGTTCTTCCAAGTTCAAGCGGCGCGAGATGACGGATTGACAAAACTCCTCCCTTTCCCGAACGGGAATTTGCGACAGAATATGTGGGTCTCGTGGGGAAGGGTCCCAGGGTCCCAGGGTCCATCTCTGAATTCTCATCCGAACCTGGAATGGCCCAACCTTCACAACCTGGAAACAACGCACAAAAGTGCATTTCAAAGAGCACCCACTGCGAGCTCATGCAAATGTAAACAAACACCAAACCTCAATATTACAACCGCCCTTTCCCCATCACCCTTCGGCGACAACCAAATCGGTGCATGACATGACAGCGACCCCTAGGTTCGTGTCGGGCCGTGGCGCAAGTGGCCGGAACACTTTGTCCCAGAACTGGCGAAGAGGCGCGGCTTTTGCCTGGCCCATCGATTCGCTAGCGGGGTTCTGGGCCTGGATTGAAGCCACTCCCAAGGCCCTTAATTTCAGCCCCTCCTGTGCCTTGCAAACTGCCGCCAATGGCATCACAAACCAACCGGCTTGGATGGCCCCTCTGCAGGCCAAGCTGCGGCTGCATCCGCCCCTGTCGCGCCAGCTTGGAATCGGCATGGACGGTGCAAGTCGTTCGCCAGCGCAATGGAAATGCCGGATGCTGGGGACCTCCGTGACTCTCCACATAACGCTTAGTCCTGGCACGATCTCAACCATGCCCCACGACGACCCAGCGATCGACATTGGATCATCTCCTTCCCCCGCTTGGTGATTGTTCCTTTTCTTTTCTTTTCTCTTTCCTCTCTTTTCTTTTTGTTTCCCTCCTGGCGCATTCAAGTGCCGGGAAACGGCCCAAAGACGCGATGCTTCCCCTCGCTGTTGCAGCGTCGCTATTAGCGCCCGCGGTCGCTGCTGCGTCGCACCCTCCACGTCCGATCGTCGCCCGAGGCGACGGCATAGTCCGCTCCCCCGTCAATGCGATCGCCGGGCCCGGTCCGAGGCTCCGCGCACGAGTGAACGAAGTGGAGGTAGCCAACCAGAAAGGCGGGACAAGATACGCCGTCGACATCGAAGTCGGGACACCTCCGCAACCATTGACCCTGATCCTTGACACCGGCTCGCCGGACACCTGGGTCAACCCCTCGTGTGACACGGCCAACGTTCCCGACGACTGCAGCGCGTTCCCGCAGTTCGACTACAACAAGAGCAACACTCTCAAGGTGACCAAAGCTGTCGAGACGCTCGTCTACGGAATCGGCAATGCCTCGGTGCAATATGTGCAAGACACGGTGACGATAGGATGTACGTCGTGCGATGGGGAGATAACCTTCCCATCTCTTTGTTGCCATGCCCGCTAACGCACCCTTCCTACCTTGCAGCCGCGACAATAAAGAACCAAGTCATCGGCATTGGTCTCGAAACGCACGACATCCCGCTCGGCATCCTCGGCATGTCTCCACCCGTCAACGGCGTCAACCAATACCCCTACGTGCTCGACACCATGGTGGCCCAGGGCGTCATCAAAAGCCGCGCCTTCAGCCTCGACCTGCGCGGCGTCGACAACCCCAACGGCGCCCTCATCTTCGGCGGCGTCGACACGGCCAAATACATCGGCACGCTGGCCAAGCTGCCCATGCTCTCCCCCAAACAAACCCCGGGCGGCGCCGACCGCTACTACGTGACCATGACTGGCGTGGGCCTGACCCTCGCAGACGGTACCGTCGCACGGTCCGAAAGCCTGGCGGTGCCCGTCTTCCTCGACTCGGGCGCCACCTTCTCGCACCTCCCCACGCCCATCTTCCAAGCCTTCGCCGGCGCGTTCTCCGGCGGTCAGTACGACCCGAACTCGGGCTATTTCTACGTACCCTGCGACGTCACCGACGTCAAGGGCTCAGTCGACTTCTACTTCGGCACCAAGACGATCCGCGTGCCCCTCAACGACTTCATCTGGCAGGTGCAGCAGGACCGCAAGTTCTGCATCCTCGGCGTGCTGGCCAACGACGACGAGCCCACCCTCGGCGACACCTTCCTGCGCGCCGCCTATGTCGTCTTTGACCAGGACAACCGCAATATCCACCTCGCCCAGGCCGCCAACTGCGGCGAGAACCTCGTCGCGATCGGGTCGGGCACCGACGCCGTCCCCAGCGTCACGGGTCGCTGCACCGC
Organism: Chaetomiaceae sp. PYS4301M; assembly: GCA_023628425.1. NCBI lineage: Eukaryota > Fungi > Ascomycota > Sordariomycetes > Sordariales > Chaetomiaceae > Chaetomiaceae sp. PYS4301M. Next base: position 238,555 of record JAMAKR010000027.1, read on the forward strand.
CCTGCCGACCCCGACGGGAACGAAGGGGAAGGGGAATAGCCTCGATGTTACGGCTACGCGGGCGCCGCCGAATACGTTTACCGGCGCGGCGCCCACGGGGGTGGGGTTGGGTCCTGGGCCGGCCGCGCCGTCCAAGGATGGTAACGGGGGGACGATTGGGGTGTCGCCGCTGCCTACGTCTACGGCGGGGACGGCGTCTAAGAATGCGGCGGGGAGGGGGGTGGCGGTGGGCATCGGGCCGCTGGTGGTGATGGGAGTGGTGAGTGCATTGATTTGGGCGTTTTAGGCGGAGTGGGTTAGGTTAGTTTGTGGTTTGTACGCCTTGTTTCGGCAGTTGTTTGTTTTTCTGCCTTTTCTTTTTCCCTTCTTGAGCGTGTGATTACAGCGGGCTCGGTATCTGGATGGGATTTGCTAGCCTCATGTTGGCATAGACGGCGTTTTTGGTTTTGGGGTTTGTATTGATGGTTCTCTTGATTTGTACATGGTAATGGGAGTGTGCTTGATGGAACGCACCTGGGCAGCGTCTATTCATGAACACATCAGGGTGGCATGTATAAATAAACCTTTCAGGATTTGCATGTATCTGGCCAGATCGCGGGGTCCAATGCCTGCTCTCCACGCCATGAGACTCGCGGTAATCAATAGTCTTCCTTTGGACCTGGCAGAAGGGAAATGTATCCTCATGTATCATAATTACTCCAGATAGGCCTAACCCCCAACCTTCGTCCTCCCTGAAAGCTCTATCTCGGGCGTCCGACAGCGATACTCTATCTTGGCCTCCCGGCTCGGGGAGATATAGAACGCAATCTGTCTCAGCTCCGGCAGCGGGAGCCCTTCCGGCAGTCTCCAGTCATAGAGGAGCAGCAGGTGGGCGAGGATGATCTTGATCTCGTTGGCAACGAAGAAGCGGCATGGGCGCCGTGCCCAAACCCCATGTGCTCGGGACCCGTGTTGATCAGCGGCGCCAGATGCTCCTGACTTGGGCGACCCAGGCTTTGTGCCTCGACACGTCGATGTCGCTGCCCCGGGGAATAAAGGTGCCGTCTGATACTCGCACGTCGTCTCGCACGATGCGGCGCACCGAGACTGAAGAGGTTAAAGGGATCAGCCATGGGAGTTGACTAGAAGGAGGAATAAAGAAGGGCGGTTCAAGAGGTTGGGCTCACCGATATAGATGGGCTTCAGTTCCAGAGTATTATCCTTGACGACGCTTTCAAGCAGCTTCATGTTCTGCACCGAGGCCTTTTGCGACCACCCATACCGGAGAACATCCACCATCTCCTGCTGTGTGTTTTTTCAGGGGCACTCGGAGGTCGAGAGTCGAAGGCCGCCCTGCTCCACCATAGCAGATTCCGGTCCGAGATCAAGGTTGAGGACAAAGTAGGGTGAATTAGAAGCCCGCAACTTATGAATGCTAGGTAATTAGATATCTACTGGTAGATATGGTTGAAACGTTCCATCGGCCGCTGGGGCTTCCATCAAACACGTCTCATGCCACGGGCAACAGGCTACAGCTCATACGCCCATTTTACACCCTCCCACCCTGGCCGTCTCCTGACACTGATGCCGAACCCCTCGCCGTGTCTCGCCGGCTTCGTCACGGCATCAATGACGGACCGCGTCGCAAACCCTGGCAGCTTCCACTCAGTCCCCTCCGGGGGCTCGATTTCAAACCCGAGCAACAGCGTGGCCATAACGGCCATGATCTCGGCAAATGCAAAGTTCCGCCCCGGGCAGAGATGCATGCCGCCCCCAAACGGCTGGAAGGCCGCCTTGATGGCCCTGGCACTGCCCGGCCCCTCAGCACCGGACTCCCCCTTTTCGTAGAGTACCAAAAACCGCTCGGGCCTAAACTCGCCCACATCCTCGCCCCAGTACTCGTTCAGCCCGTGCCCGACGCCAATCACCATCTGCACCACCTCGCCCTCCTTCAGCAAGTACTCCCGCCCGCCCTCCCTCGCACTCCTCAGCACGGTATCCTTTATGACCTTGCGCGTGCTGACCTGGTGCACCGTCAACCGCTGCGTCTCGCGATAGCAGCTCATCAGCAGCGGACACTTCTCCTCCACCACACCAGCCCTCATATCCAGCCTCACCTCCCTCTCGACTCCTTCCCCCTCTCCTCTCTTCTCACTACCACCATCCCCCAGCACCAACCCTTCCACCTCCCTCCTCAACCTCTCCACCAACCCCCCCACCCCACCCGAAGAACCTGAAGCATCCGAACCAAAAACAAACCCCACCAACCAAAACGCCAACGGCACTGTATTCGCCAGCGCCGCAAAAGGCAGCATGACCTCCAGACGGGCAATATCCTCGACCGAAATCCCCGCATCGCGCAGTTCCCCGGCACGGAGACGGACAAAGTCGGACGTGGCTGGGTCAGCGTCGTGATGGGCTCTGTAGTACGGCTCGAGAGCGGCGACGAGGGCGGCGCGGGCGCGGCGGCCTGTGCGCGCGGGGAGGTTGAGGGTTAGTTGGAGGAGGTTGGCTTCGAATTCCCAGAGGGCGGATTCTGCGGAGTCGTGTTGTTTGTCATGGTTGTTCTTTTTGGTTGTTGTGGAGGTGGATGGGGAGAAAGGGTTGTGGGTGGGTCCGTAGAGGGCCGGGGTTGTCGCGGCTGTAAAGAGGCGGCGGAGGAAGAGCCAGGTGTTGGGGATGCGGGTTGGGGTGGTGGAGGACTGGGCCAGGAGGGAGAGCTGGGAGGCGAGGAGGGAGAGGGCGGTCGTGTTGAGCCGGGCTACGCTGGTCGGCTTGAAGGTGCTTGGGATGGTGTGCAGCATCATGTGGTCGACGAGGGGTGGGCCGGCGGGACTGCGGAGGAGGGCGTTGGTGGTGTCGCTGAGCTGGGCGAGGGTTGGCGTGGTAGCGATGACGAGTGGGGTGTTTGAGAGGGACTTGTTGCGCAGCCCGGCCGTGACGAGCTGCGGATCCCAGACGGCGTAGATCTTGCCCGTGAGCATGGGGAGCGTCGCAATGGACCGGCCGGACGAGCGCTGCAGCAGGATGTGATACTGGGCTTGGTGGCGCATCATGCCGATTATGTGTCCGAGGAGAGGGATCCGGGGCTTTAGGAGGGGCGGCTCGCGGGGGTCAACCCTTGGGGTGAGAACTTGGAGGAGGAGAAGACCTAGCAGGATGGCTATGGCGATGGTGGCTGGTGTCGTCTTGATTGTGTCGAGGATGTGGGCGGCGAGCGCCGGAGCCGCCTCCAAGGTGCTGTTGGCGGTGGCCATGGTGATGATGCGGTCTGGGACAGAATTGGCTCAATGACTCGACTTCGTGATGATTCACAGATCACGGCTCCAACCTGCGTGTTTCCGGCTGGAGACATTTGACGTTGGAGGAAGAAGAAGTTGGCCGTTGCCAGCAGGACATGTCCTCGCACACGTCAATCAAATTATCCTGCTGCCTGAAGGATGCATTCCGCCAATAAATTCCTTATCTTCCCTGCCCAATGAACCACTCAACTGGTTCGCTAGGGCCGCCGAAAACTGGCCAGCCGCAGGGCTGAGCTCGAGAGAAGGACAGGGGTTGGCAACGGTTTTTATGGAAGTGGGATTTGTCAGATTTGGCCCCCAAGTTGTTCATGTACACCCACCCCTGATGACATTGCCAGGGTGGGATCGGCGTGTCGGGACCGTTGGCTCTCTTCCTGTCACAGATCTCGGACATCGGATCTCGTCCCCGCCGACGTTGGACCCGTGGGGTTGCAACCGCACTTTGTCAGACGCCGACGTGGTTGGTGATCCCGCGCATTCCAGCCAGAATATTGGTCAGCTCGGACTGCCAAGAAGTGCGAGCCAAGTGCGAGTCCGAAAGGGCCTTGGAATGTGGGAATACGTTCTGAACGAAACAATATCAAGAAATAAGGGGCGAACAAGTAGAGGAGGTAGGTACCGTAGTTAGTTGTCCTCAGATACAGGACCAAGTATATATGAGAAGGTCATCTCCTCGACCGGAACCATCATTCTCACAATCATCACCGTCTCAAACACACACAACCGCTACAAAAGCGCAACCACCAGACCAACCACAAAACGAAACAACAACACAACCTCAAACCCCAAAAATGCCTTCCCCGAACATCATCATCTTCGGCCCAACCGGCGGCGTCGCCTCCTCGGCAGCCCAGCACATAGCCTCCCACCACCCCAACGCGCACCTCACATTAGCCATGCGCGACCCGTCCAAGCCCATCCCCGCCCTCTCCTCCCTCCCCAACACCGACTCAACCACCACGCGCATCCAAGCCGACCTCAACTCCCCCTCCTCCATCCACACCGCCGTCTCCACCACCTCCGCCAAAACCGCCTTCCTCTACCTAGTCTTTTCAGCAACCGACCACATGCGCGGCGCCATCACCGCCCTGAAATCCGCCGGCGTGGAGTTCGTCGTCTTCCTCAGCAGCGCCAGCATCCGCGGTAAGGCGGCCGACGTCCAGCCCGCCGACTTCATCGCCTGGCGGCATGCGCAGGTGGAGTTGGTGCTGGAGGAGGTTTTTGGACGGGGGAGGTACGCGGCTGTGAGGCCGGGGTATTTTGCTAGCAACCTTGCGGGGTGGTTTGGGGGTGGAAAGGTTGGGGAGAGGGGGGAGTGGGTGGTGAGGATGCCGTATCCGAAGGCGAGGTTTGATTATGTCGCGCCGGGGGATATTGGGCGGGTTTGTGGGGAGTTGTTGGTTAGGGGGGCTGTGGAGGAGGGCGGGGAGGTGGTGGTTCTTGCTGGGCCGCAGGTCCTTGAGCAGGCGGAGGCGGTTCGGGTTGTGGGACGGGTGTTGGGGCGGGAGGTGGTTGTGGAGGCTTTTGAGGAGGATGAGGAGGCCGTGAGGTTTATTGTGGATAGACTCGGAATGGTTGAGGTCGGCGCGAGGCAGTTGATCAAGACATTTAAGGAGGCGACGGGAGGGAGCGACGTGTTTGATGAGGATGCGTATGAGGTTGCGGTTTCCAATGTCGAAAAGTACGGCGGGGAGAGGGCAAAGGGGATTCAACAGTGGGCCGAGGAGAACACGGATAAGCTTGTTGTGGGATAAGGGAGGGTGCATTCGGGATGCTCATCCTTAACTTGTAAAGGGGTCCCCAATTATATTAGATATTAGGTCGAACATCAGTGAAATCCTCCATCGTACAAACATGACTTTTGAGCCCCTCACGCAACAAGCGGCTTGCTCCCCTTGGGCAGCGTGACCTTGAACACCAGCGCCTGGTTGTCAAGGAACGGGACCTCGGCCGAGTCATCGACAAAGTGAATCCTGCCAAAGTCGGCATAGCCTGGAAAACCGTCAGCCATGATGCAAAAGCCTGAGGTGTATAGCAAACGACAGCCAACACGTACCATTGTTGGTGATAAAGTCATTATCCGACAGCGTAAAGAGGTAGTACTCGTCCGAGTCTTGATCCCCCTGGCATTTGTTGTCTTTGCCCTTGCCCTTGCCCTTGCCATCTGGGTTGACAGGAACGAGCGCAAGAGCCTCCCACTTCTCGTTCAGCAGACCCAGATCGACCGGCGCGCCGTTGTGAATGGCGTCTCCTTCGGCAGTCTTGAACTTGTTGAGCTCCGAGTTGATGTTGAAGTCCAGATAGGGGCACAGTGTCGCGGGCGTGATGCCGTCCACTAGCTTGTCGGCTGCGGGAAAGTCAGCAAATAATCAAATCCAAATTGGCACCCCTGGCTAACGAAGGAACACTCACAAGCCTTCTCGATCCCGCCCGAAGTGACATTCCCATTCTGAATATCGTCAAACTTAGGCCCCTTGATGTTGGTCGCGCCGGAGATGTCCACAATATCAACATGGCGGTACCGAGACAGGGGGTCCTTCTGGCCGCGGCCAACACTCGAGTCACGGCCCAGGACAAGGAACTGCGTGTCGGAGATGTAGTGGATCTCCGACTGCGCCGCGACGCGAGTCTTGTCCTCCGCGTTGGTGAAAGTCGCCAGCGGGACGACGTACTCGGCCTCGTACGTGACCTCGACGTCGTCCTTCTTGCCCTTGGAGAGCGAGTACTTGAGGAAGCGCGTGTTGCGGCGCTTGGATGACGATTCGCCGCCCTCCTGCCGCGCGGCGGACTGCAGCATTACCCACAGGGTCTTGCCGTCAGGGCTGATGGTGAGGCCTTCGAAGCCTTGGTTGTTTTGGCGGCCGTGGTCCGGGTCCGCGGGGGACGGGACGATGCTGCTGTCGTAGATGGGGGCTGTGTTGGAGTTGTAGCTGGCGTCGCGTCAGTCGACATGGTCACCATTTTTCGTGTCCCTACTATATAGTACGCAGCGGAAGTGGCTCACCTGACTTTGCCCCCGCGAACGGGCAGGAGCGCATCCGGGGGTTGGATGGCGGTCAACATTTGGCCCTTCTTGTCGAACCTGTACACGAACGGCCCGTACTCGTCGCTGATCCAGAACGAGCCGTCATCGTTTACGACGAGGCCCTCGGCATCGAGTGAGATGCGCTTGTCTCCCGGACCCGGGCCGCCAAAACCATCGCCGGGGTACGTCGACGCCGGCATCGTCGGAAATCCCGGGTAGGTCAGGCCGCCAGCGAAGTCCGGATCCAGCCCCGTCATGGGCTTGCCGTCGGGCCCGGACAGCAGGATGCTGCGCTTGTAGTCAAAGACCAGGTTGGGACCTGAGGGCTTTGCTGTGGTAGCATCAGGGGCAGGGGTGAAAGTGATGTCAAACACATGGACTCGCGGGATGGTGTTTTGGGTTCCGTTGGTGTTCCAGCCGCGGTCGGGCAGGCCGTACAAGGTGGCTTTGTAGCTCTTGCCGGTCTGCTTCCAGTCCTTGATGGCCATGGAGGAGCCGATGCTGATGGTGTCGCCATGTTGGTCCCGCGCGTCCGACTTGACGGAACCAAAGCCCGCAAGGCTCTCATATGTGTAGGCGCGTCCGTTGCAGGAAATTGAGGTCACTGGCGTTGCACCGCGCTTGATAGACTTGGAAGCGGCGGTTGAGGCGAAGCCCACCACAAGTAGCTGTGTGAGAGACACCATCTTGTAAACGCTTGAGCCTTCAGAAACACTCACAAGAGGAGCTGTCGGCTTGTGGACTTGGGATGGCGTTAGAGGAGACCAGCGTGTCGTTTGTGCAAAAGTCCGGGGGATCGACAGCGGCTTATAACTCGCTTGTCATCTGTGTCGAACCTCGATCCTTCAAGGGGGGTCTGCCTCGTGCTGCCCCTTCCAGTGGATGGTGAGGTGAGCACATGGCTAACGTCTTGGCAAGGGGGATCCAGCGTTGGCGGATGGGCTGCCTGCCGTTTCTGGGGAGCACATGTGTCAAAGGCCTGTCGTGATTGGCCGCTTGGCGAGCATGTCGAGTCTCTGGGCAGCCAACTCTGCCGATATCACATCCCGAATCCGTGACCGAGTCGACAGGAAAGGAAATTTTGACAGCTTGGCACGCGACAGTGAAGTGTTTAGGTCCGGATACCTCTTACCTGGAGGTAAGGTATGTAGGTTGCTGTATACCTGTAAATGGTATCAATGGGGTCCACGCAACTTGGACAACACAATGAGACGCGCAAACAACAAGTCCAATTAATTAGCACGCTCTCAAAACAGAATGACAGAATGAAAACCAAGCAACCTAACCGCAAGATGCCATGGTCTACAGGGGTTGGTTGACATGGGAGTCCATGGCGAGATCAGGGGTAATGGTAACGTGAGGACACCCTAACCGGCCAATCTTGCCTTTAGGCGTCCACATGCAGTGGTCCCGCAAGGTAAAGATGCAACGCATAAAGGTACAAGTTGAGAGAAGAGAGAAAAGGAAAAAAGAGAAAGCATCAACAATAAATCTGAAAGCGAGATCCACGGGCGTCTCGCCCCCGTCAACCATGCCCACCGCTTTGGCCTGTGAAATCACGATTCTTAGCTTCAGTGCGCCTGCTCAACTCTGCCGCACGGCTCCGCATATCCATGTAGTTTTCGGCGCTTCTCATCCTGTTCCTTTCGCTTGTCCCGGACAAAGCCTTCAAAGAAGGCGACCGGCTTGTCGAACGACATGCTCCTTCGCAGATAGCAGAACGCGTCTGATCGCTCCAACGGCGTGTCGTCCAGCTTTTCGCGACGGGCATCGCAGGCATTTTGCTCCCTGGTCTCCGTATTGCATGTGCAGCCGGAACAGCAAGGGACTGGCTCAAAGACGTGCTCGTCCATAATCTGGGCCACATCGGTCCAGGCGTCGTCGAGTTCCACCAGACGCTGGTCCCTCCGTTCGGCCATGTTGGCGAGGAATGTTTCGAGGTCCTCTGACTCCTGGGCGCACTGCCGGACGTCCAGAAGGAAGGCTTTGGGTTCCTGGATGGCGGACCTTCGTGTGTTGAATTGGTCGTACAGAGTCGAGAACAAGTCGTCTGGTGACAGTCCGAACTTGCTCCACGGCCAGTGCCATTGAGGAGCCCGCCCGGATTGCGGCTGTGGCCAGTAACCGTCCATTTCTTTGACGCTCTCTTTCTCCCTTCTCTCCTGTGGATTACGGCGCTTGTTCTCACACAAGTTCGTCAGGGGGGGTGGCGTGGTGGTGTCGTGGGGTGATGCTGTGGTTTTGGGTGTCCTCTTTTTCTGACGGTTGGGGGCAGCCAGGAACGAAGGTTTCTTGCATGAATCAAGGTGGGAGTTGTGCCTTTTTTCTCGTTGGTGCCATATCTTTTCGTTGGTACCATTTCATTTCGTTGGTGCCATCTTTTTGGTCGGTTTTGGGCGGCAAGAGAATGATTGGAACCAACACGCATCTTTTCTCGTGCAACAACAAATCTACTGCCGACAGGTACAGACATGTACATCTACGTACCGGGCACTCAAGTAGTTAGGCACTTTACGTACGGTATCCTATTGTCTAATTGCCAAATCAGTGATCCGTCAAGATCCGTGACAGGGACATATTGCAGTATGGAATTTACAGGCAAGTTGTATTTAATGCCACTTGTGTTTAATGTCATTCGGCTGAGAGGCCATTTGGTAAGTAATACCAGCTTTATACATGAAGGCTCAGACCGTAAATGTTTGAGTGTGGCAGATTTGGATTTCGGCGCAGATGGACACTGGGAAAAAAAGCATTCTCATTTTCAGACTATGTTCCCTCAGACCCCACCACTCCTCCCAAAGGGTTGTCCATATCCTCCTGTTTTCCCATCCATGGAAAAGAATCCCCAGCCCTCCGGCTGACCCGGGACTCCCCGGCCCCACAATGCCGGGGCGAAGTCCGTGATGCTCCGCTTGGCACGGAGATATGCGGCCGAAGCGCCGGTGAGGCGCCGGGATGTAAGAAATGAAGGGGGGTTGGATTTTATAAGGGGTGTCAAGAAAAATGAGACCCCCGAATACGCTGGCGAGTTATGGGATGAGCTGATTATGGAGAGCATGATGTTGCCCTGACAACTGAACACAGAGACAACGTCGGACCGTGGGCACAGAGCGAACAGCGTCGCAAGAAATAAAACAGGGGCAAGATCCTCCGTCTTTTTCTGTAGAAGAGCCATGGAGTGTGGTGCTTGCAAAGACACCGCCAAGTTGTGGCAGAATGACCTGAAAAGCTACCAGCCAGGGCCGCTCAGAAGCTCCAATTCTTCGTCAGTGAGACATCGCCCCCCAATGGCATGGTTTACGGCCCCCAAGCACTCGGAGTGGCTGGATTTGTAGGCCGCCGGGCCTCGCGAGCCAGTCATGCCTGAACGCTGAGGCCCCTGAGGGGGTTTGGCTCGCTTCTCCTCGGAGGGCTCGGTGCTGCCCGGCCTGCAGCAAGACCCAAGCTGAACACCCCTTATCAGTAAGCGATGCGGGGTAACCGCCAGTCGGGGAGGGTATAACGTTGGGTGCTCATGCAGCATTGAATGCAGGTATTGAACACGGAATACGGTCCTTCAAGTGGGAACAAGGCTGTGTTAACCCAGAGTCGGCACTGCTCAAGCCTGAGAGGCATATACAGTCCCCCGCGGGGCGCGGGACTGACCGGAGTGGCATCCCCGCTTCCATGTTCTTCGCTGTGTCCGCTCTCCTCACCCGGTTACAACCACCATCCAGTCAAACTCAGGGGCAGCCCGGGTTCCAATACACGGAGGCTGCTTTGTTTTTCCGCCTCAGAGTAATTGCAAAACCCGGTCTACTCTCTACCTCAACATAAACCAGGCCCGAGCCTACAAACAAGAGTTGCACCATCCAATACTCCTCCGCAACCATGTCCCACGGCGTCGACTTCGAAAGCCTCTGGAACACCGCTGACGTACCTCTGGGCAGTCTTGTCCTCGACCGGGAACAGGCACACGAGGACAGCTGGAAGCCCACCGGCCTGGCGCAGGACACAGACTTCACGATCAAGGCCAACACCAACATTGTGCTGCGCGTCGACGCCTTTTCGGAGTCGTGGTTCCGCGTGCAGGTGCTCAGCTGGCTGCAGGCAGTGCTGGGCAGCGCAAAGGCGCGGCACTTGCGCGTCACGGCCGACTCTGGCTGTATGTCAAATTGGCGCTGTTCCTTTTTCCCCGTCATGGCATCTTTATGCTCCTGAGAACACCCCCTTTGCTCCAGAACTGCAATAACTGACATTATTGGACAGTCATCTACCACCTCGGCGACCCCAAGCGCGTGTTGCGCGACATCTGCGACGACCCAAAGGCGAAGCTGTGGCTCGAGGATGCCGCCGGGATTCGATCCGTGGTGTACATGGTTACAGAGCTGTGGACGCTGATCGACCCCAAGCTGGAGCATGCCGGTGAGAAGGGGAGGGTTTATGGCGGGAAGGCGCCCGTGACGGACGGCACGGTCAAGTATGGCGACGTGGAGGGTGGCCACAGGAGCGGCTCCAGCGAGGAGAAGAACCTGACTGCGCTGGGCGAGCGCATCTACAAGATCAAGTTCCGCCGGGTGAAGGTGCGGTCTGCCCCTGTGGCTGCTGGCAAGGAGGAGGGCGGCGAGCAGGCTGCGGCGGTGACAACAACGTTGAAGATGGGGGCGCGCTGGAAGTCAATGCTTGTGGCGCGCGGAGGGGATGATGGGGCAGATGGGGAGGAGGACGCCATGGTCGAGGTTGACATGGATGATGAGGATGACGAGGAGGTGGTGGGGTGTGGTGGGGAAGAGAGTTGTGAAGAGGAGGAGGAGGAAGAGTACGAGGGAGAGGATGGGGAGGAGGAGGATGAGGAAGAGGGAGACGAGAATGTCGAGTATAAATTGCACGGAAAGACCGAAAACTGAGGCACCAGAGCTCCTTGATACAATATGGCAGGTAGAGTAGGTATGAGAGAGAAACAAACAGGGTAAACTCAATTCTGTTCAAGGTCTAGGTGCTGCTCTGACAGACATGATTAAGCCCCGATATGAACAAACGACGCCCAACTCGCATAGTCCAGCCTCTCCTTCCCACTCTGCAGACGCGCAAGCGTGGCCTCATGCAAAGCATCCGCCACGGCCCGCTGCATCACCAGCCCTCCATTCCCGTCACTCACCACCCCAAAAAGAGTCCCAACAAGACGTGCATAAAACGCCTCGGTGACCTGCAGTGCAGACCGGTCCAGCACCTCCCAGAGCGGCCCAACAACATTAGGAAACCCAAACAAAAACAGCGCGCTCGCAAGGTGAATAGCCTCGTCCACCAGCTCCGGACTTCCGTTCTTCGCTACCGAACACGCCGACAAATAAGCCAACTCGGCCCTCACCAGTCGTCGCTGCCGGCCCCCTGTGCCCTTTCCTACCCCAGCCTCAGCCCCAGCCCTAACATCCAAAGTCATCAACTCCCCGGCGGTAAGCCTCTCCTCCCTCAACAACAGCGCGCTCTTAGACGGCTGCCCCTGCTCCGACGTGCCGTGACACGCAAAGTGTACGACGGCCGCCTGGTCGCGGGCCAGCCGGTCCAGAACCGTGCGCTTGGCCGGATCCCGTAGCTCCTCGACCTCTAAGACTCCGCGCGCGCTCTGCCTCAGCGCTGCCAGCTCGTCTGCCACGTTCAGCGCGGGCATCTTCTTGTCTGCCGGTTGTGCGACGGAGATGAAGAGAAGCTGCTGCTGCTGTTGCTGCTTGCCGGAGGTCAGACCACCGGACTGCTCCGTCCCCCGACCTCTCGGTTTTGGTGGTGGTGGTGGGCTTGCATGTGGTGGTCTCCCCGCCCGTGCAAGCCACAGCCCCATTACAGAGGGCACGTACGACGACACGACCCGTCTCAGGGCACAGTCCCTCGACCGCGGCGCCCAGTCCAACCCCGCGGCATGCAGCGGGAACGAGCCCAGCAGACCGCCCGACACCCACCACACGCGCGGCAGCAGCAACCGTCCGTCCTGGGTGATGGTGTTTGCATCGCCGGTGAAGCCCAGCCGGCGCAGAACGGGCTCGACGGCCGTCTTCCACAGCCAGGGGAGAATCTCCTCTCCGAGGGAATTGTTGGCTTGCAGGCGGTAGCGGGTGCTGTTTCGGATGTTGTTGAGGAGGCGGGCTTTGTGCGCGACCTCGGCGTGGCGGAGGTTGGGGAGGGGTTCGAAGTGCACGCCGTGCTGGGCTGTGATGATGAAGGCGCCGCTGCCGTGCTTTGTGGTGTTGTAGGAGATGATGGGGCCTGGTTCGGCAAGCTTGCGAAGCTCGGCGTCGGTTAGTCTTTTCTCGACGTCTGCGAGGATGCCGCCGACTGGGCGGGAGATAGGGGCTGGTTCGTGTTCCAGAAGAGGGGGGAGCCCGCGCAGGCTTCGCCATGTCTTTCTCGGCGTGGTGACCAGGCGTTTGAAGTAGCCAAGGAAGTTGTCGCCGTTAGAGTCTTGCTTTTTGCCATCGCCGGTTGGATCTTGAATCAGGTGAAGCGGAGCGTTCACAGCGAGTTTGGCAATGACTCCTCGGCCCCTTTCCGCCCAGACGAGCGCCTCCCGGTGTGACTCGCCCGCCTTGAGAGCCACGGCAGGGGACAGAGAAGCTAAACCTGACAACTGAGACAGGGTGTCCTCGTGGTCGTCGAGGCGGAGCGACTGTAGCATCTTGCCTTGGGACAGCAGGGAGATGGCCTCGCGGAGCATGTCGAGCGCCCGGGGCCAGTCCCCGTCGTCGGCATACAGCATGCCCGCCTTGCGTAGGGCCAGGATGCGCATCATGGGCAGCGAGGAACTCGACATGCCCACTTGTTCGTACACGGCGCGTGCCCTATCCTGCTCGCCTCGTGCCTCGAACATGCGGCCGAGATTGGTCTGGAGAGCCCCCAGGTACTGACCAGCAACAGCCCCTGAGCTGACCATCTCCTCGACTTCTTGGATAGTCTGGTCCAGCGAGGGAACTTGGGCGTCGGGGAGCCGTTGACGGAGGCTGGCCACGGTGCTGCCGTAGATACTGAGTCTCCGGGGTCGGTGGGGATCCGAGGCACGCGTGAGCTGGAGGGCCATGAGCGCGTGGTGCAACGCCTTTTGTAATAAATCGACATTCCCGGCACCAGCCACGCTTCTCGCCCTTGCCATCGTCACGTAGATGTCGGCGAGATCCGAGTGCCGGGCTGCACGGTCCGAGTCGCTGTACTGGCTCCCCTGGGACGCCTTGAGTGCCTTCTCGGCATAGGCCAGTGCGTCGTCGAGAAATTTTGGCTTTCGGAACCGCCCGAACCCCAACTGAAGCGCGTTAGCCAGATTGCTCAGCGTGCCAGCCGCTCTCGGCATCTCCTCGGCCGCACCCAGGGCGAACTGAATGGCCATCTCCAGATGCTTTGAGTCGAGGCTCCTCCGGAAGAGCAGCTGATGGGCGGTCCCCAGGATGGTTAGCGTAGCGCACCGGTGCCACTTGGTTCCAGGTGTTCCAAGTGCCTTCTCGGCATTCACAATCGCACTGTCGAGGTCGGCTTCATCTCCCAGGTGCTCGTACCGTGCCAGCTGGACTCGTGCGAGATGAGCCCGCCGCGAACCCAGCTTCTCCTCCTCTTCAGATGGTGTCCGAGCAAGGCTCTCCCACGCGAGCTGCACAGCGTCGTCCATATCCACCTTCTTCCGCACCGTACTCCCCTGGGCCTCGTACCGTCTGACCAGCATCATGCTGACGTTCCTGAGCCTCGCCGCCTTCTTGGGATCCGAGTCAGGGGTCAAGCTCTCGGCCAGGCGTCCGTACCGCACAGCGTCGTCCAGCAGGCGTATATCGCGCGAGTCGCGCTGGAGTAACCACAGGCGACTGCACATCAGCGCCAGGTGTCCCACCCGGCCGGCGTGGCCGCGCTGGTGAGCAGCCCTGGACGTTGACCGGGTAGTGTCACCGGCGCGGACGGCCAGTTTCGCCTCCTGTATGGCCTTGTCCAGGTCTTGCGCGTCATGCCCGTGCTTGAACCGCGTCTCGAGAGCGTGGGCGAGCACGCCCCGCCGTGCGGCCTCGTGGATATGGCCCGGCGGTGTGGCTTCGACGGCTGTTCGTGCTGCCGTGATGGCTTCGTCCAGCTCGTTGAGGTCTTTGGTTGCTTTGAAGCGCATTTCCAGCTGGAGATGGGCGAGCCTGGAGTATCGGGCGGCACGGTTGCCGCTCCGATCGTCTCTGGGTGTTGAGTCTGCCGCTTCCCGGGCCGTAGTGATAGCTTCTGCTGCGATGCGGGTTCGGGTTTGATCGCTGGACTGAGTGCGGACGGTTGGGTGCTCGTGGAGCATCTGAAGGAGGCGGGAGAGGTCGCTGAGCCTGGCTGGGCGATAGAACCGGTCGCGTGTTGATGTGTGCTGGACCGCCGCCCGCGCTGCCGCGATGGTCTCTTCCAGGAGGAGAGCATTGTCTCTGCCTGAGTTCTCGTACGTTTGGCGAAGTAAGCTCGCGCGGCGACTGTGTCGGCTGGCTTTGGAGTCGGGATCGTTGGCTCCGGTAAGGAGACGCCGGAGGGCCTCACGTTTTTCGTCAAAGGTTGATAGGGAGGAGAGCGTTCCGTACGGGATGGTCGCCATCGAGGGTCTCGCGGCGTACGTCGGGCTTTGTACAGCACCCAACGTGTTTCCTGAACATTCCAGTCCTCATACACGCATAGTGCGGGTATCTGTACTTTGCTACCTCTTTCGACATCAAAAGCTTAAACAAGACTGGGCTCGTTGGTGAGGGGGCCGGGACCGGCGGGATGGGGGGACAGGGCTCTCCTCGAGCTACCAATTGGGTCGAGGCATATGCGGCTGACCTGTGTCGTGTGTCCAGGGTGCGTAGCAATGCATTCGATAGTGGCTGGATTGGGGTGGGGGAGCACGAGGGGTTAACATCTGGTCTGCGTTCCTGTTGGCCGGACGAGGAGGAGAACATGCGGAGTTAACCGCCAGCGCATCTGTTTCCATACCTACCTACCTGACCGTTCTTGTTGACAAAACCAGGCATCCGTCCGCCGATGGCGAGTCTCGCAGTGCAGACACAAGTGAGCACTTCAGGCGGCATTCATGGCACCCGGCGTTCCACCAGCGTACGGGGCTGGGAGGGGGCGAGACGTCGGTGACGATGCTTGGATGTCGAGTTCGAACAGCAACAACCACTTCCTGCCCAATCTCGTGGGGCTGGACATTGAGACGATGCAGTATAACGGCAAGTCAATGTGTCCCGTGCTGGGAACATAACACTGTTTCGGTTCATCCCTACGTTGCTGACATCTAATTACTTGATTGAATAGGCATGGGGAATCGATTCGCGTCTCAGAGCAACTACAAGCAGCTTATTCAAGCCCATGGCGTGCTCGCATCCATCTCTTTTCTTCTTCTTGTCCCGGTGGCCGTGATGATTGCTCAGTTCAGCCGCGGCTGCCCGCCCCGACAACGAGCCACTCTTCGGCGACTGCATGTCCGACTTCAACTCGTTTCCGTCGTAATGGCAACAGCTGCCTTTATCCTGGGATGTGTTGCAGTTGGACTCCCTCGGACGCTCACAAACCCCCATCACATCATTGGCGTCGCCCTGTATGTGATGCTTCTTGCTCAGGTCGTCATTCGCGGCTGCTGGACAAGGACACGATCCGAGGTTAGACCTTCGCTGTTGGGAACCTGGGTAGGTACTCGCCATCCTCCAGATTGAGCGTCCTCTGTGTGGTGATACCTGACATATGCCACAGGTACATCAGTGGCTCGGCCGGCTGACGGCTTTGCTTGGCCTGGCCCAAGTGCCACTCGGGCTGTGCCTCTATGGATCACCCCAAGTCTTGTTCATCCTATACGCCGTGGTGGCCGGTGTTCTTCTTCTGCTATACATTGTTCTCTCATATGTGTACGATGAGCCAAGAATGAAGAGGCCCTACGTCCCGGACCCCAAGGGCAGCAAACTCGTACTCATCGCACAGATCCCAGGGGAAAAGCTGGACGAAGCCCCGACACAGACAAAGACCGACATCGAGGCTATCAGCCCAGACAGCCCTTCTGTGAGGATCAATGGTGTCGCGCCCGTTAAAAAGACGACCAAGTCTTTTATGCCGACAGTCGAGAAGATCAGTGGTATTGAGACCACCAACACGATGGCACCAATCTCTCGACCAGCAGAAGAGAACGAAATGGTCGAAGAAAACCTCAATGGGAGGAACGGGCCCACGAAACCGGGGATGACAAACACGGAGGCCGAGACAAAACATCAAGAGACAGAGATAGATGGTGCAGAGAGAGACTCGACAGAGAAGCGCGCGGCGGAGGAGGAAACATTTGACTCCCAAAACCGGGCCAGGAGATCGCGTGCAGTCTATCGAGCTTCGGTCAAGCCATTGGGCAAACCCCTCGAACAGGACACTACCAACGCAAAAAGGCCCGCTTCGATCTCGCCCGCTAACAAACCCGCCTCAAACGCTGAGCTGGGAAATTACCCCAAAACGAAAACAGAAATGGCAGTTTCGACCGTCGGTGTACACAAGGGGCAGCCACAGGAGAGGAAAGACAAGGGACTACCCAACAACACTATCAACACACTCCCCGATATACGCATACCAAAGCCCGAAGAGACAAATGAAGAGAGGCCCCATGAGGACAATGCTGAAGTCTCGTCGATAAAGACTGAGAGTGACACCAACTCTGACCCCCAACCACAAGAGACGTCCATCAGCAACACCACCACAACGACAACACCACAGGAAGCCCCGGAGCCAGCAAAGAAAAAAAGAGTAATCCGAAAAAAGCCAGCAAAGAAGGCCGCTGCTCCGCCCGCCTACAACGCGCCAACAATCCCAGAGCAGCAGCAGCACGAGCAAATCCCCTCCCGCCTCAGCTCTTGGGACAACATCCCCGAACACTACCGGCTAGACGGCGACGAGACAGATGGCCAGAGCGTGTCATCGTACCTGTGGGACGCCGGGTCTGCGCACCGCAGGGCGTTTGCCCTACATGCACGCAACACTGTCCTGGAAACGACTCACCTGCCAGGTGTGCTGGAGATTCCTCCTCTTCCTTCTCAGCCACAGGCGGGATCTGACAACGGGGACGGAGACGGAAATGAAGACGAGGTCGAAGTGGATCACGGCGTGGATGCCAAAGCCGACGGCACAGACGGCGATCCTCAACCACAATCGCGGCGGGGCTCAATCGTCGTTCCCGCCGCGGTTCTGCCTCGCCCTGTCCCAGAAGCAAACGCGGGTGTCCGGGAACTGAGGAGAGTAGGGCCTGCCCCGAACGGGTTTGCTCAAGCCTTGGCTTACATGTACCGGAACATGAAGCGCCCTGGGCCCGAGGTCCTGCCGGGGTTTGTTCCGTATGTGTCGGCGAATGATGATTCCTATCTCAAGCCTGGGGGTCAGATATAGTGGCGCTGGTTGGAGTTGGGCTGTTGAATGGAAGTTTGGGGCTTGAATGTGGCCAGTCTTGCTCTCGGTGACTTCAAATTGAGTCTTGATAATTGGGATCCCAGTATCGTGCTTTCGTTTCATTTCCGTTCAGCTTCTTTGTGTTAACTTGATCCCCAAGAGCATACAACTACCTACCTACACGCGAGACTGTCTGTAATACTTTCCCGCCTGTGACTCTGTCAGACCCCCTGGATACAATATTGCTGCTGCCATGGCTGTCTATCCCCAGTAACCCTAACCCAAGGCTTACAGACCTTCCTGGGCGGCCAATGGGGATATTGGGCTGGGGCACGAGCATTGGTAAGATGAACGCGGGGTCGGATTATTTGTGTCAAGTTGCGCTGCTTCTGTACGGACCCAATTACTTTGAGCTCGTCGGCGTCTCAACATCCCAGTCTGCAGCCGAGTTCAATATCAGTCTTTACCCACCCCTCAAATCCTTCCCCGAGCAATCCAGCGTGCGGTATTCTGTCCAAGTGTTGGGTACAGCAAGCGCACTCTCATGGCGACGGAAGCTCCACGGCGTCGATATACCGCCGCGACGGGGTTCTTCCAACAGGATTATCCCCCCACCAATCCAGGTTCTGAGACGGTGAGCTTCACAATTCACCCTGGGGCAGCATTGCATGTACACCCCACAATCTAGTTTGCTGACAGGATAAAAGACCACTCTCCCTGGGCTCGGGTTGCTTGACCGAGCCTACGAGACAGACGACACCTTCGATCCACGCCGAGAAAAGACCGACTGGGAGCGCTTTATCCACTATCTCAATCACTTGAACAAGACCGGCGGCGGCAAGACCGTCTACAAGCTGCTCTATGCCGCTCGCCACGGTGAAGGGTACCACAACGTGAAGGAAGCAGAAGTCGGGACCGCCGAGTGGGAGGTGAGTGATACTCTCTCCCTTACCGCCCTAATTACACATTATATTCCTCCTCCCCTTCTACTTCACGCCTGCAGCCCGCCTGACCACACCTCACCGCAAACAGTCCCACTGGGCCAAACTCCCCGGCGACACCACGACATCCACAAACTGGGCCGACGCCCACCTCACACCCCTGGGCATCTCCCAAGCCCTGGCAATGAACGCATTCTGGAAACACGCCGCTGCCACAACCCCCAACGCCCCGCCCCTCCCACGACGGCACTACACCAGCCCGCTGGCCCGCTGCCTCCAGACATGCCAACTCACCTTTTTCAACCTCCCAACCTCAGCACCCTTCGCGCCCATCGTCAAGGAACTCCTCCGTGAGCGGTTGGGCGTGCACACGTGTGACCGGCGCAACTCACGGACGTGGGTCAGACTGAATTTTCCCGCGTTTGAGATCGAGGAAGGGTTTGCCGAGGAGGACGGGCTGTGGCGGCCCGATGTGCGCGAAACGCTCGGGGAGCACGCGGGGAGGGTGGAGGGTTTTTTGGACGACTTGTTTGGGAATGAGAGGGAGGAGATTGTCTCGGTTACGGCGCATTCGGGGACTGCGTTGGCGCTGTGGGAGGTTTTGGGGCGGGAGGAGGTGCGCTTGGCGCCGGGGGCTGTGGTGCCGGTTTTTGTTAGGGGGGAGGTGTTGGAATAGGTGAGGAAGTACAGTACGTCGAAAAAGAAAGAAATACCTTATCTTCATTCCCCATGCAGACATGATGGGGAGCTTTTGGTGGGGGGTATAGGATTGGTTTGGGGCGGCATTTGAGTCTGATGGAGGTGTACATGGCTGTGGCGACGTTGCTGTCGATGTTTGATATCGCGCTGGAGGATCCCGAGGAAGTGTGGTGGACTTGCTCGCAGTGGTTTTATACAGCCAAGGGGGTTGTTTGTATTACGCTGAAACCCAGGTGTGCGTAAGCGGAGGTCTATTGTGGTCGAGAGGGAAGAACAGCTGGGTTCAGGTGGCGCAGTGTCTAATTCCCGGAACAATAGTACACTTAAGAGGAAAAGGAGAGAAACCGTAAAGCTGTATCTATCGGAGTCAGGTGCCGCTGAGTATCCGTGACCGCATCCCAGACACCATGTACATGGAGTTCGTGACAAGTCTCTTCTACTCGACGAGGCCAAACAACTGCAGCATAATCCTTGACTTTTCCTTCAACAGTTCCTCCCAGTTCCGCCCCTCCACCATCTCCTCGACACTGTCGCCTGCCCGCTCCAAATACCACGCCCCGGCCTTGACCATACTCCCGACCGATACGTCCGAGCCATTCTCCCACGTCCGGTCCATGGCCTGGTTGATCGTCTCCCTCCCGAATAAAATCAGCGCGGACCTGAAGATTCCCATGACCGGATCTTCCTTTGCCGACCCAGGATTTCCCGCCACCACCGCGACTCTCTTTGTCAGATCCGATCGACTCGCATATGCTTTGCACAGCTCCCTCACAAACACCTCCACCGCCTCCCTTACAAACCCATTCTCCCCTTCCGTCGGAAGCGACAGCAACTGAACATGCATCGCCGCCAAAAACTGCGCCATATCCCCATTCACTCCGCGCCCACCCCTAACCGTCGCAAACTCCCAGTCAATGACCCCCACCACCAGCTCGGATTCCGTCGTCTGCTCAAACCCCGAAACCAGCACCGACCCCGGATGGAAATCCCCCATCGACAGACACCCCTCCCCCTCATACGGCCCCCTTTCATAATCCCCCTCCACCCGTGAATACAACCTCCGCGCCACAACCTCGTCCACCCCCCCTTTCTCCCTCAACCTCCCGAAAACAGGCTCCACCGCCGCCTCCCGCACAACCTCCCCCGTCAACCGTTCCTCCAACACCTCCCTCTCCCTCTCCCTCCCACCAATAACCGCCACCGTGTCACGATCATGAACCCCCGCAAAAAAAGCCCCCAGCCGCCTGCCAACCGTGCCGACCCTCCCGACCAACTCGTCCCTGCCGACCCCTGACGCGCGGATCGCGGCGGGGTCAAAAACCTCCCACAGCGTCACCAGCTCCTCGCCCAGGTCCTCCAGCGCGAGGATGCTTGCGGCTGTGTCGTGCGATAGGACGCGCGGGATGCGTACGCTGCTGGTGTGGCCGAGGTGAGCGAGCGGGCCGGGGGTGGTGAGCAGGCGGAGGACGGTTGCTTCGGTTGTTTGGCGGGCTTGGGAGAAGGGGGCGTGCGCGCCGACGGTGGCGATGTATGGGGGGGCGTGCTTGAGGATGAGGCTGGTGGGGGTTTGTGGTGAAGTGGGAGTTGGAGGGGCTGGGTTGCGGAGGGCGCGGACGGTGAAGTTGACGAGGCCGCCTGAGAGGGGGGTGGTGGTGTAGGTTGTGGAGGGGTAGAGGGTTGTGAGGTGGGGGGTGAAGTCGAAGGTCATTGTTGCTGTTGTTGCTGTTGTTGCTGGCGGTTGGGGTGTCGATGGGTCGCTGCGTGGATGAGAACTGCAAGAGCTGAGTGTTTTTCGTGATTGTGCGTTGGGTGGCTGTTGAAGTCAGAGACCACAAGGCCGGCGCAGGAACGGAACAAGAGCACCTGCCAGATCTGGTTAGGTGTGCAACTACGGTAATTAGGTACCCCAACAGTCAGCGGAAGCCCCGGAAGCCGGGACCACGTGGTGTACTTGGCCGGGGCAATCCAGCGTCAGCAGCCTTCTCTCCGCTCCACGAGCCCACACGGGTCTGCCACGACAGCGACGAGTGCAGTATACGCTCTCCATCTTCCATTTCAACATATGCGAGGACAGATGGCCCCGTTGAACGCACCGATCATGCCATCATACAGCCTGTCCACCCCACGCGGATCCCTTTCACTGCCCGTCCAAATCTCTCCATTACGTGTAGGGAATAGCAACTGGCGAAGCTCCCGGGCCAAACTTTTGAGATGCGCAAATTCGGGTAAAAATTCACCCAGAACCGTCTCGAATCCCTCCGGGCTCATATCCACGCCCTTGTTCCGCGCCACAGCCCGGAAGTTCATCGAACACCATCCCCAAAGCCGGCTCGTTGATGGCTGCCAGCTCAATGCCCTCGCGTCGTCATATCTGCGGTCTTTGCAGATGGCAACCCAGAGAAACACGTAGAACAGGGACTCCAGGTCATGCCAGTACGTGTGAGCATCCCCAGTGAGAACGCCGATTGCCATGAATCCCTCGGATCCGACCAACTCCCCGCTCCGCGCGGGTGCTTTCTCCAGATCCAACGCACCGTCGAGATCAATGAGAACCCCCGCGGCCTCTCCTTCGTTGTGGTGGACAGGAATGATCAGGTTTTTGATGTGAATATCGCGGTGGAGGATTCTACCGTCTTGATAGAGAGATCTGAGGGCCTTTGCAACGTCCCGACAGGCCTCGAGAAACTCTGTGATGGTTGTGAACTGGGTGATTGGTCGAACAAATGGCGAGGTTGCGATGCAGGAGAAAGTGCGGTTCGGGAATGGTACACCACAACCTTTCTCGGGCGTGTCGCTCTGCAAAGTGACGTTTTCGTTGGTAAACTTGTATGGTTGATCAAACCGCAGACCTTCTCGTAATGCCCTGATGCTGTCAAGGTCCTGGCACCCAAGCGCCCTGATCACACCCCAAACTTTGCGCTCTCTCGTCAACTCCAACAACTCCCACTCGGTATGTGCCACCTCCTCTCTCCAGGCAAACTTGATGACAAGTCCTGCACTCTGGGATGTCGATGTCTTGGCTGCGTACCACGTTGTGCCAGGTCCGTCGCGGCAATTGGCTTGTCAAGGTAAAGTCGCCGAACCTGGTTTTCGTCGTCACCGTCGCCGTCGCCGTCGAACGTGACGTAGCTCCCCAGCCGATCGTGCCGGATGAATGAGGTGAACCCCGCTTCCTCATCGGCCATCATCGCGTAGCTGGCCATGATCCTGATCAACAACCCTGGCTGCTCGGCCATGTCCAACTTCTCGCTGCTGAACGCCCCAGAACAGTCGAACATCCAGAGCTCCATGATGGAGCCTCGCACCTGGAATCCGTGCAGGAATCTTCGACTCGGCTGCGCTTGGAATACTCGGCGGGCTGTCTCTCAAAAGCGCAAGACGTCGGGGGTCTGAGGCATCGACGCTGAACTCACCGAATGCTCGGGCATCGGCTTCAGGAGAGAGATTGCTTGGCTCCGGTTTGTCCGAAGGGCCCACGAGGCAGACAATGGCTCGAAGTGGATGATCGGTGGCGGTGACACGACGGATTTGCAACAGCTGTCCCTCGATCAAGGACAACGACCGAAGCCTGGCGAGCCACACAGAAAAGGAGACTTGCGCTTTGAGACCGAGCAACTCTTGATGGAGGGCGCTGCAAACATCTCGTGGGACCTTTTGCGCAACCTTTTCGGCAGCGGCTGACCCCGAATGGCCAGCAAAGTACTTGTCAAAGAAACCCTCGACGTGGCGGAAGACACAGCCGCCGAGTTCGGCGCGAATGGAATTGGATTCAGTCTCTTGAAGGCCGTGCCCGTCAGGGCGGTCGTGGCTTCGACGACATGGTTGGCTTCACGTTCTTTAGTTTCTCAAAGTTCGATGTATGTGCAAATGGCGGTCAGAAATGGAGTATTTGTTTTGTTTTGGTGCTCCAATCTGTTCAAGTCGTCGAGATGGTTCTAAGTGACACAAAGGCAGGCAGCAACTTAGAGAACGTGTTGTTGAGGCTCTTTTGGATTTAATATTTGCCGTCTCAGGTGATGTCCTGTGACTACCGGATGGCGAGGTGAGGGGTTCGGTAAACCGTGGATGCACAGTCCATCGATGGTTTGGAGGGCGTAAATGTTGGTGTTTGGTTCATGCTTTGAGCGACAGTTGGGGCGGGAACGGGGCTGAGCACCAGGCCGTACTTCCGTAATCTAGACAACAATCGGCATTGGTCAGGAGCACGCACCTATTAATAAAGTCCATATTGTCGTACCAGTGTGTCGAGCCAACAAGCAACACATTGCTCGCATCATCATCATCCCCCCTATGTTGCCGCACCCCGCCTTTTCGTCCTCGGTCTCTGCCAAAAGTTTCTCCCCTCAACCTTCTTCTGGACCAGACTTTTGCTCTCCAGCCTCACATCAGGACTTTGGGCCACTGGAACTCCCGTTTCAATCGCAAAACAGGCCGAACCCTCATCATGCGAGAAGAGCTAGCTTGGTGTGAGGCAAGCAGGGTGTCCCAGCCGCCCGTGCGGACAGCCGTGGAAACGTACGCGTCTTCCACGTAGCGTACATGTGGCAGCATGCTAACTCAGGCCGCTGTAGGCTCCTCTGCATCCTCGTCTTCGCCTCCTATGTCCCGCAGTACCTCAGCATCGTCACGCACGGCACCTACGCCATTTCGTCGCGCTTCGTTCTCTTCCACAGCATCTCGTCGACAATTACTCTCGCGTTGCGCCTCTGCCACCCCATGTTTTACACCGCCTGGAACTGCGTCGACGGCGGGCCGTACACTGGATGGAAGGCCTATTCTGCCCTTCTTGGCTTCATCCAGGCGGCCGTCCAGTTTCTGGCTGCGATGATCCTGTCAGCACTCTCTCTCTCCACATGTGTTACGATTACTGAATGCTCTTGCAAGCCTCGCGCTTTATGCCGCGTATCGAACTCCTCCGACCGCCGATGAGCAAGTCGAGTACCCCGAGCCGGGAGTCACGTCAACAGTCCTCAAAGCAACGGTGAGCACCGTGGCTGTTGCTGTTCTTCCTATATCGCTGGCCTTTCTTTGGTGCAACCAGCTGCCCTGCTTTGACCGCGACGACCCAGAAACGCTGGGAAGACGTATAGCTGTGTATATGATAGCCTTGGGGCTGTTCATGCTTGTCATCATGCTCGCGAACTTCGCCGCCGTGGTCCTTCAATTTATCTACCAACTGCGGGCTGTCCACGAGCTGCACGCCCAGGGTGCACTGAGTCTTGTTTCCTTGCTCATGCAAGCTGTTGCTCTGATCTCGCTCGCCATCGCTCAGACCTTGCGATCAAAGCATGACATCATGTGGTTTGGCCCGCCGTGGGACTCGGTCGGGAGGTTCTTGGAGATGTTGGGGCCCTTCTTTGGCACCATTAATACGCAGCTGGCCTATTTTTTTGTTGGGCTGGGATTTCTGGCTGTCTTTATCACTGTGTTGTTGGACAGACGTGCTGCAGGGACAATTGCCCTGTAAACATGGTCATCATACTAGCAGTCAGTCTTGAATGGTCTCTAGCACGTTCTGCCTCATCAGGTTTTTCCCCTCTTGGAACAGTGCAATCTTGAGTTACTCACCAAGGCAATGAGCAAGCCGACATGACGGGAGCAAACCGGAAACTCTCCCCAATGTCGTTGTGTCACCCTTGCTTGAGTCTCAGTCGCGTACGTTTTTTTTTTGCAGCCCGTTTACCCGGCGAATCCATCCGCGTCTTATATGCAGGACCAGCCAACGAGCCGCGTATGTCTGCTCTGGACCTCGTATCTGTGTTGATAAATATCTGCGTACGTGTGGGAAGCCATGTCTCGCACGCAAACATGGGATTCCATCGGTCTTTCTCTCGACCCCTTAATTCGGTCTGTTACGCGGCCTCCATGGCTACCTAATTATTCGTCCAACTTGCCTTCAGGTTGGGGTGCAACAACACCCTTGGTCGGACGCCCTTGGCTCAGCCCCAGGATTCGATGATTAGCTTAGGCTGAAGATGTGCGTGTTGGCAGGAGAAGGACGAAAACAGAGCCATCCAAGTCCGAGCCAGACATGATCGAATGTCCATATAAACAAGAGCGTAGCCCACCCTCGAGCTCACCAGCGCTTCATCATCAAGCCCGCTCTCCACGTGCCACACTACCGTCCACGCTCGCAAGTGTTTCATCCTCCTTCATCATGGTGCAAGTTTCCCTCAGCCTTGTCGGCACCTCCATCCTGGCGTTGGCCTTGGCCGGGGCCATCCAGCCTCAGCAGCTTTCTCTCCGCTCCACACAGGTCTGCTACGACGGCGAGGGCGCCACACTGCTCTGCTATCGCGATGGCGGTGGTGTGCCGCAGAATGTTGACTGGCCGACGTCAACTACATTGGCGCGTACCTCCGGCGGTACGGGCGCGCAAATCCACGCAAGCCAGCCTTCTTTACCATGCTCGCCGCGGACACGGCCGGCTGCGCCGAGTGGACGCTGTACACACTCGAGGGACGGCCTTAGCGCTTGCAAAGCACATCAACCCCGCAGTCGACACATCGGTGCTGTTTGAGGACCTGGCCACAGCCATCGATGGGGGCGACAAGGCAACCGACGAGCAAAAGAAGGCCGCCATCATTGGGTGTCTCTCGAATGGGGGCTCGCTGGGTGTTTTGGTTAATGGCACCAATCCGGCTTACAAGACTGATGAGTACGTGGCGTCGGGATATCAGGCGGGCGGAATACTGGTCAAGATCGTGCACTCGGCCAAGGCTGAGGCGAACTGAGATGGAAGTTCAGCTTTGGTCAAGCTCCCATTAATGGAACGTGCTGTCGAGGCTCTTTCAGATTGAATATATGCCGTCTCAGGCGATGTCCTGTGACTAAGTTGGGACTGCCGCCTTTCATCTCAGGTTGAAGTCAATGGCACAGTGTCTAATATCCTCTCCCTGGCAAGTTGCCTCTCCTTGTCGTCAACAAATTTTTGCCCTCGCCTCCTTGCCTCGTCTGCTCCCTGTGGCAAACGGGCCACCCAGTCTCTTGCCTCTGCAACCTCTTGCTCCAGATGGGGAAGCTCTCGCGCCGACTCCTCGATCCTCGCCTTCCTCTTCAATGCGTCAGCCGACTGGCTGGGGTCCAGCGACGAGACTGACCTCCCGGGACAGAGGCGCTCGGCGTCGGCTAGGCTTTCCTCGTACGCCTTTTGAAGGACGGCCAGTTTTTTCTCGCCGTACAGCAGGCGCTGGTGGATCTGTGATTGAGACTTGGATGATTCCTGGGCTGCTGCTAGCTCCTGTTGCAACTGCTTGACGTTCCGCTGCTGGTAATCCAAGTTGGACTGGACTTCCTTCAACTCCCACAGCGGAAGATCTTCCATCTTCTGGTGCCCTTGGTACCAAGCAATCACACCTTTCGTCCTCCGTATGCGGTTCTTCCACCCCTTGGTCACTTGCTCGGCGTTCCAAAGCTCCCAACGCGCGATCCACTCTTCATCGATGGAGGTGAACTTTGCTGCAGTGATTTTCTCCTGCATTTGGAGTCCAGCAGCCGCATCGTCGCGGTCGCGCGCCTCCACCATGTGGTTCAGCCGGCCCAGGTATTCCACCTCTGCCCTCAGGTTGTCGGTGACTTCGGCAGCGGCGGCGGCACGCACCTGGGCCACGACAAAGGCGTCGCCATCGAAGTCCTCGCCCGGCCATCCGTATTTCTGGTACAGAGGCTTCACGACGTCCTCGTCCCACTCGCCGCCGCTGTTCTGCCCGCCGCCCGGAATCTCGACAAGCTCCCGATACCACCGGATCATGTCGCGCAAGACGTTGTCGGCGGGCCGAGCTTGCAACCCGTCCCAGTAGATTTCCTGCTCTTCCTCTTCATCATCCACATCTTCGTCGTCGTCGTCTTCATCTTCTTTGTCTTCTTCATCCCCCGCTTCTTTCTCGCCTTCCTCTTCCTTCTCATCTTTCTCTTCCTCCTCACCCGATTCGCCGCCCTCGCCCTCATCATCACCTACAATCTCCTTCTCGCCCTCACTAATACTGTCCTCCTCGTGATACAAGCCCCTCGCCTTCCTCCACCCCGCCACATCGTCAACCACCACGCGCGGCAAATCCTCCCGCCCATCCAGCGGCGCCTCAAAATGCACCTGCCTTCCCGCCGCATCCCACTCATACAGCAGCGTCCCCTCGAGGATATTCCGGTCCCCATTCCCAAACCCACCATCATCCAAAAACGCCAGCACATGCCGCTCCGCATCATACATGACAACCTCGGAGTTCTCTCCAAACGTCGACAGCGCCGTCATCCACGGCCGCATGGCATACCCCGGATCAGAATCGTCGCCAAAGTAGTCGCGCGCCCACAGCACGTCTTGCTCAATCCGGAAGTCGATGAACCCGCTGCCCTGGAAGAAATCAACCTCGTCCGTGAAGAGCGGGTCGATGTAAGGCAGCACGCTGTACAGGTAGATGATGCGCGGGTCGAGGCCGAGGGAGGTGTAGAGCGGCAGGTGGGAGGACATGTCGTGCGGGCCGGGCTGGATCCATGATGGCTCGAGATAGCGCATGCGTGCGAGGGTTTGGTAGAGTTCCAGGAGGAGGGCGGCGACCTTGTCGAGCTGGGCTTTGGCTTTGGGCGGGAGGGGGGTGTCCATGGTGATTACTAAAGTCCAACAGGCACAATTTTCCAATCCACAGTAACGTTATCGTATTTGTTGGGGTGGGGACCTTGCAGAAGATAATCGAAGCGTCGCAGCAATTGCGTGGTGAATCAAGGCTGTTGATGTCTGGTGATGTTCGATGTCCTTGCCGAACCCGCCGAGGTCATCTCCCCGTCGCCATAAATCCACCCACCCCCCTTGAGCAGGCTCACGGCACGTGATCCGGTACAGGCAGAAACGGCTCCTTTCAACCGGATAGGCTGATACGCTTGTGGCTGAGCTGGCCAAGCGCGTCTGGGCAAATAAGAAACGCCGTCGGCTGTGTTTCCAGGCGAAGTGAAAGCGTGGCAAAAGACAAGGCCGCCTGGTGTGACGGTGAGTATTATTCTACCGCATGCAATCCATCGCCTACTGGTCCACAAAGAGAAACTGCCCTGCAACGCCACCCGCGATAACCAAAAAGAGCCCAGTGTACTTGTTGGTGAACTTGTAGAGAACCGCCAGAGCAAGCACGTAAAGCACCGCCGCCGGGCCAACCTGAGCAGTTGCCGTAACAGCCTCACCAAGCGTCTTGTCCTTCACTTTGTCCAAAGTGCCCTCGACGCTAGCCTTGAGGATCTGCGCCGCGATCATGGCGATAACGCCGATGACCGAGCCACAGAGACCGTCGAAAAAGCTGGCGAGGAACTGTTTACGACAAGGAAGCGTCAGCGATGTGCCCAGAGCTCGTTGTAGCGTCAGGGTGCTGGATAGAAAGTTCGAGGGCTCTACTGACCTGATTTCGAACCAACTTCTCCAATAACTCATGGCCAGCAATGGTGAACAGGAAACAAGGGAAAAACATCCCCAGAGTAATGATGACAGCCCCCGCAAACGCGTTGCCAAGGGACCCGTTTTCCATATACGCGCCCTGGAAGCCCACAAAAGTCGCAAAGATGACCAGCGGCGCCGGCAGGATATTCCCAATGGCAATCCCGTCAATGAACACGCTCTGCGGGAGCCACGCGCCCAGCAGGACCGCCTCCACCTGCACGAACGGGATGGCCGTGTACGCGCCGCCAAATGAGAGCGTGCCGGACACCAGTCCCAGCACGAAGAGGTTGATCAACGACGGCGTGCGGGCGACGCCAAGGGCGAGCGACACCGGCGAGGGGACACCGCGGAAGACGGCGTAGAGCGCGTAGCCAACGTATTGTAGGACGAAGAGCACGGCGGCGGGGATCCAGAGGCGGCGGGCGATGAACATGTAGATTATGCCGTACAAGCCGAGGGAGATGAAGCTTTAGGGGTTGTTCAGGGTTAGCCTTTGCCTCCAAGAGCGCCGCAGTAGGGGATTCGATCCAGAAGGTGAATCTGCAATACTGACATGTTGAGGCGAAGTGCGCAGTTGATTGCCGTACAAACGGCCGCGATAACGAGAAACGGGTCGACTTTCTTCGTGTCATGCTTCCTCACAGAGTGCTCGGCGATCTTGTGAGTTGCTCGCAAGATCTAGGTATTCAACATCAGTCTTGGACGACCTAATTAACATGTCGATGGTTCCAGCTTGAACAGAACATCAGATGCCCGGGTACGTACCATTGCCGCGACGATAGGCTGCAAAGCCCGAAACGAAGCGTTGAAGTACTTGTTCTCGAAGCCAGCCAGCGTGTACACATAACTGGCCAGGAGCATCAACAGGAATCCCGGAAGAATGAACGCCATGCCCGCGATGATGCCTCCAATCCTACCCGCAGACAAGCAGCCAAAGAACATGCACAGTTCGGCGGCCTCGGGGCCGGGAAGGATCTGATAGACGGAAAAGACGCGCTGGAAGCGAGGGAGAGTGATCCACTTGTCCTTGGTCACAAGTTTGTCCTTGATCAAGGCGATCTGGGCGACAGGACCGCCCCAGGCGAAGAGACCGAAGTTGTAGAAGAAGAACCAGAACAGCTTCGGATAAGACAGCCGAGGGACGTTCGAGTTATCGTGCAGTCCCTGGTCGTCGTCTTCGGACGGGGTCTCGGCGGCGGCCTCCTTGTTCTCGGGCTGGATGGGGCCATTTTTATGAGCCTCTTCGTCCTCTTTCTCGCCGTGCGACATGGCCGGTTCTGATGTTGTCGGTTCAGCTGCCATTCCGGTGGAACGAGAAAGCCCGGAAAGGAGGAGTTGGCGACGGCTTGTGGGCGACAGGCAACTCTCTGGTGGCGACTCCTTGACGGTTCTGTCGCGCTCCTTCGTCTTGGAGATGGAAGTGAGAAACCCTCATTGCTGCCAGTGTCTCATGGGCCGGTTTTTGTATAAGCTGGTCTGAAGTTTCCCTTGAGGGACGAACAAGGGACGATGGACGGACAGCAGAGTTCTGATTGGCCAATTGACTGCGTGGCGGCTGCGCTGCTCGATCAAACGCTAGTCGCCGAGGACAGAGGACGGACACCTCAACATTCATTGGCTGGCATGATCGAGCTGGAGCAACCCCAACCTCAACTGCCAATGAAACCTCGCCTGTCCGTCCTCGGGGGACCCTGTTCGCCAGGTTTGTGTTTAGCCCATGCTCAAGCTAGCTTGTCCACGTTAGCAAAATCATTCTGCACGGATTTCCGAGGGAAAAGCTCAGCGCACGCCACTTATCTCCGAGTATCGGATGCCGTCAGATGAACAGTCCCAGCGATACTCCTGTGAGAGTTGAGCGAGTTGGGCACAAGCACGTGTATTTGTGAAGTGAACTGCTCCAGTCCTCGGTTGGGTGGTGAACATGCTGGTGTAAGGATGCTGAATAACAGCCGTCTTCGGTAGCACCAAGCACCAGTGCCTCATCTCGACGACATGACAACAAGAGGGGGCTCATCCACACATGCCATCGAGGGCTTCCCAAATAACCTTCTTCTTCACGGCACAAGCACCCGGCCCAGTCGAGGTGCAGCCGGCCTCCAATGCACGTGCAACGTAGTCCATTTTCTCCTCGGATGTCGCGTACCGTATGAGCATCTCATACGCCTTCCCACACTCAACGTCTCCCTCGCCATGTGCTGTGCTCTGAGCAGGACCAACTGCGCTTGGATGTGCCGTGACCTGGGTGATGTCCGCAGTCGGATTCTCGGCGAGGAGCGAAAGAAGTTTGCATGGCCCGACCCCTCCGCCGCGGGAGGCGCAAGTCTCTGCCGGCGTAGCAGCAGGAGCCTCGATTTTTGAGGGTGTCGGGCAGGTGGCCATATCTGCATCCGAGTCTGACCCTTTGTGGGATCCAGGCGCGACAACCGGTTCGTCGGTGCTGGGTGGTGTGTTTGTGTTCTCTGGTGTCTTCACGGCCACTCCGATCTCCCTCCTTCTGTTATTTCTCCGCGACACGCCCGTCCTCTCCCTTTCCACGGCCGGGACCTTGTGGCCGGCTGCAAACGTCGCGCAGAGCTTGGCCTTTTGCTCAATCTCTCGCCTTCGAGCGCAATCTGTCCCATCCGCCTTGCTGCCACTTTGATCGCGCTTCGCCCACACGACAATGTCTTCATCGGCGAAGCCGGCAAGTCGCAAGAGTTCCCGAAGTCGGCCGTTCTCGGCGACAACCTTTTGAGCTGCCAACTGTACCTGTGTCGTCGCATGTATCCCCTGCACTCGTGCTTCGGCGAGCCTTCGCTCTAGATCCGCCACATACTCTTTCTGGCGCGCTCGGTAGCGACGCTTGTTCTCGGTCAATCGGGATGTTCTTGCGGCATCGGATGTTTGACTTTGGCGCTGGAGTTAAACACCATGTTAAATTAGTGACACTCCCATAATTTGGAATTTATTCTAGAATATTCCTTGCCCCAGCGTCCGAAGCTCAGAGTGATGACTGGGATGATTGTGAGGATGACTGTGATGGGCACTGGAGAGGGCCGAAATGGAGACCCGAAAACGCTCACCGCTCTTTTAACTTTGACTTCAAGATCGGCAGTTGTCTTGTCATCAGCTGGCGACGGCAGGTAGGTCGTGTCCGCCATAATTGGGTCAGGTACTGTGGTGGTTAGTTCTCAGGAGGTCACGGCGTGAAGCGGAAACTTGAAAAGATAGGTCATGGTTCGCTTTGGTTTTTCTGACTTGCTGGGCTTGGGGTGCCCCGCCTCACGTGACGGCACGCGCAATAAAGGCTCGATGCCCTCCTTGAGTAGGTACACTCCAACAGAGAGAGCGGACATGCCCGTCAAGCACAAGGCCGAGCGCGCCGCTCAAAGCACCAGCAGCGGCAAGAAGTCGGTCGACAACCGCAGCGAGCGTTTCCACAGCCCGAACAGCGACGACCTCGCCATCGTCATGTCGGGGGCCGTCACGACTCCGCAGGGCATGACCGACATCCCGGAGAGTCTCAAGAAGAAGTACAACCTGAGACACACATCGCGCAAGCGACCGATTCTCATCGAGTCTGGGGAGGACGATTTCGTCTACAACACCCCAGCCAATGCCAAAACCCCGGGCGACCGACTCTCGTCGATCAAGCGTCGCTTGTCCGACACCATCGCGGAAGGATCGCCACCTGTCGGTGCGAGAGTGAGCTGGGTGACTGTGGATAGACACGCCATGTCGGCGGCAGGTCGAGCTCAACTGCCAGCTCGCTGATCTTCCTCTTGATCTTGACAATGACCTCTAGCCTAGAGGTCATTGTCAAGATGCTCCATGACCCTTCTCGACAGAATGGCATTTCACCATTGAGTTCCAAGTTGCTCGCCTTGGCATTTGGTCCGCCTTCTGACGAGAGCTGGGAGATGTCCTTCGAAAAGTTGGTGGTGTGAGTTTTCAGCTCGCTCGGCTTCTTCGGTAGGTTGCAGTGCAGCTCGAGGATCAACCGATGAACTTCACAGTCAGGCACTCTGCATGTTCAGCTGGCTCGTCACGAAGGAATCGATGCAAAAGCAGACAAGTGGAGCGCACTATTGCCTCGCGGCCTTGTGCGTATGGATTCACGTGGTCGCGCCAAGCGGACGTTGGCCCAGGGTAAGATCTCGACGACGGGGGAAAGAAGTCTTCTCCGCCAGTTGCGGTCTGGTCTGCAACTCAGCAGAGCATAAATGTCTGGTAACTGAGTCCCGAGGCCCCGAGCACGGCGACAGCTTTGCCCGCTGACTCTCCGCCTACCTTGATCAGGCTCAGGACTCCGGTATCAACAAAATGACTCCCCCTGTCATCGTCTGTACCCTCCTGGGTAGTCTCGGGGTCCTTGCCGGCTGTCCGCCGAAGGATCAATGTCTCCGAGGTGCGTACCGTACTCGCCAGCCCGAACTGATGGTTGGGTTGGAGACTTGGCGTGAACCAGACTGACCAAAGTGAAAGCTGTGACGATTGGCAACCCGATTGCCGGTAGGAATGGGACGGCCGACTGCGAGTCCTACCTGCAGACTACCATAACCGCCCCGACAAGGCGAGTACCAGAATCCTGCTCCTTTTCTGACTACCAGAGCCTGGCTCTCTAAGTCTAACACTGTTCATCAGAACCTTCACCGCCACTGTGACTGCGACAGTCAACGGCCCGGCTTCGACGACCAAACTGGATGTGGTTACCGAAATCGAAACGATCACGGCATCCACCGAGACCGTGGTTGAGCAGCAGACCGCCACCTTGGCTGAGACTTTGACTGTCGTGGACACGGTCACCCAGACGGTCCAGCCTACTGGCGTGGTGGCACGGGGGGTCAAAGAGCCCTTCCCCCCCTATGCCTGGGTTGCCTGCGGGTCGCTCGAACGGTACCAGTCGGCCTGCGCGCGCGTGGGCGTGTCTGCCACCACAGTGACCGTGGCGCCCTCAACGACGGTCACGGTCACGGAAACGGCCCAGGTTGAGGGCGTGGCCACCCGCTCCACGACCGTGACTCTCTCTTCGTCCGTCACTGCCACCACGCTTATCACGAGCGTGGTTACTCTCAGCACGACTGACGCCACCGTCACGTCCACCGCGACGGCCACGGTGACGGCTGTTCCGGACGCGAACATCGTCAAGAACGGGGGCTTTGAAAGCGGCACGCTTGAAGGCTGGACCGTTGCCGACAACTCCACTGCCGAGGTTGTCAGCCCCGGAAGCGACTCGGCCTTCAGCCTCCGGTTTGGCCCTCTGTTCGACATGCTCCAGCATTCTGTGTTCACTACCTTCGTGGGAACCCCCCAGACGACCTACTCTTGCACGTTCGACTGGATGGTCGAAAAGTACCTCCTAGACTCTGTCGCCCATCTGCCGATAGTTCGTGTCCACATCAACGAGCAAATCAAGTCGAACGCCTTCATGCGGAGCAGCCAGGATGCTGGTGTCTGGAAGTTGCGGACAACATTTACGTACCAGTCCAAGGGCAGTGATGTAGTCCGGGTCATGGCCTACAGCGCGCAACCTCAGAGTGCTGGGGACAACTTCTCGCACCTGGACAATTTCTCTTGTGTGCCCGTTGCGTAATCTGAGGTTGGGCTTGCAGAGCAGGTCAGTTGAAGAAGGCAGTGTTAGTCGCTGGTCTTGGATGGCGTTCGACAAGATATCGGCAGTTTCAGCAAGGGGCGGCCAGGGATACCTCGGTACCTAGACAAGGCACCTAGACAAGGCGGAATTCAGTTGGGAGGACTGCAGCTGATGATTATTGAAGAGACAGGGTTCGTCCTTGATCAGCGAGAAGAAGCTCCAAACGTTTGGCTGTTGAGTTCTCCACAGTTGATTCCCATGGCGAAGAGTGTTAATTTAAGAAGGCTTGGCTCCAGGCAGAACTGCGCTAAAATCCTATTTATATCCTCCGAGTTGTAGGTACCTTATTGCCGTATCCGACAACAACACAATATTAACCTCCTCGACAACCCAAAGTTGAGATCACCTTCACAATCGTCCTCATCCCAGAAGATTATTTCGACCTCCTGTCTCAAACTTTCAGGATGGCGGCCCTTGACAAGCTGGCCACGGAGTTGGTCTGCCACATTTTCTAATTCCTCGAAGTGCCCTCCATCTTCTCGGTCGCCCTCGTCTCCAAGCGGCTCGCCGGCATCGCAACAGAGGAACTCCGCTTCTGCCGCAAATACCATGCTGTCTCGGACCAGCACCCGGCCACAGTGCCGTCCCTGCTCCGTGACATCCTCGCAGGAAACCACCGCGTCGCCCGCCGTGTGCGGAGCATCGAGATCTACGGCACCCGTCTCACCTGGGAGCACTGGAACGTCGCCAACGTGTTCAATCTCACGTTCCCCGAGGGATGGCATGACAGCGAGCAGACGCAGACGCAGACGCAGCAGCTCTATGGTCCGGGTTTCTTCGATGAGACGGAGCTGGAGCGGTTCCACCGGCTGATGGTGGATGACCTGGCCCTGTCCCTGAATCAGGCCGAGTGGTGGCGAAACAAGATCGCAGAGGGCGACGACTCGGCGCTCAAGGTGTTGCTGGTTGCCCTGTGTCCAGCGCTGAAGGCACTGAGGTTTGTGCAACACGCAGATCTGCGAGAGGACCGACGTCCAGGCCCAGCTGATGAGGAGTGAGTTCACTTGCTCCAAACCTTCAACGGGTGGCCACACCCAGCCCTGCTCCCCGCTAACTTACCAACACCACGCATGGCAGTTTGATTCTACAAATCGAAAGGATCGACAACGAAGACATCCGGGCGCTGTTATCCTGTGTTATCTCGAGCATCCGTGCAACGCCCGAGAAGAAGTGGCCACCGGGCCTCTTGTCCCTCCAAGACCTCGCTTTGGGGGTGAAATCCAAAGCGACATCATCCGAGTCCTGGGCCGCTGCTACCGGCCCCGCCTCGGCACGGCTCAGCACCCCGATTGCCTCGCGGTTTTTCGAGCTACCAAACCTGAAAACCATCTACATGCACGGCCTGACGAGGTACTTCTACAGCGACGACGACGGCTTGGAACGCCAGGAAGATTATTGGGCCGATGATGGGGTTTCTTCCGTTCAGCACATTCTGTTTGATGACCCCTACGAGCCCGAGTTGGGCGCTCTGGAGGGAATGTTCGGCTCAGCAGGGCGGACCTTGCGAAGCGTCATCTTCCACGGCGGTGGCCTCGTCCACTCTTTCACCCTCGACGCGCTCTTTGGCTTCACCAAGTATTCCTGGACTGTCCCAGGGCCGGATGGCGATCGCACCTTCATGAGAACACCAGAGTCGCTGCTCTTTTCCGGCACCAAGGTTCACGGTTACCGGAGCACCATGTATTACGCCGAGGAGATCAACGTCCCCGTCGCCACCGTCCATGCCGACGACATTTGGTGCAACTTTGAGTACTGCTTTAATAACAGGGGTGTCAGGACCGAGCAGGAGGCGTGGACTGAAGAGTTTTTGGGTTCCCTCCCGTCTAGCGCCGTCACTGTGTACAACGGTGCGTTTGGGGAGGAAGTTGAGCCCATGATTGACGAGCAGCTGGCCGCTCTGATCCGGCGGGAAATGGGGGACTACTCTGATGAAGAGAGTGAGGGGAATGAGGCCGAGGAAAGCAACGAACAACACAACGCTGGTGAGAGGCGGGGAAAGAACGGCAAGGACACCACCACCCTCCCCGACACCGAGGAAGAGAACCCCCCCTTCGGCTACAGCCACCCCAAAATGGCGCTCTACCTCACCAGCCTCGACGACTACCCGGCAGAAAGAACCTACCGATGGTGGCGCAAAACCATCGCCACCGGAAAGAGGCTCGGTGTCAAGGTGCACA
This sequence comes from Chaetomiaceae sp. PYS4301M, assembly GCA_023628425.1. Lineage (NCBI taxonomy): Eukaryota > Fungi > Ascomycota > Sordariomycetes > Sordariales > Chaetomiaceae > Chaetomiaceae sp. PYS4301M. The sequence goes on from JAMAKR010000027.1 coordinate 275,089, forward strand.
CGCGGACCACCAAGCCTCCCAGGGCCAAGGACTACGGCTTTCACGTCCAGTGGCCCAACGGGGTGTCGGATAATGTCCTCGAGACGAGTCCCTGGCACGGGCATCCCTCTCTCCCCAAGGTGTACTTCAAGCCGCACGTTGGTTTTGTGGAGGACTGCGAGCACTGCGGGGCTTGTGAGAAGTGCCTCAAGTGTTACCCGCCAGAGGTCTGGGCGGCTATCAAGAAGGAAGAGAGCGAGGAGGACAACGCGGGCGGGGAGGAAGAGCAAGGGCATTCGTGATCTTGAAACGGAGGATCGATGTTCTGTATTCTGCCGATGGCATAAGCATTGTGGTGTGTGAGCTAGGGATGACATGATGATAATACAAGGCTCCGCAGGATTCGGAGGGTGGCACGGCAGCTTGGCATCTTGTTGGATCATGCACCGTGACGATATTGCCGTGTCTCCCGCCAGCGTATTGGCTCAGTGAGTCACTTCCTGCCGATTATGCTTATACTGGACAAGTTCAACAGAAACTTGAACTTGCACGTTTTTGTTTCCTGACACGTACCTCTCCGTGATACAAAGCAACAGCGCATCTGCAACGTAATAATTGCTGCCGAGGTAGCCTTGCTCACAGTCTCACCTTCAGAATCAGGATTCTAGCTCCGCCTGACCATGGAAGCTGTGGCGGTCCGGCGCCCGCCCACTGGAATCTTGGAGCGCGGCAGAGCCATGAAATGGGCCTGTTTCACCGGTTCTACTCGCGCCATTGACATGGCTCTGCGACTGGGCACGTCAATCAGCGCGGTGCCAGTCCGTGTCGCCTCGGTTGCGCCCGGATCCAACCCCATTTCTGTCCTTGGCGGCGACGGCAGCGGGAGCAAGGTGTCGACGGTCACAGAGGCGCGGTGGTCGTCAAGGCCCTCACGCTGCAGCTGGCAGCGAAGGGCCGCCAGGTCGAGACATTCTCGCATCTCGTCTCTCTCGGCGCGCGCCTGGACGAGCAGGGCACGTCAATCGCATCGATCCAGTCCCTGGTCAGCCTCGTCACGCAGGGACCCGACGCCCCTGCCCTGTTACGCCGCTTCTTTGCAAATGGTGCGCATCTCGCCAGCCAGCTCAGCCTGGAGATGCGCAACGAGGCCCTCGTCGGGCTACTGCACGGGTGTGAGCCTCCGCGCTCGTTGCTGGCACCGTCTATCGAGGAGTACGTCAAGTACACTCACATTTTGCTCGACGCCGGAGCGAGCGCAAACTTCCTCAGCATGCCGGCGGTTCGAGATCTCCCGTCGGAGTCAGCTCTGGCCGCTGCTGTACGCACTCGCGCGCCTGACCTCGTCCGATTACTGCTCGATCACGGCGCCTACCCCAACGGACCACCCGAGCTGCAGCCGCCGCTCCTGGCGCGCTGGCCTCTGCATGTCCCTCTGTGCACCGCGGCCTACGCCTTGGCCACGACGCTGCTCGACGCGCCCGCACAGGCCGCCCTGCGGCAGATAGCCGACATGCTACTGGATCGTGGCGCCGACATCAACCCCTGCGTGCCATATCTTAATCCGAAACGAGATGTTTCCTTCACAAGTCCACTCGTTGTTTTCCTCGATGCAGTCAACTGCTGGGATGACGACAGCGGTGGCCCACAAGCCCTCGACACACTCCGCTTCCTGCTGGACCGCGGCGCCAATCCCGACGGTCCCCCGAGACACCCGGTCCACGAGAGCGGCCAGCCCCATATCACCCACCGGGCGCTGCTACGCGGCGGGTCCTATTACTGGCGGGGTCCAGCGCGTCTTGACGCGACCCAGGACCTGCTGAACGAATGGGGCGTGGGAAGTCTTGCGGCCCCGGCCTTTTCATCGGCACTGGAGTTGCTTGTTGGACAACCCGGCCGTAGGGGCGGAGTCCGGACCGTGGCCCAGGGGCTTGCCAACTACGACTACACCATCCCCCCTCCTTCTTCATCGTCGGCGAACACAACAACAAGAACCAACATCACGCCGTCCATCGATGATGCCTTCCTGGCCTCCTGGAAGCGCATCATATCCGCAACCGCCCAACTCCTCACCCCCCATGAACTCAACGAATTCCTCCACGCCTACATCGTCCGCAAGGGCACCTGCCCGCGGCTCCGGCAGTGGTTCCCCGGGGATGCGATCCACCGGTCGACGCAAGACGAGATCGGCGCCCTCGCCACGACCACAGTCTCGGTGCTGCTCGCCGCGGGCGCCGACATCAACCACCGCTACTGCCCAGACAAGGACGAGACGCAAGAGAACGCAGGCGGCCCCACGGCGCTGCACGCCATCTGCCTCTGGCTGGCCGGGCGAGACCCCACCGAGCTGCGGTGGTTTGACGATGCCTGGCAGCCGGCGTGCCACGGGTTCCGGCACACGCGGCGCCGCGCCCGGTTTGTGAGGTTTTTGGTTGAGGAGTGTGGTGCGGACAGGGGAGCGAGATACCAGGGCCACACGGCGGGGGAGATTCTCGTGCAGTTGAGAAGGTCGGAGCTTGATCATGAGGAGATGGGTGGAAACTGGGGGAGGGATGCTGAGGTTGTGGGGGAGGCGAGGCAGGTCTTGGTGGATTTGCTTGGGGATGGAGATGGGGATAGGACATGGCTTCCCACACACCAAAGAATTTGATTTGTGGGAAGCCATCATGGGGATGGCCGTGGTGGTGCTTCTTGTTGACGACGTCCGGCTTTTGGGGTCCCTGAATGTGCAAGTCAGCACGAAGCCTCAACGAAGCAAGGGCATCTGGGTGATTTCCTGGAATTGGTGAGATGTTTGTGCATTTTGCAGTCTATGTTCATGTCACAAGTGGAAGACGTGTTTCCAACTGCGTTCTCGTGAAAAAGAAAAAATCGAGAGGGTTGAAAACAATGACAGAATTGTTGATGGAGTTGGACGTGAGGAATTGGTTGACCCTGATCTTTGCTGGTCAAGAAGCGTTCCAGGTTCCAAGATGGAAAAGCTCCCTGTTCATCGACCATGCTCGGGTCCTCTGGGCCTTTTGTGTGCGCTCGATTCCTCTCGAACTCGATCCAAGACAATAAACGCAGGCATTTGTTGGGGAAAAAAAGGAAAAAAAATAAAAAATAAAAATAAAAATAAAACCAATGTCATCATTAAGAACGAAGGTAAGCCGCAGGCATTACATTGTAATCTTCTCTCACCTCTGCTGACGAGCAGAGTCACCACACGAGAAATTGGTGCCATGTGTCGCATCTCGAATCAGCGCATGCGCCTGTCTTCTGAGCCGCTGATGGGTTGGCGCAACAATGACACGCCGGCCAATGAGAGCGCATAGCGGGCGGCTGACAGGGGGTCAGCCAGCGCCACCCCACCATCTCCACCATCCCAGGTCTTGCCCAAGAACAAATCGGCGGCCGATTTCATGGACCATAAACACCATTGACGAATCGACGGTCTCTGCTTCCCCGAACGATGATACGGGGCTAATATTGACCTGCCTTATGCCCTACCCAGGCTACCCGCCCGCGAGTAGCGCATTGGCTTCGAGATGTCCGTCATGATTCCACGCGTCCCGGACGGCGCGCTCCAAGCAATCAACGCCCTTCTCTGTTCTCTCGTCTGACCCCCCAAAAGGGCCGGACCCACTGCCGCGACTCCCCATGGCCTCGCGCGGGAATCCCCGCGTTTCCTCCTATGTCCTTTGTTCTTCTCGTCTGTTGTTTCCGTTCTTTTAGGGGCATTGTTTTGTGATCCCAGTTTTTCTTCTTCTTAGGCCGTCTCTGAGCCATCATCCCAAGCAGACGCCAAACACCAGACACATTGACGGGCCCATCGATGAACACGACACCGTGAAACACTCCCAAAAGACGTCGTATCCAACACCCAAAGCACCCACATGGCCGTCAGCAGTCTGACCAACGACCGGGGATGTTGAGCGACCACCAAGATGCAGAACCACCCATCATGTTCCGTCCGAGTCCCCCAACAAGTGCCACCACCCACGTCCTGCACCGTCAGCCTAGGATATCGTCCCTCAACACACAAAGAGCATCCGATAAGGACCTCATTCTCCTGGAATGGTTGCCAAAGGACATACGAGATGGGCGTGCCCAGCACACATCATCAATTCCAAACCCAATCGACTACGGCTGGCGCTCGACGGCTCGCCACTACCCCCCCGATGAAAAGGGAATCGACAGAGCGCCGAGGGATACCACAGTCTGGGACCCAATCGCCGACTTGTATCATGACGTACCCGGCTCCATCCAAGCTGTCTCGTCCGAAGGGGCGAAGCACTCGCCTGCTCCTCACGCTACACCTCGACTTTGGGAGTCCTCGAGCGCATCGACATGTGTCCGACGGAGTTTGGAGTGGGAAACCGAGACATTGCTGAACCACAACAGCAGCGAACTTGAGGTCGACATGGTGGCCCACCCTTGTCCGTTTAGAAAACGGAATCCTGGCAGGTTCAATATTCGGGACCACGAAACATGCGCCAGAGCTCCCTTTGACTCGATCCTCGGGCTGAGGTGAGTCTGTCCCAGTCCATTTCTTGGGCTGTAGTTGCTGACTCGAACACAGAGCGCATATTGTTGGACACCACAGACGAAATCCGAGCCGTCACCAATGCCGACGCTGCAAGGACCAGTTTGACACCGAACTGGCGCTCGAAGAACATCTGCTGTTGCCCCGAGATCAGGTGTGCGAGGTGAACTTGCCAACATTGGATGACCCTGAGGATGGGATAACAGAGGAAATGGCACGGATGCTGGCCGTAAAAGATGCCCCTACAGGGGCGTGGACATGGGAAGCTATTTGGCGCCTTGTCTTTCCCAGCGATGCCCAAGTCCCAGACCCCGGTATGCTCCTGTCACCTCCTTCCCACATGGATACACCAAAAGCTGATTCATCGAGCAGACTTGCACCCTGTGGTCGAGCTGGCCGAGATCCAGCAGGCATTCGACGACACTCAAGAAGTGTTGAAGGACAGCCTGCGCGAAAAGCTCCACCTCCTCCTCCCCCAGACCATCGACGACAACTACCTCGGCTTTCTGACCGGCCAAATCGAGCTCGTCTTCGAAACACACCGCAGCCATATCATGAAGAACGCACTCACCCGCTCGGCCACTCCCACCAGCCCCCAACAACAAGCCTTCAATCACCCGCCACAAACCCAACAACCCACCGACCCCCCGCGAAAACCGAACCGCGCATCAAGGCGAAACACCCTCCTCCAAAGCCTGCACCGCGCACCAGCTGCACTAAACCCAGACGCGACCTCACCACCCCGCCTCCGCAGACAATCCATCCGAACCACAACCACATCCAGACACACAAGTCTCCTCCTCTCTGACAACCCCCGGCCTCCGGTCATTATACACCACCACCCCTACCACCACAAACACTCCGCTTCCCTCTCCAACAGACCAACCCACCCAGCGGCGGATGGCAACCGACAGCATGCCATATCCCACCACCACGGCGGCCCTCACACTCCTGTGGTTCCCGCCCGCTTCACAGGGGACGGTAGTGGCGCAAATAACAATAACCCGCGCGACTCGTGTGACTCGGGCATAGGCATGCTGTGTGAGCTTTGTGGCGGTGGGGTTGATGGAGTTGGTGGTGGTGACTCGGATGGGGTTGGAGTTGGAGTCCAGGCGTGCCGTTGTGGTGACGGCCACGGTGGGAGGAATAGGGGATGGGGGCAGCAGATGAATATCAAGGCTGATGGGCTGCCGGGTGGGTTGATAGAACCGGGGTTGGGTGAGGATGAGGATGGTTCACATCCGGGAGGTGGTGGTGGGCGGTTGGGGTTGGCGCTGAGGATCAGGACGGAGGATGTGTGTATTGGGGATAGGGATTTTGGGAGGGAGGATGGCGAGGAGATTGCTGCGGGGAGGTTTTCGCCGGAGTCGTTTAAGCAGAGGGTTTTGAGGAAGGGGTTTCTCGTTGGATGATTGTTGTGGTGGTTCTTGTGCTTAAATCCTGCAATATTGCTTAATGGCTTTTGCATTGGCTGGGCGGCATATGGCATGGGGTCATCGAGGGGTATAATTGGAATTTCTTGGGATACCTACGGACGACGGGTTAGAAGACGGGCTGGCTTTGTATTCTTGCCAGAATAATATCAGAAACTCCCAATATCAACGGCGCATTGAGTCGGGACAGGATTCTTCCTTGTTAAGACTGCCCTTACGGCAGGTTGACTATCTTCCCTGGAAACCCTAGTTAGGTATCTTCCATTTCGGGCCCGTTCCCGCCGTATGTTAGGTCTCCTCCTCTTCTTGTCCCCCTCCTGCTCCTCCTCCTCCTGCTCCCCTTCCCCCTTTTCTTCTTGCTCCTTCTTCTTCTCTCCCAGCCCCTGCACTTCCCTCTTCCGTCTCCCCGCCTCTTCCCGTGGCTACGGGCACCCATATGGCAAGTCCGCTATTTTGAAAGTCTTCTTTGCCGCCGCCCGCGCACGTCGCGGCGAGTTCAACTGCTCCACCACACGCCCCGATATCTGGGGCTCATACGGAGTCCCCTGTTCCACGCCCTCAAACGCCTCATACACGTCCCCCACCCGACTGCCGTGTGCCTCGCGAAACCCCTGAATATAATACCTCGCCCCAGGCCTCGCGCGCCACCTCGCATCCCCAGGCCACGCGCCGGCCCCAAGATCCCGCCACGCAGCAAGCACCAACACCCGCCCCCACTGATTCCCCGCCACCTTCACCGACGTAAGGCAGTAGTCCATAAACCGGCACCGACTCCCATCCACCCGCCCCAGAAACCCATCCTTCTTGGCACACTCCCGGCACGGGACAAGGTGGGTAAGCAAACACCGCACGCGGGGCGTCAGCGCCTCCCTTGACGGGCCGACATCATCACGGTACCACCTGTACCGCTCCGCCGGCGCCGCGTCGTCGTGGGCCGACGCGTAAAACTCGCTCGTGCGCAGGTCGCGCAGGCGCGAGAGGTCGTTGCCGAGGTAGGGCACGCTCATGGAGAGGGCGTTGATGGAGAGGATGTGGTCGAGGGCGGCGAGGTCACGCGCCGAGGGGGAGGCCATAGCGGTCGTCCGCGCGATGAGGACTTGTTTGCGCAGCAGGAGGCGGCCGTTGACGACGCGTGCGTCGTGCGAGACGCGGTAGGTGAAGCGGCTTGCTGGGAGGGCGAGGGTTGCGGTGCGGGAGATGCTCGCCAGGAGGGATTGGAGGAAGGAGCCGTCGTCGTCGTTCAGGGGCCGCGAGGCGAGTTGGACTGCTGCGCGCACGAAGGGGAGGGCGATGGTTGTTGTGTTGTCAAGCCAGGGGACGGTGTGGGCCGGGGTTGTGCAGAGTAAGGGGTCGTCGACGTCTTCTTCTGACTCGTCGTTATCGCTGGTGCTGTCGTTGTCGTCGGCTTCGTCGACCTCGTTCTCGTCGTTGTCGTTATCGTCGTCGTCTTTGTCCTTGTTTTTGTCGGCCATGTCATTACTCTTAGTATTGTCATTGCTGTTGTCGTTCTCGCTCGGCCACGGCACGGGATGCAAAGTCCGGCAGTAGCCGCACCGCATCTGGAGCATTGGGAGCGTGTCAAACTCAAGAAGCTCCAAGAGGCACATGCGCGGGGTGGGAGGGGGCACGAGCGAGCCGCTGCCCTGCTGGTCAACCTCGTCCTCGTCGTGCAGGTCGTCCGAGTGGAAGGTGTCACTCAGCTTAGCCAACAGCGTTGGGCTGGCCAGGCTGAGGGCGACGCGTGATTCCACCGGCATGAACGTCCCGATACGGAGGAGCATTTCGACGGGGAGCAGCTCTATCGGCGTCAGGTGCCGTGACGAGGCGGTAATAACGCTGGTCTGGTCGGGGATTAGATTTTGGCCGTCCATGACTGTGTGTCTGTCGTTCTGTCCTCCGTTTAGTACATGTAACGGGCCTTATTTTTATCCTGAGTATGTGTTTTTTGGAGATAGAGTGGCGTGGAATCGTGTTTTTTCTTGGGGCGGAAGAATGCAAATATTTTGAACACTGCGAGGCATTGCGCGAATATGGTGGCGGAGCTTTTGAGCGGACTCCAAGAACTCCGAGTCTATCTGTCTCCGGGAATGCTCAGTTGTGCAAAAGTTCCGTCATGATACTGTAACATGCCTGGGTTATATGCATGCAGATGTCATGATAGATGCAGGCTAATGTCTCTAAGATACCGGAGGTTTTGCGCTGTCGACTCCAGACTAGAAGCGTGAATCCATGCTTCTGCGTGCCCAAACATCTAACCTGACCTCAAGAACATGGAGGGTGATACCCAATATAGGCAATTGGTAGCTGAACTCGCCTGTTCAGATATGACTGATTTGTGTCTATTAGAAAGCCGTTGTTCCCCTGATCGTGACTTGCCAGATGCTCATCGCCCAGCGTTAGGTCCAACTACACGCATTTAGCTATATTCCACAACACTCAATAACTTCCTACATCAACCATTTCAAGACGTATCGCCCTCCTAGGCAGTTACCACAGCCACGGACTACGACAGACGGCAAATGATTGACGGGCCCACGCCCAGACCGCTGTCTTCAGCAGTCTTTACACACTTGCAAGTCTGTTGAACTCGGGGGCAGCCATCGACCACTAGGATAGCCATTTAGACTAAGTCAGGGGGTGCGAGGAAAGGCCATTGCAGGGGCAAAGATGGATGGCAACTCCTCACATGAGACAGTGCCCCAAGCAGCTATTCGAGCCAATGACCCAATTCCCCCGAATCCCTGATAACTACTTCGTACATCCATACTGCACTCTTGCGGGATTGGCTCGGGCCAGTCTCGGGCTGATTTACGCGCGCTGGTTGAGCCAGGGGAGTTGAACGTCTCGTCCAATTGTTTTCTCCTCCTCCGTTCCCTCAGGGACCGATTTTGACGCATCAACAACAGCCATGGCGAAACTCAAAACGCTCGATACCATCTTGTCTCAGCTCCCCGATATATCTCTTCCGGAGTTTGACTTTCTCGATTCCTCGTTTTTCTGCAGCCAGGATCAGAATGGCGCCGACCCTGACAGTTACCGCAACCTGCCGAGCCCGCAAGCGGTGTTGGAGGCGGCTGGAACACCACCGAGGGGCAGGGGTGTCTGGTGCTTCCCGGAGCTGGGCGTCTTGGTCAAGTTTGGCCGTGCCTGGGAAGTCGGCCTTGAGGAGGCCTTGACGTTGCGTGTCATCAACCGAATTCTTCCAGCCGACCAAGTCCCCACCCCAGAGGTGTTTGGCTGGAACTCGACCTGCCTCCCGGAGCGCCAGTTCCCCGCCCCAAAGGACCGGGTGTTTGGCTGGAACCCAACCCATAAACAACAGCGCCAGTTGAATTTTATCTACAGGCGCCTCCTCCCGGGCCAGACACTTGAAGCTGCATGGGACACTCTCAGTCATGGGGACAAGGCTTCTGTCTGTCACCAGCTCGCCGCCATCGTGAAATGCCTGAGATCAGTGAAGCAAGGTCCCGCGGACCGGGCCATTGGTAGGTCGATGTCCCGGCCTTGTTTTGTTACGCACTTGTTGTTCTTGGCCCCGCCAAACCTAAGGGTACATGTAGGCTCTCTAAACCGGGGCCCCGTTCAAGACCTATACTTCAGCCCTCCGTTCCACAAAGGCCCATTTACCAGCGTCCGAGAGTCCCACAACTTTGTACCATTCATATCAGGACCTTGGATGCCCATGGAAGAAAGAACCTCAGACCCTTACCGGCCCATGTTGCCAGATACGGCGCCCATCTTTCTGTCACACGGGGACCTGAATTGTCGGAATGTTCTCGTTGTTTGGGGGCCAGGGGGAAACCAACTCAGTGTGTCGGGGATTGTGGACTGGGAACAGGCCGGTTGGTACCCTGATTATTGGGAGTACTGCAAAGCCATGATCGTCGATCCCTGCGGCGGCGGGTGGATGGGAGATGGATGGCTCGACATTGTGTTCCATCCATCCGAGCGGGACGTGGAGGCTTCAGATGGATTCCAGTTCTACTGGTCTGCTCGGTGCCCCTGACATGTTTCAGTTGGATTCAATATTCCCGGGCCGATGTCCGAAAGATCTGCCAAGTTGGAGTGCTCATGCATGTCAGCAGACAACAAACGAAATCTGAGTGTCATCATTGCATTGTCATGTATGCAATCGCGGGCCCACGATCTGCTGCTGAGTGCTGACCAGGTGCATACATCGGGTTTTGGTGGGCGAACTTGTGGGCGGGGTACATACAGCGTGGGGTGTTGAGTCAGAGTGCAGACTGAACCTAGACTCAACATCTGTAGAGTGAGAGCGGAAGAGTCTGGTGGTGGCCCAGGGGGCAGGGGAGAAGATGGTTGGGCGAGGTTGAGGACGAAAGGGGGCTGGATTGTCTGGTTTCGGTCTTTCGTCCTCATGCATGCGTGCATCTATCTAATTAAGCATGTGTGTATTATACAGGCGTGCGCGTTGTAGTGTGCATCATGGCTTCTGGGATTGTAATGCGATTAACGGATCAACAATAGCTGCCTTTCCAATCTCCTCTGGCCCAGGCATACTTTGATGCCGGTACGCTGCATGTGCCCAGCGACCAGGTGGTTGGTGAGTCTTCATGTTGGCAATGCTTGCTGGTGCTCATCAGCCCATGGACGCTTTTGTCTTCACTCTCTGGAATCGCGGGTTGACTCAGCATACTTTAGGCACCTAGGTACCGAGAGAATTACGGCAGGTCTGAGTCTGCCATTCTCTGAAGCTGCCCTGGTATCCAAAAAGGTTACATGACAGCGGCCAATCCCGGGCCAGACCTTTTGTGTGAGCGAGGATCTGTGAAGTGATTTTTGGTGTGGGCCATCTCGATCGTTTACATTAAGACCCTCAGGAGGTAAGTTATCGGCATTGGATGCTGACCACCTTCTCTCCATGTCAGCATCTTGGATTGACAAGATTGCCTGCCAGTTGAACGTATCTGGCTTCCTGTTACCTGGCTAGACACGGAAACGGAAGAAGGGGAGACCTGGGACCTGACAAATTCATAGCAACAACATGGCATTTCACGCTTCAACTGGCGATGCATCTTGGCCTAATAGTGCTGTCAGCTGTTCTCGAAGTCAGCATGGAAGCGGAGTCGGCCTCATCCAGGATTCCAGGACCGTAATTGCTAGCATCAGCCCGTGAATCGCCCCATTCTTGCTCCCACAGCGAATACGAGTCCGTTGTGGCTGGAATCTGCGAGGAGCGAGGCTTGTACGCAGTCACAGTATACGGTCACTTACCTTCTCCGCCACGCTTCTGACCCAGGACAACGAGAAAGCGGGGAACAAGCGTACAGCATCGATCCTTAGACTCTTTTGGATGCACGGCATCGATGGAAATCGGCATGTCCGTAAGACGTTCGCATCTAATTGTTTCGTGTCATGTCAGGAGCGGAGATGGGAACCAACACTTGCCAGACGACGCTACGGATGCTGGGATAGCCTGTCTAGAGTATGGAGATGGAAGTCTCAAAGATGAAGGCATCCAACAGGTATATAACACCAGGCCAGAACCGCCTTTTCGTCTTTCTCCTGGCCATCCCCAACACCCCAGACATCCACAACCCGACAACCCACTGGCTCTTCCTTTCAAAGCCTGGTGCTTCCACCACGAGCGGTTACTTGCCAGACTATAAACCCCGCCACCGCCATGCGATTCTCCGTCACCGCTGCCCTGGCGGCTGTCTTTGCCGGGTCCGCCCTGGCCGACCCGGGCGTTGTTCCGGCCGCAGTGGCCGAGACCGCAAAGGCCGGCACGGACTTCACCATCGACAAGATCGTCACCACGCCCTCGATGCTGCAGAATCCCGATATCGTCTTCTTGGTCGATTCCACCACTCTTATGGCCGAGACGCTCGACGAGTTTAAGACCGGGTTTGAAGACATCTACAACCGAATTGTGGCGCAACAGCCAACCGCCCAGTTCGCTATCGCCAGCTTCAGGTCCGAGACGGACCCTGTTCCATTTGCCGTGGTCCAGGGCCTTACGCCAACCCTGGCGGATCTTCAGGTCGCTGCCAATTCCATCGCAGCTACTGGCGGCACCGGCCCCACTGACGACTGGATCAACGCGCTCAACGAGATCGCGAACGGCGCTATAACCTTCCGTGCCGATAGCAGCAAGATCATTGTACTCCTCGGCGTTAAGCCGAGCAACGATCCGAGTATGGGGGTTACCTTGGATCAAGCTATCGAGGCTCTTCAGGACGCCGAGATCCGCGTCGCTGCTGTCGACTTCCGTAGCTTGAACAGTGAAGGCCAAGTGAACGAAGTGATTGCCGCGACCCGTGGCGCTATCACAGGGAGTTCCCCAGGCGCGATCACCCCCGCAATTCTTGGCGTCCTCTCCGATCTCCCCGTCACTGTCACCCCCAACGTTGTATCGTGCGACGCTGGTCTGAGCCTCCTCTTCCTGCCTACCGACTCCTCAGTCGAGAGTGGTGGAGCGGTCAGCTTCACTGAGACTATCACCGTCGCCGGGACCGCCACCAACGGTGCTGTGCTCACCTGCTCGGCCAACTTCCTCATCGATGGTGAGCCGGCCGGCACTGCCTTCGACCAGACCGTCACCATCACCGTCGGCGCCACCACCCCGCCCTCCGTCTCGTGCCTCGTCGCCCCCAACAAGCCTTGCTGCGGGCGGAAGACTAAGGCATCGGCCAAGCCTGTCGGCAAGTCGAACAAGTACAAGTCTGAGAAGAGGGGCTCGGTCGGGAAGTCTAGCAAGTCCAAGGCCTACAAGTCCAAGTCCAACAAGTCCGGCAAGGGGTACACGAGGCCCACTGTCAAGTCCGACATCTTCGTCCTGACCGCCCACGACGGCGACGGCCTCCCGCTGCCCATCATGGTGACCGACCCCGTGTCCGGCGCCAAGTTTGGCCCCTTCCCCTCTGGTACCCGCGTCCGCATCATCGAGGACCCCGATGCCGAGCCATGCATCAAGCGCGGCGACCACAAAGTTGCCGTTACCCTCGTCGTCAACGGTTGCCCCGAAGTCACTGCTATCGACTCGAACAATGTTGCGGCTAACTCCAACTGCTGCCTTGCTCCCGGTAATGGGCTTGCGGGCGGGCTCACCCCCTAAAGGGGCTGTGGTAGTGGCCCTGGCAGGGGAGGAAAGGGCTGGGGGATGGAGATGGATGAGGGGAGGATGTGGGGGATCATAACATGACGCATGGATCTGTGATGACTGGATGGAAACGAACGCTTTTACATTCTTGATGGAGTTGGTTTTTTGGAATTTGGTATGGCAACGGCAATGATGATGATTGAAAGAGAGGAGAAGGGGTTGTATAAACAGTCCATCACTCGCTTAGTTGCATGTTTATCTTATTACTTTTCTCAAACTTGCTGGTTCTGCTTGTGACCTTGGTGATTGACGTGATGATGTGACATGTGGTTTCTCACAAGGCTCACTGACAGACGCCACCCCCCCCCAAAAGGCAGTATCTGGGGGTGGCCAATGTTTTGTAAAATTACCTACCTAGGGACTCAACAACCACCGAACAAAGGAAACACGAACGCACCAATGCCCAAATCTCCAAAGGTCCGCACACATGATTGTACCTAAGGCACGTACCCCTCCGCTTCCCGGGCAAACCAGGATACCTTCCCAACCAAAACGATACTGCTCAAAGCGTCCGCCTATACTCCTCCACCCCGACACCACCGGCCCCAAACTCCCAACCCTCCACCTGCTCCCCACCCTGCTGCCCAAACCCGGCCGGGCTCTGACTCCTCTTCCCCGCCTGAACAAACCACTCCCCACTCGCCGGCCTCACTGGCCCCTGTCCTCCTCCCACATCCGGATAAAAATACCCCTGCCCAACACCAACTCCGGGAGGGAGACTCATCGCCGAGTGCCTCGCCTGCACACCCCCCTGAAAAGCCGGGTCGTGTGCACCGGCAGCCATGCTTTGGGTACTATCGCTATCACCAGTGGTAGTAATAATCCCTGGGCTGTCAGCACCACCACCACCGGCTTGGTCTTGGTCTGTCATGTTCCGCTTGAGGCGTCGCTTCTCTTCTCTTTGGCGGGATAGGCGCTCGAAGAGGCCCATTTTGCGCGGTGCGGAGGCTGCTGATGGTGGTGGTGGTGGGAGGGGTGTTGAGGCGGCGGAGAGGGGTCTTTGGGGTTGGTTGTGTTCCTGTTCATATTCGTGTTCTTGTTGGGGGTGGTCGTGTTGGTGGTAGGGGCCGCTGGGGAGGCCGTCGCTGGTCCATCGGCGGTGGTGTTGGTCTACGTCTGAGCTGAGCTCCTCTTCTTGATGGGGGAAGACGCTGGGGTTGGGCGAGTGATAGATTTGGGGGTTTGGGAGCGTCACCCCCTGTTGGGGTCTGGGGTGTGGTTGAGGGGGATAATAGCCCTCGCCGTCCTCTCGAGGGCTATCATCGACGCTGCTGCCGCCAGGACTACTTCCACCGGGACTATCGTCAACCCGGACGAGCGCCTCCTCCGGCTCCTCGACCATCCTCACTCCCACCATCACCATCGATCCGCCGTCACCGTCCTTCTTGATCTTGGTTTCGTTGTGGTAGGTGTAATCGTACAACTCGGCGCCCGGCGGATGGTTGTTGTCATCGTGATCGTGGCCGACCTCAACGACGGACACAGTCGAGTAGCGTGTGTTGGAGGTATGGGAGGCAGGCCGAGGGGAGTCGTCGGGGTGATGTTGGTCTTGGTTGGCGCGGAGCGCGGCGTATTCACGGCGTTTGTTGCGTCTGCTGCGAGCTTTCATGCGTTCTGTGTGTTCAGGGGTTGGTTAGCGGGGTTTCTACTATCGGTGGGCGGAGGGAAAGCAAAAAAGAAGAACCGATGCGGATACGATGAGGATTCACCTACCGCTGACGATTTGGAGAAAAGTAAAAAGAGTGAGGGACATAAGGAGGAGTGGTACAAGCTGCCCAAAGGTGGAGGGGTCACTCTCAGGGTTGCGATTGTTCGTCAGTTGCATCCTGTACATGCCAGGTTGGTCAGCGCCGCGGAGCAAGCTAGAAAGGAGGCGAGATGATGCACAGAGAGAAAAATGAAAACTTACCACCCCGATTTGTCCACCCACTGCCGCAGCCGAAACACATACAGGCCTGCGTTGGCAACCGTCCATCCTGACACCGCAATCCCAGTGAAGAGGTACAACGCGAAGAAGCCATAGAAAAACTGCTTGATCCTGAAGAAGAACGGAAACACCCGCTTCAGCCAGGTGACAAACTTCTTACGCTTCCCGTCATGGCCCAGGCCGCGCCGGATCATTCTTCCCAGGCTGACGAGCACGGAAATGAAGTAGAACAAAAACATGATGAGGTAGTTTGGCCAACCATGGATCTGGTCAGCGAAAAAGGCCTGGGCTGAGCCGGACTCCAGTGCCTTTGCAACCTCGTCGCTCAGGTGGGTGTCGGCGGTTTGGAAACATGCCGCTGGGAGAAGCATCAAGCTGTACTGCTGCGTCCGACTGGGAAGCTCGGTTGGGAAACCCCTGGAGCCTGACCCCTGATTTGCGAGGATGAGACCAGTGACAATGAAGACGAGCGTCGTAACGATGATGCGGAGACCGCCAACGAGCGGAAGCTCCCAGTAGTGCCGCACGACGGTGACGGCCATCAAATGTGTGGCGCAGGTGACCAGCAGGATGTTGCCGACGATGTTGTAATGGTAGGCCGAGACCAAGCAGGCCTTCGAATACCGCAGGGCAACGGCGTAGGCGGCACCGGTGAATACTTGCTGGTCGCTGCAGGTGAGAATCAAGGCTTCGATGATGCCCGTGACGGAAACCTGCCAGTGCTTGAGGGCTTTCTCTCTGCGGAGGCGGTGTGAGTGCTTCCACGGTATCTGAAGTTGTTTCTGAACCGACCAGAGATGTCACTTACTCTCGTGACAGTCTCTTCACGGTGCCCGAGACATTCTTCGCGCTCCACCAGACCAAGCTGACTATTGCAAGGAACAATGAGGCGGCCGTGACACAGAAGAAAGCACCGAGGACCTAATTACCGCCCGTGTCAGTTGCACGCGAGAAGGCTTGGAAGCCGTATGGAAGCTCACTCCAGCTCCGGCAATGTCAGGATCGCCGGGGAACTCCCCTCGGCCAAAGTCTCCGAGACTAAGCGCCGTCGAGTTGTCCTTGGACAGGAGGACGGTGCAGTTGACCGTCACATTGTAGTTGGCGGCGCAGTTCTCGCTGGACACGAAGGCGCCCATGGTTGGGTTCTGGCGCCGGCGAGAACTGTCTAGAAATGTCCTGAGTAAAGCTCCAAGCTGTCGAATGTGTCTCGGTAGTCAATATCTGGGTGACCCCAGATTCGAAGGGCAACGCATCACGGGTCCTCCCGCCACGGCGCAGGAGGCAGAGCGGGAGAGTTATATCAGCCAAGCCGGGAATAACCTAACGGCGCGCAAGGGCCAGACATCAAGCCCGACCATCACGTCTTGTCTCGCGTCCGGGTGGTCACGAACAAGCGGCCACCACGGCACCTGCATAACACACAGTACAGATGCGGGTTGTCAAGATTAGAATGAGCAGCTGCATGACGACCCGGCCTCGCGGCCAATGGGGTGTCGAGTGGCGTGCAGCCTCGAACCAACGAGCCGCAGGGGCGCAGGGGCCCCGGGAAGGTTTGCAGAACCTCAAACCCCAAACCCCAATGTTTAGGTGCGGCACAGGCGGTAGCGAGAAGGGACTGTCAAGCAAAGCTGCGGTCGGAACTGTGCGCGGGAGTGGCACAGATGATAACTGAGATCAGGCGCAGCCGCGTGTAACGCGAGTGATCCATTGCTTGTGTTCAAGGTTGCGGGGACAGCAGCAGGGCTCTGCCGTTGGGCGGGTATCGATCGTGCCCAAGTCTCGTTTTGTCCCGGAGGCATATGAATTCATTGCCGTCGACGTGCATGCGCTAGGGCCGTGGTTCGGGTCGGGGTGGGTTGCATCTTGAATGTTGCTTGTGTGACTTGGGACCCTGTCGTCTCCATGTCGGTTGCGACAACTGAACCAACACGACAAAAACCACCGGGCCGGACCAGACGCAACGGGGCCATCACCCACCGGGCCACCCCGAACTCGAATCACCGTACGGATAACCCATGTTCAAGAGGTAGGTGGATAGATGTTCAGACCAACCTGCCGGCTCCCGTTACCGCCCTTGTCAACCTCGGAGAAAAAAAAAGACGCACACCCGAGGCTGCAGTTGCTGAAGATCCGAGCACGTCGCAGGACTGATCGTTCAAACAAAGAAGAAATGTGACCAAAAATGGACTGGAAGTGGCACCCCCGCGACGCCCGCGCCGACCCGTGTCGGCCCGCTTCAACAGGCCCCGTTCGACCCCACGGCTCCGCACCAAACGCGCAAAATCATCCCCTTGGGGTGTAGTTGGCTATCACGTTCGGCTGTAAAGGAATTTATTGATACCGAAAGGTCACCGGCTCGATTCCGGTCGAGGGGACGCTTTACTTTTGCCGTACCATTTTTGCCGGGTTGTGCAGGTCGTGCGTTGGTGATCGTCGCGGTCATGGTTGTGGTCGGGGTCGGGTTTTGGGAACGTTGATCTGGGACCCCCGCACATCATCAACCCCTGCTGTTTGCCATGTTCGTCCGAAAAGCCACACATGCACTGTGCTGCTCTTGAAACTGAAAGGCTGGTTGTGTTTATGTTCCTGCCTCAGGAGTCAGGCCGCAAGGGCATCAACAATTATGCCTACCCCGACCGCTCTTGGCAACCCCCAACCCAACCCCTCATTTCTCCATTTCCAACCCCGCACCACCACACTCAAACGACACAAGCTGACTCGCGCGAGTCCCACTCACATCCACACGCTCTGATAAATCTATCTGCGACCGCCGAGCTCTCAGCAAATAGCGAGGGAGCTTGGCTCAGTTGGAAGAGCGCAGGTCTCATACGGTTGTATGACCCGGTTTCCCAAAAACCTGGATATCCTGAGGTCGTGAGTTCGAGCCTCACAGTTCCCATCCACTTTTGCCGCGACCTCGTCCCATCCATGATGATTGGGGGTGGAAGTCTTTTTGTCCTGCTAAAAATGGGAATGCCCAGTCGCAGTCGTGTAGAACTTTGGGTGTGTAGTGCAAACCGTGCAAATGCCGGGCTTTGCGTTCTTTGTGTCCGAATCTCTCAACAGACCAGTGACTGCAGCCCTAAGATTTACATTCAACGCGATCCTAAAAATGCGAGAACCCAGCAATCAGCAGTAAAAATAGAGTGCGTCACTCGCTGCCGGTTCCCTAGTGGTTGGAGGTATACTAACTCGATGCGGGACTGCCACAGTTCACATTTTCACTACCAAGCTCTCACCTGACGCTGTCGGATGGATGCACATTGCAATGACATTTTACCAGCCCGGGTGATCAATCCAGCCCATCATCCCCCTCCAAAACCACATCTGGCCCAGGAACTTCACATTCCCGCCCCCTCTCCGCCTCGAGTTGGGCACCACGAAGCGGAATCGGGAACCCCTTAACCCCCGAATCATCGAGTGCCACGCCCCCACCATCATCATCGTCGTCGTCGTCGTCATCATCATCATCACAATCATCATTCCTCTCCACCCTCCCCTGACGATGCGCAGCACCGGCGGGACTCTGCGACGGATGCATCACCGTCTCCGTCCTCAAACCACCATCGTCGTTTTGTGTTGGAGATGACAGCTCCTGCTCCTGCTGTTGGTCCTGCTGCTGCTTCAACCCAGCCTGGAACAGGGCAAACAACACTTGGGCCGTAAAGACGAGCTGCTGTTCCTGGGGGAGGAAGGTGAACGGGTGGATCTGTGTCTGGGAGCGTGACTGTGGCCGTGCGGGTTTGGTATCGCTATTGCTGTGGCCGGTTGTTGGGGGTGAGAGCGTGGATGGTGCGAGTGGTGATGCTGCTGGAACTGGTTGGGATTTCCTGGGAAGACCCGGAGGAGGGTGTTGCTTTGACTGTGGTGGTGCCCTGGGTTTTCTTGGATTCCCGGGGTGCGATGTGTAGAGGTGTCTCATGAGTTGGTTGCGTGACTGGAAAGAGGCGCCGCAGGTTCGGCATTCGGTCCGCCATTGCGGGTCGGAACTGGATGGTGTTGGGTGAGATTTGGGAGGTGGCCGTGGTCGGGCATGATTGTGCGCCGCGGGTTTGGTAGCGGCAGGGTCCATTGGATTTGGAAATGCCAAGTAGTAAAATGAATGAGACTGTCGGTGATGACTGGGCTAGTGAAAAGGTGGACGATTGAGATTTGACAACGTGTCCGGGCTTGCCTTGGATGGGTGGCTTATTCCTGCGTGTTGCGGTTGACATTGAATTGAAGTGTTCACTTTGCTGCGTGCTGCACAAATCGGTTGATGGTTGATGGCAAGGAAGTGGGTCCAAGAGGCACAAACGTCCAATGAGAATGGAAGATGACACCTGTTTGCCCATAACTGCGGGACGGGCTCGGGCCGACGGACCCACCCGGTGCGAGACGGAGCCGGACATGGCAAGGTCCATCCTGATGCGGAACAGAACTTACAGAGATGGGATCCATGGATGGTAGGGCACAGAAACGGAAGGCCTTTTCCGTTTTAGACTTTCAGCTTCAAAACTTCTCTTGTTGAATGTGGCTGTAAAATTGACTTAACTTTTAGACGTTAATTGGTGAGTCCCTGCACAGCCCGCGCACTCCCTTTCTTGGACTGAGGGGTGAGACCAATCGATACCTCTCCCACCGCCGCCCATCCTGCATGATGACCCAGCCACACCTCTCAGCTCAGCTATCTCGCTGGCGTTTTCCCAGACCCAGGCAGACTTTTAGGCGCTCACGCCAGAGAAAGCCCCTCTCTTTAAAACCTGGAATGCGGGACGTCCTCACAGTTTACCTTTAACCAGTCGAGATCTAGTTAACTAATGCATCGTTCCTTGCCAGTTGACGTTTCTTGCAAATTTTGTTCTCTTTGACTCTTGTCACTTGCGCCAGGTGCCTCGCATACGAAAACTGTATCATCTTACAGTCGCCCCGCCATGGCGGAAGCCCTGGCATTCGGAGCCAGCGTTGTGGCTTTTGTCCAACTGACAGACCGAGTTGCCCAGCTCTCGAAGAGATTCATCGACTCGGCCAAGGACGCGCCCATAGCTCTGCGAAGGCTGCACGCCGAGGTTTCGTCCTTAAACGACATCGTTGTCGAGCTACAGAAACTCCATGATGCCGCCGATCCCGGCAACTGCACGTCGTCGATCGAGAAGGCGACTCGCAAGCCCATCGAAGCCTGCCATGCGTCGGTGCAGATGCTGGAGACGGAGTTGTCCAAACTCTCTATATCACCCGCCCACGCACAGACGAGCGCTTCCAAACGACAGAAGATCAAGCAGTCTCTGAAATGGGCTGCTGGCGGCGAGGAGAGAGTGAAGAAACTCGTCGCAGAGATGATCAACCAGAAGGCTACCTTGTCTCTGGCGCTGCTGACCGACATTTCGTAAGTACGAGTTCAATCTAAACGTCGAATGTCTTGTTTCTGCATCCTGACTGATGAGCCTTTAGACTAGACGTCAAAGATGTCAGGGCCAGCGTTGCCAACGTTGAGAGCCATCTCACTGGTCAGTGGGATGCCTACCCATCTCTAATTAGGTGCATACCTGCGGCAAACTGTTGGCTAATAGTGTCTGGTCCAGCATCTGAACGCCGTGAGATGCTCAAGTGGTTGGAGCATACGAACCCGTCTGACATCCACAACCGCTCACTCCGCCTCTACGAGAAGCATACGGGCAGCTGGGTGCTGCGGAGCCCCGAATGGACAGCTTTCGTCGAGGGCCGTCAACGGTCAATCTGGATTCACGGCATCCCTGGCGCCGGAAAGACCATCCTGTGTTCCAATCTCATCGAACAGCTACGGAGCAAACAGAACGACCGGACCGGCTGGGCCTTTTACTACTGCTACTTCGGTCGGAACCAAGATGAGACAGGGCCGCTGTTGCGATGGATTGCCGCTCAGCTCTGCAACCAAGCGGACCACATACCTGAGCAGCTCGCAGAGGCATACCGATCGCGACACGAACCCAACGCAGACACACTTTTGTCCATCCTCGCAGCGGTACTTCAGGTACTGGATGCCGCCTTCGTCACAATTGACGCCGTCGACGAGAGCATGCCTTATACAAACCTCCTGGCTACGCTGGGGTGCCTCATGACGGAATCCCGCTTCGAGAAGCTGCGATTGCTGATGACCAGCCGACAACATCTCGATATTGAGCAATGCATTAAACCTTTGGCAACCTCCCTCCCGATGTCAAATGACCTTGTCTCCGAGGACCTCCGGCTTTATGTCGGCTCCAATTTGCGAACTCATCCGAAGTTTCGTCGGTGGCCGGCGTCCTTGATAAAAGAAGTCGAGGATGCGTTGGTGAAGGGGGCAAAGGGGATGTAAGTCATTGGCGATTATGTTGGTAAACCATGGTGGTATGCCTCCAATGTTGACCATCCCTAATACAGGTTCCGATGGGCAGTGTGCCAGATCGACATCTTGGGAAGACTCAAGTCCCAATCAGCTGTCCGCAAGGCGTTGACAGAGCTGCCCGAGACTCTGGACAAGACGTACGAGAGGATCTTGCTGGGCATCTCGCAGGAACAGCGGGAATTTGCTCGACAGATATTAGCAATTCTCGCAGCCCAAAGTGACCTCGGAAAAAACACGATGACAGCACAGGTGGTCCTCGATATGGTTGTCCGTTCCCTCAACCTGCCTGACGACAATCTTTACGATGTCTTCGAAATCCGCGAAACATGCGGCTGTCTCATCACCTTCGTACCCGGTAGAGTGGGTTTCTACAACCCGGACTCCCCTTTCGAGAGGGAACCTGAGTACGTCGAGAAACTGGACTACGTCGTGTTAGCGCACTACACAGTGAAGGAGTTCTTGTACGCCGAGCGGACCGCATCCAACCCGAACAGCCAGATATCCCGTTTCGCGCTCCAGGAGCAAACCGCCACCCGACAATGGGCACACCTCGTTTTGCACACAGCGCTATCGACTCGGGCGTCAGATCGGCCTTTCAGCCAGAACTCGATCGACGACTACTGTCTCACTGTCGCACTCGAGGTCATCTTCACTTGGGAAGAGATGCTGGTCAAAAATGACCTAGCCGACGCCTGCTTGGACTATCTTGACCCGGCCGGGCCCCATCACGCACGGAGACCCTTGTTCGGCATTCTTTCAATCAACTGGGTCTCCGGACCCACCAACTCTCGACTTGGTGTCCTCGCAGAGTGTTATGCACGCGGTTGCTTCCTTCTCGCGGATGTTGCGCTGCGAGCTCTTGACGCTCACCAAATCATCGAAACCACTCTGTTCGTTATGGCCAAGGGGGATTGGCCGCACCCGACCCAGCCAAGAATGATCGAAACATGCCTCTTGCTAATTTTCCTCGACCTTGTGCCCATGACACCAACATACAAACGGCGAGACGGCATCAACACCAGCGACAAGCAACACCAGCGAGAAGTCCTCCGGCGCCTTGCTCCAACGCTCGGCTGGGACAGCCTTCTTCTAGCCGCTGTTATTATGCAACCCATGCTTTTCAATACGCTGGGAGCTGTGCTGGGATGGATCATCCACCAGGGCGCTGATGTCGACTCGTGCCCGTGTCGCCTGACGCCGCTGCAGGCGGCCGTGCAGCTTCGGGACTACGAGGTCGTCGAGATATTGCTCGATCATGGTGCCAACGTCAACGCTGTCGGCTCTGAGGAAGGATACAAGGTGCCAGGAACAGGGCTGAACCATGACATAGTGCTGGACAGCCCCCTT
Organism: Chaetomiaceae sp. PYS4301M; assembly: GCA_023628425.1. Taxonomy (NCBI): domain Eukaryota; kingdom Fungi; phylum Ascomycota; class Sordariomycetes; order Sordariales; family Chaetomiaceae; species Chaetomiaceae sp. PYS4301M. The sequence goes on from JAMAKR010000027.1 coordinate 297,766, forward strand.
CGGATGCTCCGGACAACGCCCTATCTCTCTGACGGGGAGATCGCGCCGAGGCTGGTACGCTCAGATGCGAATATGGATGAGACGAAGGCGAGGCTCGAGAAGCTTCTGCTTGATGCCGGGGCAAGGGATTTCACCGCACCATCTGGTCGTGTTGGGGGCACTGCCCACCCAGGTTCGGCGGCCTCAACGGCAAGTTCTGTACTTGAGCTGTAACATTGTTGCTATTGTCGTGTATTATCCAACAAGAACCCCGTCATCCTCAAACATGAGATATGACCATCTACCCCTTTGTGTAAGGTACAAGAACAAGACCAAGATGTAATGAATATGTTACATCGCCGGCGCGCCCAACGTTTCGTCTATAGCAAACCAAAAGTCTCCAAACTCCAAGCCGTATACCTAGGTATCTCCTGCCGATAACGTTGCTTCATAAGAAAAGAAATCACTTTGGAAAAGAACAAAAACCCCTGTTCAAGAACTCCCCGATGGTACACCTTCCCCGCCGTTTTTTACCAACGTCGGCAGCGTCCTGTCCGGCCGAGACGGACCTGCGGCACCACCAACGTCATTCGACATCTCGCTCGGCTCGTCAACAAGCGAATCTTCCGACGAAAGAATAATCGCCGGCGAATTCGGCCCTTCATGCAGAGTGACAATAGTCGACGATCTCGCCGGTTCCATCTCACTCGAGACGCGCGGCGCCGGAACCGCCGGGAAGCTCGCCTCCGCAGTGCTCTCGGGGCTGTGGGTAGTCGGCAGCCCCAACAAGGAGGCGCCGACGCCCGGGCCGGTGGTCTGTGACCGTACCCGGGGCTGTGGCGAGGGTGCCCGCGAGACCGAGTTGGACCTGTGGATGCTGCCGTTGAAGCTGTTTGCCCGGGAGCGTCCGACGCGCGGGGTGAGGCAGTCGTCGCTGTCGTCGATTGTTTCGCCCCAGCGTTGTTTGATCAGGGTCAACTTGCTGTTTCGGTTGCCCTCGCCCGGGATCTCGGGGAAGCCTGTGGCTTTGCCTTGCCTGAATGTGGTGTCGTCAAACCGATCTGGCGACGGGGTGCCGAATGCGGTGGCGATCCTCACCAGCGCGTTGGTGACGTGCGTCTTGCCTCCGGTGGAGGAGTTGGACTCGATGGGAATAATGCCGAGGCCTCGGGCTGCTTCCTCGGTGTCGGGGAACGTGTCGGTGCGAACTGGTGACAGCATGTGCGTGGATGCCGTGTCTCGCCTCTCGACTTGGAGATCGCTGTCTGCTGTCGTTGTTGACGGCGGAGGTCGTGGGACTTCGGCCATCGGGTGATGCTCGCTCAGGGAGTCGGAGCGGTCGCTACCATGCTCGTGGCAGTGGCAGTTGCACAGAGGCCCGGGATAGCCGGTATTGTTTTCTTCCTCTGCGGTTTGAAGGTACTTGGCGAGGAACATGTATAACGAGCCGCATGCTGCGAACACGGACGCTCCGATGCTACTCCATTGCGATACGTTGGCGACAGGCTCCATCTCGTACCTCACCGGGGGGCTCCAGAAGTTCAGCTCCCCGAGAATGATGAGGGCGAGGACTGCGCCACCGAACTGTTGCCATTGTGGTCAGCGTCATCGAGGCCCACACCAAAGCACCCTAGAGACAGCCACCTACCACAGGAATTTCGACAGCGCTGAGGAGTCGCCTCATCAAATCATTAACGGTCTTCATGCCCTTGACTGTTGCCCCGTTGGTCCCTTCAATCACTTCGTCGACCTCGGGTCCTCTGGTTTGGTTCGCCCAGTTTGTCTTCAGGATCTTCTGATACATGGTCACCATGGAAAGAACCCCCGGAATGCAGCATGCGGCGGCAACGAGTGTCGCAGCACCGAACCCGATTACATTAGGCGTTGGGATGACATAGATGTTGTCGGCAGCCCCAACCCGCATTGGAGAGTACGGACCGTCGTCAACGTCAACGGTACATTTCAGGCCGCAGGTTGTCTCGCCGTAGGGAAACGGGGAGCCGCGATAGAGCGGGTGTCCGGAACCGTCGTCGGTGCACGGAACCGAGTGCGCGCGGAAGAATTCGACGGCGAGAGCCAGCAAGCCTGATGGATGTAAGGAAGTGGTTTTAACTACCTAGACGCAGTAAATGACATACCTGCAAGCACCACCATGGTCCACACAAACAATACATTTCGCCCAGGGTTGTTGAAGTAGGTTTTCGACAGCCTGACCGTCGCCGGCGCGGTCAAGATTCCGATTGTGCACAGCTGAAAAGCGCCATAGATGTCGAGGTCGACAGCACCTGAGATGGTGTTAGATACGACCAGGGACGACGTGTTAAGAATGGTTGGGGTGATCGAACAACGCACCGTCAACATGAAGGGAGGCAATGACAATGGCGTGAATGGCGGCCGTCGCTGGAAATATGAGAGCAGCGGCCAAACAAGCATTTCGGAGCCACTCCGTCTTTCGCGCGAGAACACAGGCGGCCACTAGGACGTAGTATCTGTGATCTGTGTTAGCCCTTTGATCTATCATTTCTCTTGACTCATGCCGGCCTCTGGGTAGACCCCTGGCTTCAGTCAAGCCGAACACAGCAGCGTCGAGGGCTTCACGGTGCAACTCACAGACTCCTCGAGCCCACGCCATATTCGCCCGAGATTGGCCAACTGCAAGAAACGCGTTGGATCTGAGGTGGAAGCTGGCTCGTAGTGTTGACAAGACTGTCGACGGTCCGGCCGACGAGAAGTTCGAGCGTGAGGGGAGGGGGAAGCGCGGGCATCAGGGTTAGGGTCCGATAGCAAGAGCCGCGCCTCGGGTCAGGCAGGGCGAGAAGATGGGAGTCTCATGAGACGGTAAAGCAGCTAAATAGAATGGTGAAGAAGGAGGAGCGGGAAGAACGAAAGCTTCTTGGCTCTTTTTGCCGTTGTGGCCGAGGCATTTGAGTGACGAATGACGAATCCGTAGGGCTGATGGGTAGGGAGGGAGCTACGGTGTACAGAAGTGCGTGGTGCGGCTGTCGGTGAAACAATGGGGGAAAAGGGTCGAATCGTGATGCGCGTCTGGGGAACCTGGAAGATGTCCGGGGGGGCGGGGAACAGAAAACAGGGCGGGTGGCTGCGGATTGATGATAGGGAGTGAGCGGGATTGGAGAAGAAAAGAGAGGAGGTCAGCCAGCGCCCAAAGAGCCAAGTGCCGTAAACACTGCCCTGGGCATCGGGCAATGGAAGCAGAGTGGAACCATGGAAGCCCGTCCATGTCCGGTGGAATTAACCGCAATTGGATCCAGAGCGGTGGATTGAGGGATTGAAACCAGTCAGTTGTTATTAGCGTAGGACAGCGCCATTTGAGGGCACGCGCCATTTTGCCCGTTCAGTACGGTTGGCCGTTGCCCGCGCCCGTCCTGTCGCCCGATGCTCGACGCTCTGTGAGAGGTTGGAATTCCGACGTGGACCAGTCAGTCCGACGAGCACCGCAGCACGGCAGAATTGCAACGCGGCGATGCTCAAAGATCGACATCGGAACCGGTCAGACTGGCTCCATCCAGAGCCTCACCCAACACACCTGCTGACGGTTTCCGGCTGCGAAGGACGACGCTAAGGTCAGGCTGCAGAAAATCCTTCGCCGTGGTTGGGCCAAGTCGGTGAGCAAATGCGAGAAGCGGCGGCACAGCCACAATCCGGGCCTGTCTCGCCTGTCTCCAACACTCGCGGCCCCCGCATGTCTCTCCAACCCAACACACACATGCAAGTGATTCTTCTTGGCTGCGGGACTGGAATTTGTGTGTGGTGGCTGTGTAGTGGAGTGTTTTGAGTGGTTGGTCGAGGTCGGTGTCGGGACTGCCCGGTCGGTGTCCCGATGGAGAATTGGAGATTCTTGTGTTGAACAGACATGCCCAGGACTTGGCGGTTGGAAGTTGCGACGAAACTGCAAAAATGCCAGCTTGGAACTTCGCCCGAGCCAAACAGCCCTGCACGTGGAGCTCGGCAGGGCAGCTCCGCCCGGTGGAGCCTTTCCCGCCAACAACGGTGCGGTGTGTTGCGTGCCCCTCCAACCGCAAGCCAACAACCACTCAACGGGCCTTTCCAGTTCGCCCCGCCCCGCCCACAGCACGGCGCTCAAGATTCGCATTTCTGCGACGACCTTGCCGACCGACGGTACGGATGAACTTGATATTGGACCCGACTGCACCTGCGCGACTCGCGGAATCAATGTCCCGTCGTGCTGCTTGCAGCCTGGTGCAAGCAAGTGCAAGCAACCCCAAGTCATCGACGACATGTCGGGGGACAAGATGACAGGGGGTGGCCCTACAAACGCTGAGACCACTGTCGAAGCACCAGATTATGACCTAATCAAGTCGTGGCGATCCATCGTCACGCTTGTCGTCTTCATTCTCGCAAGTAAGTCATCGCCGACCTCACAACTGGGAACTCGGGAAGCCAGATACCCCGGCCTCAAGGACGCCCAAACTCACCCAGACTCACACAGACATCATCGTCCTTTTCCCCTTCCACATCCCCATCCCCATCCCGCGGCGACTCTACAACCTCTTTCTGGACGGCTTGAGCAGCCTGCGCATCATAGCGCCTCGACAGCCCGATGAGCCGAGTGAGTCCCCGCCACACCATGGCGACAGCGCGTCCCACCTCCCCGCCAAGGCTTCGGCCTTTGTGCGCCTCAACTTCCCCATGAACATTGTCACGGCACCGCTCATTGCCGACCTCTTTTTGCTGGCCATCCTCGCCATTGGCGCCCGAGAGGTGAAAGAAGGGACGTGGGGGGCCGACAACATCTCGCCACTCGACATTATGCTGTTCTTCATCTCCCTCGCCTACATCGCCATCTCCATCGACGCGTCCGGCGTCATCCGCTATCTGGCCTTCAAGGTGTTGCAGTGGGGCGGCAAGGCCGGCCACCGGCTGTTCTTTTACCTCTACGCCTTTTGGTTCGCCCTGACCAGCTTCGTGGGGAACGACCCCGTCATTCTCTCCGGCACTGCCTTCCTGGCCTACATGACGCGCGTGTCCAGCAATATCGTCCACCCGCGCGCTTGGATCTACAGCCAATTTGCGGCAGCCAACATTGGCTCTGCAATCCTGGTCTCCTCGAACCCGACCAACCTGGTCCTCGCAGGCGCCTTTGAAATCAAGTTCATCGAGTACACGGCAAACATGATTGTCCCCGTCATCGTCACGGGCATCGTTCTCTTCCCCTTCCTACTCTACATCGTCTTCAACAACGAGTCACTCATTCCACGCTCTATCAAGATGCACGAGCTTCCCGAGGAAGCACGGGCTCGCAAGCCCGTCAACCCCAACATCCCGCACGCCAGGGGCACCGCCGAGGAGCAGGAGGACGCTCCGGGCGAGCAAGGGAAGCTACTCTCGCTCGAGGAAATCATGAACCCGTTTTTGGACCACAAGGGCGCCATGTTTGGTGCCATCATCATGGCTGCCACGCTGATCGCCGTGCTCGCGCTCAACGCCGCCACCACGAACAGCGGTTCCGAGCCGGTGTTTTACGTCACCCTCCCGGCTGCCTTCATCATGCTTGTATGGGACCTATCGAATGGGTGGATCCACCGGCATGAGACACGCGAGATAGCCCGCAAGGGGCGGGAGGAACTCGAGCTTTTGCGTCTGCAACGAGAACAGCAGGAGGCGCAAGAGGAGGCAAAGGAACTGGCAGCCCAGGGAGAGCGCTCAGCCTCGTCTGAGACGTCTTTCTCTGCGCAAGCCGAGTCCGCAGACGGTCAACTGACTGTCCGGAAGGCCGCGCTAGGCCCAGCCCCTGCTGACGAGATCAGGCCCACGGGAACCAGCCCCGAGAAAGTGCCGACGAAACATGATGGAGAGAACGCCGGTTGTCGCGAGAAAAACGCCGGCTTGAAAACGCCTCGGGAATCGCAGCACCAGCAGCGCCGCGAACGCACAACGCTCGTGTCGCTCTCCAAGGACTGGTTCCGGTGGTGTCAGGAGACATTCCCCACTGCCACAGCCGTGATCTCTCACCTGCCATTTGCCCTGGTACCCTTTGCATTTTCTATGTTCGTGCTGGTCCAGGCGCTGGTAACGAAAGGCTGGGTGCAGATCTTCGCCAAGGGATGGGACGCCTGGGTGCGAAAGACAGGCACGATCGGCGCCATCGGCGGGATGGGATTCCTCTCTGTGATTCTGTGCAATGTGAGTTTTACCTTTTCTTTCTCTCCCTCTCCTCCTCTTTCTTAGTCAGTTAAGTAGCACAACTAACACGACGCGACACAGTTCTCCGGCACCAACATCGGCACGACCATCCTCCTCTCGCGCGTCATCCAAGCCTGGAAGGCCATCCACCAGTACGACCACACGCCCATCAGCGAGCGTGACTTCTGGGCCACCGTCTACACGATGGCGCTCGGCGTCAACTTTGGCGCCTTCAGCACCGCCTTCAGCGCGTCCCTGGCCGGCCTGCTCTGGCGGGATATCCTCGGCAAGAAGCACATCCACGTGCGCAGGCTGGACTTTGCGAGGGTCAACTTGCCGATTATTGCGATTGCCATGACGGTCGGGTGCTGTGTGCTTATTGGAGAGGTGTGGATTATGAGGGATGATACGCCGATACAGCTATGAAGTTCTTTTTTCTTCTTTTCGCTTTTCTGTTTCATTCTGATAGACTCGGGCATTACGTTTAGATTTGGGATGGGTTGGTCGACATACTCTCACGTTTCGCACGACGTCGGGCTTATCGGTGTATTCATGGCGGCATCATGACTTCAAAAGCGAGCGGTTGATATTGGGTTTCATATTTCGATTTCGTTGATATCTCGACTTCGTTACATACTCCAGTGCATGATGCCTGACATACGAACCGTCCCTGTGATCCTTTTCTGACTCGCTGGACCTGATCTACATGCCTGGTATGCCGCTGGACACCCTACCACACACATTTCCTCGGCAGGATGCAGGAACCCGACAACACCTGGAAGCCGCGGGCCCGGTGCCTCACCGTGACCTATGTCCGCGGGTGTTGAGCCCAAAACCCATCGGATCGGATTTAAATACAAATCCTCCTCGGCCCGAGACCTACCATCGGAGCATTCCCGTCCGCAGCCAGATCTTCAAGCGACGGACCAACTCCAGCCATCATCTCGGTTATCAACATGCTCACAGCCGTCAGTTTTCTGTAATTATCTCGGCAGGGCCCAATGGAACGTGACAGCCATGTTGCACGAAGCCAAGCTGTGCAGAACTGAAGGGGGCACAGCGTCGGGACTGACTATGGACGGGGGTTGTTGTGTCACAGCAGGCGGATTATTGCCTGCCTGGTTTGGTGTGACTGGACGGATTTGGCTACAGAACGAAAGTTTTCAATGTGTGTTGGGGGATATCACTCGTTGCATGGCATTTATCCATGTCCCGACTGGAGTCGTGGCGTGTCGCGGGGATGCCTGTAGCCGTTAAGGGGTAATCACGCTAGTTGAAGGGGTTCCCTATATGCCATGATGCCGCTGCTTTTTGGGAGTTTAGGACGGCGTTGATGGTAATTCCAGTGTGATGGAGCTCTCTCCTGTTCTTGCCATGCCTCTCCCTCTGGCCAACGGAGGGGGGATCACATACTCGAGCCCACATGTCCCAATCAAAACGTCAGAGGTGACGATGCCTCTAATTACCGAGACGCCGCCTAGTAGGATCAGAACCGGCAACCTTGGACCGCTCACAACCGTCTTCACGCCTCCTCCAAGCTGCCCCACATGTTATGTGACGGATAGCTTGGTGGGTGTGGCCTGCATGGCCTACTCGACTGACTGCCAGGGCCCGCGAGCATGCATGCCCGGGTCTGTTTCATGGAGGAACTGGAACTTCTACTCGCCGGGACTGTTCTGTCCAGGCGGATGGACCACGGCCACCGTTGTGAGCGCCGGTATGAGTAACTACTTCGAGGCGAGGGAGGTGCTGAGCGGTTTGTTGCCCGAGGAGATTGCGGCTTTTTGCTGTCCGAGGTAAGTGCCTGACAAACCGCCATGGCCACCGTAAGGAGTAGTGGTGCTGACCGGGCTTGCTCCCCTCACAGTGGCTTCACATTCACATACGGAATCCCGGGCTCCCACGTTCCTCCACATTGTGTCTCAATCGTTGATGGCATCAACCAAGATGAATTTGCCTACCATGTGTGCGGCATCGATGGATCTGACGAGCCCCGCACCGAGCCGGTCGGAACAAGCATCATCACGACGGTGTTCGCAACCACGTGGACCTACACAACCACATACACCATGAACAATCGGGGCTGGCTGGACACATGGACCAGCTCGAATTGGATAGTCAGACAAACCCTGACCGCTATCAAACCGCCCCTCAACCAAGCAAGAACGCAGGCTCCGGGAGTTCAGCTTGTCTGGAAGCCCAGCGACCGCCTCCCCCAAACCCTAACTGTGACCCAATGGAACTCTGCGGCCGCCCCGTCGACCATCGTCCCCTCCGCCCCAAGACAGACATCCACTCCGGACGCCGGACTACGACTCACGACATCTGCCATAGCTGGGATCGCGGTGGGGGCGGCAACCCTCACCAGCATCATCATGCTGGCCGTGTTCTTTTGCATGAGATTCCATCAACGACGCAAGCCCAGCGGCGGTGGCACCACAGGCGAAGACCCTCACAACTCCCCCATGAACGCCAACAATAACAACGTCAAAACCAACCCAGCTAAACGCCCCAACCGCCACAAAAAAAGAACCACCCCCGTCGCCGAAGTCAGCGCCGACCCAAGCGAGAAGCACGAACTCCCCGCCAGGTCCATTCCGCGTTCAGATCATGTTCCACAGTCTCAAGCTTTTGAGCTGGATGGTGCATCACTGTTGATATCCACAGTGCCAGCCAGCCGGAATAGCACGCCCGCGTTCCCCTTCCCTGGTCCACGGCCAGCATCACCTGCAGGGGGTCGTCGGGACAGTGAGACGATGGGGTTGGTGTCGCCTATGACTCCCTCTTCTTGACTTTCTGTCGTCGGTGGGTGGGGGTTGATTTGAGGCGACTGGGCGGGAGGAGTGAGAGGGAAGACGGAAATGGCGGGGAATGTGTCGATAACCAGGGGTTGGAGTTGATGTTTGGGGTGCTTGGGTGGTGATGACAATATTGCAGTGATTCATGCGAGGCAGAGATGTCAAATGTCGTGCCAGGTCGGTCCATGGAAAGAAGACGTTGACGATCGCCTTTCTTGGCCCCGACTTATCGGACTGGACCGACTGTGTAAAGTCCTGCTGCTGGTCCAGCATGAAACGCGCTGTCAACGGGCTGTCAACGGGCTGTGATGAGCAATGGAATCGCGGCGCCCTCACGGTAACCCATCTGCCCATCAAAGAAACGGCACTGCAACAGAACAAAACGCACGACTGGAGTCCCTCCACACCCCATTTCTATTTGTTTATACATTTCCCATCAACACAGCAACATGTACATCCATCCATCCAAAACTCCTTTTCTACACCCCTTCCCAACTCAAACCCCACCCCTCAACCCTTAACCCCCGACCCTTCCCCTCCCTCCACACCTCCCCCAAACCCCCTTTACGCAGCAGGAGCCCCCGCCCCCGCCCCGACAGCAGCAACAACCGCTGCCGTCGCCGCCCCCACAGCACCAACCATCAACAGATTCGGCTGGCCCGGCTTATTCTGCGGAAACCTCGCATTAAACCCAATCACATCCCTCACCTGCGCAAACGTCGCCGGCGTGACAGCCAGCCGGGCAGTCGACACATGCCAGCTCACGCCCTCGGAGCACGGCGGGGTGGTCAGCGAGCCCGAGTAGATCTGGAAGGGGCTCGCCTTGAGGGTGGCGACGAGGTCGGACATGACGAGGGGCGGGGTTTTGGTCTTGGTTCCGGGCTGGGTGATGTCGGGGATCTTGGTGAAGATTGTTTCGAGGAGGGCGGTTGGGGGGGTTGCGGTGTTTGGGGGGGTGGCTTCTTGGCGGGGGGAGAAGATGCGGGAGGAGCGTTTTGCGGCGGCTGGGGCTGCGGCGGGGACGGCGGCAACGTCGGTCACCGCGATGTAGACGCCTACGACGGCGATTTCTTGGGCCGCGGATTGGAATACCATGTGCATTTCCACTGATGTGGGGGGGAGGGGGTTAGTCATGCGGACAAGATGGAGAAGAGGAAAAGGCGAGGGGACGTACTGGCTTGGCTGGTGCCGTTGTCGAGATGCTCGCTGGGGAGGTGGAAGTGGAACTGCTTCAGCTCAAAGGTCTTGTCGGCAACGTTCAGTGTGCCACCCTGCGCGATGACCTCAACGGTGGTGCCCAGGTTCTCGAACTCGGCGCCGTCAGGCATGTCGTTGACCGCCAGCTGAATGTCAGACCCCTGGAGGATGGTGAAGACACCGTCGACCATGTCAATGGGGGACTGGCGGGTGCCAGTCGCGCACACGCTGTTCGCTGGCGTGTCGAGTGCCGCCCAGTTGAGAGGGCCCTGGTCCCAGTGTGAGTCGAAGTTCCACGAGTTGGTGGTGATTGCAGGGGAGCCCTTACTGTGAGGCCGGTGTAACCAAACTTGCCCACCTCAACCGTGCCGCCCTCCTCGGCGCGGGGTTGTAGAGAGGTTCCGTGGGCACATGATGCGAAGACCTGCGTCGCCGATGCCGTCAGGAGGAGAGTTGAAAATGAGAGTCTCATGTTGGGGGCAAAAGAAAGAATAATATCTGAATATAAACACAAGTATATGACAATTGAAACAATTACTTAAGAGAAAATACACAAGAGAAACGAAGAGGGTCCCAGACCTTCAAACGAACCGAAAAGAGGACAGAAAAGAGGACAGAAAACAAGGAAATCGTACGACCCATGATTCCATTAGTAACGATCCAGGCGGAAGAAGGGTGATCTTTGTATGCTTCGCTGAGCGTGGATGGATGAGGCCGGTCTCCTCGTCGGCCTCTTGGCCCGACCCCGTGTGTTTGGGTCTGAGAGTGGGAGTCTGGATTCCGGCCCCTCGCTCACACCCGCCCATGTCCAGGGCATCGTCTCAATCCAACATCAAGAACAAGGGCATCTGCGGTCTCCTGTGGTCTCCTCAACGTCCGCCAAGTGATACAACTCTTGGACGCCGTCATGATCAGTTCATTTCTTTGCTTTGGTGCAGGCGGCCAAGAAAGGGGTTGGGCAGTGGTGGAGGAGGTGCGACAGCCAAGGAAAATGCGCCGCCTTGTGTTGCGTGCAGGCCAGCTTGGCGGCCTGGGCAGGGTCTGGACTCTCGGCCTGGAGACGGGTCAGCAGGCCAGCCAAGAGATGAGGCTCTGTGGGGTGCATCGCTTGTGCTCGGCAGACAGCTCAGGGATGCAAAGATGGCATTGAGATATGGAAGTTGAGTGGGTGATGGGAGGAAGTCAGCGTGAAGCCCGTGTATCCCGTGGCTCCAGACCGATGTCAACAATTAAGCTTACTTCTGGAACAAGTCTTTACGTACGAGCACCCAGCGGACAATAAACAGGTTGCCAAAGACGTTGGTGTCGAGTCGAGCAGTTGCCAAGAAGGGAGGGGGTTTGCCAAGGCCCTTGATGTTTCGGGGCGCTGGGCAGCGTTCGAAGGGGCCATCCCAGGAGGCGAGTCAAGCGCCTCATGCGTCAGGTCTCGTTCGGGAATCGGGACGAGAAACAAAAGCGACGGTAAATGGAGCATTCATCCATGCACGCCTTGGTTGAGTTTGGTACCGAGACAGCGGCCACAGCTGTGCACACTGCACGGCACATCAACACTCGGACAACAACAAAGCCACAAATTCTGGATTCTGGATCCCCAGCGGCCTGGAGCATTGGATGTTCGTCCCAAGTGCTCCCGCTGCGCTGCCGCCGCCATACTCATCCTGGTCTCATTGCGACGCGCCATCTCACATGGTTGCGAGCGCAATGCGAGGCCTTGGGAGCAAGGTTACCAGTTTCGGCTGCTTTGCTTGCGACCCTGACCCGACCTTGTCAGATGGGACGTGGGATGCGGGATGCGGGATGGGGGAGCCAGAAGGAAAGGAAAGAAAGCGAGGGTGGGGTCATTTTGGCCAACCAGAAGCCAGGCTGCCACGGTGCGAGGAAGGCCCCACCTGGAAGCCTGGAAAAGACGGGGAGCCTGGTGGCCTGTTTCATCTGATTTTTGAGCTGAAGACGCCAAACAAAACTGCTGCAACCCTGCCCGACCATCAGCACATCACGACAATCCGAGCAGGCCTGCGCCTGTGCTGCTCGCAGCTCGCAGTGCAACGCCCACCCGTCGCAGCTGAGAAGCCTCAGCTGCGCAAACGTTGCTCACATGCAATGATGCAGGGCGCAGGAGCCGCGCCATTTCAATCCTCTACAGCCTTTGCTCGGCTCTTACCGCTCATCTGTTGCGATACTGCTCGAGAGAGGCACCCAGTCTTCACTGTCTCCAATGCGCATTGCGGTCGCGTACGTATTGCTTTGAAAACTACCTGGGATCCCCCGCGGCGTCCATCCAAGTGGAAATAATATAATCACAAAAAGAACGTTACGATGTTCAAACATCTCCACCCGACACGTCCTCATCTTCTTCGTCTTCAGTCCCACCCTCCTCATTTTCCTGCGTATCCGCAGCAGCAGGAGGGGGGACCCAACGTAACTGCAACTCCCCCTGGCGGACCGAGTCGAAAAACTCACAGTCATCAGCTACAGCAGCATTGCGGGGGCTGACTTCGCCCCCGCGTCGCTTGACCACGTTCAAGGGCCGAAAGACGACCGAAAGAATATAGAAGTCGATCTCCCCGGGCCTCGCCTCGTCCCGGGTCCATTGCCGGCCACTGAAGGTGCTCGGCCCGGTCCACGAGTTCACCGTGTTCGCCCTGCCAGAGGCATCCGCAAACAGAGCCACGCCGTCCGCCCGCCTAAAGAACCACTTGTCGGCCATCTGCCTCGCAATCTCATCCACCTGTTCCTTCTTGCGCGCGATGCTCTCCATCTCGATGCGTATCTCCCGCACACTCGGCGGCAGGACCGTACACACCGGCCCAATCCAGTCGCCCTCGAACCGCAGCGGCACATCCATCTCCCACCACCACCAATCCGCATGCCGGATCGTCAGCGTGAGCTGCCGCGGGTGTAGCAGCGGCGCGCTACACAGCAGATGCATAAGATAGCCCCGCTCGAGCGCCCACATCTGGGCAAACACCCGTAGGGCGTACGTCTCGACGAAGGTCGTCTGGTGCTGCTCCGCGATCCGCTCCAGCGTGGCGTCCAACTGGGTCAGCTGACGATTGAGGTTGTACTCTGGCGGCGCGCGCTCGGGGTTGGTCAGCCAGTGGGTCTGCTCGCGCAGGATAAACGGGAGGAACCAGGCCTCGCGGTAGACGGCGCGGCAGGTGCGGAGGAGGCGGGTGTCGGACTTGCGCGGGGAGAAGTAGCTGGGGCGGGTGTAGTACGTCTCGGCCGTGTAGTGGGCAGAGGGGTCGGGGTCGGGGAAGTCGGTGAGCACGAGGGCGAAGATCTCGCTGCGGATTTCCGGGGGGATGCGCGTGAAGATGGGAGACTTGTCCTGGATCGCCGGCGGGGACGAGAGGAGAGAAAGCGTGGAGGGAGATTCCGTCAGAACCCCTGGTTCCGTTAGAACCTCTGGTGCAGCCATGGTCGTTGGCGTAGCCATGGTCGTTGGCGAAGACATGGTCGTTGGTGTAGACATGGTCGTTGGTGTAGCCATCGTATCGTTGTTGGTGTCGTCTGACTCGTCTGCTCGTCCTCGTTTCTGTTTCTCTGCGACCTCCTCGGCCTCAACCTTCTCGACGCTGCTCAACACTGATTTAAAAAGAGCTGCAAGGGCATTTTCCAGGCTGTTATTTGTCAGGTTCGCCTGCTTCGGGTGATGGCTGATTCAGGCTATTCCAGGCAGAAGCCCCCTCGGTCCCTTGGTTGCCTGATCTAATTACCTTAGTCCCCAGGAAGTGTTGGTGGCACCCACCAACCCCTCGGCAGCAGGCGGTCAGTGATGGCAGAACCATGTGACCACCACCCAGACTGTGTCAGTGACACGGGGTTGGTTCACTGATCGCAGTTATCAATTTACCCTCGTGTTCCGGGGACCGCCTTCTCAACAACTGCTACAGTCTAGCTGGAGTCATTGTTGTCCCTCTGGCTCCAGGGTGGAACCGCAAACGACGACACCAAGGCGCTCATTAGATCGTCAGTGACGCTTCCGGTCCCATGATTCCTCGCCCTCTCCGCTCCATCCAGAATCACCTGTGCAAACAACTCCGGCAGCCCCTGGGCCCGATAAAGCGCCTTGAGGTCCATCCCCGCTGCCTCCAGCGTCTCCACAACCTTCAAGCAGTCCTCATCCGAAGCAAACCCCTTCCCCATGATCTCCAGCCCAAACTTCATCAGATCCACCGTCGCACTAGCCTGCGTCGCCAGCGCACTATCCGGATCCGCCTCCCGCAGAATCTCCCCGAGCTGCCCGATATGAAACGCCACCAAATCGACCTTCATCTCCCTCGCGGCCTTCTGCGCCAGCAGCTGGTGCGCCTGCGCCGCCACCTTCCAGTCGCCCCGCCCCAGCCCGTCCTCCAGCTGCGCCAACAGCTCCTCCGGTTCTTCCGCCCGCCGCATGTACTGCTCCAGGTCGTTGCGCGGCGGGTGGTACCGCTTCCAGTGCTCGAGCCCCGTCCACCCGGCCTCGCGGTACGACCCGACCATGTTCTCGAACGCGCTTTCGATGCCGGGCAAGTGCAGCTGGTTGAGTGCTTGCATGTTGGCGACGCCGCTAAGGACCTGCTCTTTGATCCATGGCCAGGCGGCGTGGCGAACTGGGACCCAGGATGCGGTTGACTTGTGTAGCTTGGAGCTGATGCCGAGGAGATCCTGGATTGGGTTGGAAGGCGTGGGTTGTTGTATTTGGTCGGCGGATGGGGGGTTGAAGCTGTCGGGCTGGAATGCTGATGGTCCAAAGTACTGCAGCTCGACGCCCTTCATGCGGTCCCAGGCCGCGTCGGCCCCGGCTTCGTCCTTTCGGGCCAGGAGGAAGACGGCCTGGCAGCGGTACACCATGGCCTTCCACATCAGCTTGTCGCCAGCCATCGGTCCGTATTTCGCTTCAGACGCGTCGATGAAGGCCAGTGCTCGCGTAACAAGCTGGTCAGTCCTCGGTAGGGTATCGCCAACCCCGTTCACAAACGACCCGACATACAAATGGACGATGATGTTGAACACAAAGGACTGGAAATCCGGGTGTACCGCAAAGCCCCCAATCTTCCTCTGGAAAACGTCCAGAACGGCCTCAACATAGCCGGTCAGCAGGTCCAGCTCAGGTGCTGACAACGCCAGTCTGCTGGCCGACAAAAACAGGGCGATGAACTCAGTCGGCCAAATCTCCAGCGGAATATCCACGACACTCCCCTCCTCGCGGCAGATCATGTCCAAGACAGTCAACACATCAAAAAACGACCCGCGCATCCTCTGCATCGACTGCGGAACATCCCTCTGCGTCATGGCACCCAACACAACGTCCGCCAGAAACTCAGCCATCCCACGCCGCCCGACCGCATCAACAAAATACCGCGGAATATCCCTCCTCAGCGACGCAGCACTCCCGAACGGAAGCTTCCTCTTCCGCCGATCCAAAAAATCCGCCACCTTCATAATCCCCCTCGCCCACCGCGGCGCCCCCTTATAAACATGCGTCCGCCGCCGGTCGCGCACATACAGCGTGAACACCGGGTGCAGCCACTTAACCCTGCCGCCGTTACCGTCATCACCATCATCATCAGTCGAGACGCGCCAAACGCCAATCTCATTAAGCGCCAAGATAACAGATTTCATGCCGTGCGCGGGGGCAAGCCCGGCGTTGGTCGCCAGACTGCGCGCGTAGTGGTGCAGCGAGAGGGGGCCTTCCGTCCAGAAGTCGGCCAGGCTGCAGAGGAGGTCTTGATACTCCGGGAAGCGGTCGTAGACTTGGGCGAGGGCGATGATGAGCGCGTAGTCGGGGGTGTGGAGGAGGGAGGTGTAGTCGAGGGGGAGGTCGCCGACGTGGATGGTTTTGAAGGCTGATTCGAGGGTGGTGGTTGGGTTGGTGGTTGCCTGGGGGAGGGCGAGTTTGATGGCGAGCGGGTTACGTTGGAGGAGGTTGACGGTGTGGACTAGGAAGTCGGTGTTTCGGGAGTTGCGCTTGTCTTGGATGCCGGTAAAGGGTTTGTCGTGGAGAAGAGACTCGGCGAAGGTGACGGCGGCGGAGAGGTTGAGACCGTCGAGCTCGAAGTATTCCGGCGTCAGGAGAGGCGGGGGAAAGCGCGCCTCCCACCAGTCCTTTCCCAGCCTTGAGGTGAGGATGAAGGTGACCCGCTTGCCTGTCTTTTCTGCAAACTCGGGGGGGCTGGTGAGATGCCGCAGAAGGGATGCGACAGCTAGCACAAATGGTTCGAGTCCTCCAGTAAAGAACTGGTTGAAGATGGTGTCGATGCCATCGAGTACAACCACCGCTCTCGTCCAGGACGGAAGGGGATCGGCCGTGCTGGGGCTGTTGGACGGGCCGTCTGCAACCAAGAGTGACTCCAGAAGCTGGAGATCCTTGGCAATATGAGAGATGAGCTTGTCGCCGGTGACCTGCTCATCTATCAGATACTGAAGCATCTTCCGCATGCTGAACTTGTCAAAGCACTGCGTGTCTCTCCAGAGATCGAACGCGTACCTGACGAATGCCGACTTGCCAACCCCTGCGCTGCCGTGGATCAAGACGAAGTTGACGTCCTTGACAGCTTCTTCGAGTCGCAAGAGGTCAAAGTCTCTTCCGATGATAGCTGGCGCTCTCCGGGTAGTCCTCCCGATGGTGTCGTAAGTCAATGAGTCCCCTGGCCGACTGCTGAGCAGGAGATCCTGATGCGAAAGATACGACACCGGGATGAACCAATCCTCGACTTCCAGCTCAAGACCAAAACGACTCTTCCGGAGTCCGTGTTCCTTCAGATGCCTCCGAGCCTGTGCTGCGGCGGTTGACATGGGCAACCCCTGGCACAGCAGCCCGTCATAAAAGGCGGAGAAGAAAGACTCAATCACACTGCTGGGGAACTTGTAGGACATGGCCAAAACGCTGCCGACTCCCTTCTCCAGGAACGTCATGGCAAGATTGGCCCGCAATCCTTGGTCTGCTCGTGCCGACTCGCAGGCGTTTAGGATAGCGCAGTTGATCCCATGCTCGACGAGCAGCTTTGCCACGGACTCTGCTGGCACCGGTTTGGGCTTGGATGCCAGACCCGGGGACGCAAAGTCGAGCCATGCGGACACTACTCTGAAGGTCTGTCAGCAAGCCTGGGAAGCTCCCCGCCAGAACTCTTTGGGGTTATCACTTACGAAGTCCCGTTTGCGAGCCTTCGCTTTGCAACTCGACCGTGCATGTCAAGATGGACAAAGTCGTAGAAACCAGCTCCGTGAGTGTCTGTTGACGCCTTGAGGTGTCTTTTGAGAGCGTCAAACGTCCCCGGCCGAACCACCTCGACCCGGAGCTGAAGACCTTCGGGGTGTTGCTGCAAGATCTGTCGCATTTCCAAGATAACATCCAGTGAGGCAAAGGGCCGAATATCCTGGTAGGCAGTCGGGTTGATCTCGGTATTTCTCGCGATAACGACCAACACGTTGACGGTGCTGGCGGGTTCTACTGCGGGCGGAAGCGCAGCAATTGTGCTGTTAAGCTCCGTTTGTGATTGTGAGATCCGGCGGACGGCGATCTTGCTGAAATAGCCGTACCACAGTTCCAGACTCTCGAGCAGCTCCCAGTGGAGGGACTGCAGAGAGGCGGGAGAACCCTCGATGTCGGCGTAGCTCTCGCAGACGTCAATGAGGAGGGCATGGTCCTCGTCAGCCAGCGGGTCATGTTTTCGAAAGACACTGTGCAGTCGGAGCTGATGGTGTAGCTCCCTCGCGTAGACGTTGATCGACGCCACGACATTACCTGCCTTGTCTGACTCAAAGGGCTCCTGGGACGCATATTGCTCCAGGTACCACCTCAGATCCACCCGTTCGGAAGAGGAGAACGGTTCGACTAACGGCAAGGATTCGTGGAGGATGTCGCCGTCGACGAAGACTTGGATCAGCCAACTCCCCTCATCTTGAGTACTTTCTTCAGCACGGGAAATCCTGAGGTATCGTTGTTGAGGGGTGTCCATGTTGCCAAGGGTCTGATTGAATGCTTGGACAAGAATGTGGTGGCAGAGACAAACAGCACACTGGAAGGCATTTCCAGCTTGAATGATGCCAGAGGCCCCGGAGAATAGATGTACTTCCAGTCTTTGTCGAGAAGGCTTGAGGCTGAGCCCCCCAGGCCCACACACACCACAGACACACGCCCGCGTCCTTGCGGCTCTTAGAGGCAGGCCAGCTGTAAGGTGTCGGTGGTATTGACCCTCCAACCGCCGACGAATTCCTCAGCCGCAGCGGTCCGGGTGTTGCACACCAGTCGAGGCCTCCGGAAATTCACCATGATTTGTCAGACCGAGGACCTATGAGACGCATTCTGAGCTGAAGTAAGCTATAAAACGCATTGATGTGATAACCGTACCGTGCACGCAAACCTGCTCGTCACTCACATCGGTGTTCGCAGGCCCCGACATCACGGGTTTATGCACAGTTTTCCCTCCATCAAAAACAACTATTCCATCTCCTGCAACGCGCATCACCACTATGAAACAGAAACAACGCTACCTCATCCTCCCCTACACCCTCCACGGCTCACACATCCCCCACCTCCTCGGCCGCATCGTCCTCGACCCACTCAACCCCCTCCGCCACTTCATCCCAGACCCAGACAATACTCCCCCGACCACCACCACTCCCCCGACCACCAGCACCACCACCAGCACCAACCTCAACCCAAACACAACCTCCTTCCACCCAGAAGACATAGCCCCCACCCTCCGCCAACCCCCAACAATCCACACAAACCACACCTCCCTAATCCGCACAGGCAGCAGCGCCTCCCTCCGCGCCCGCCTCGGCACTTACCTCGGCCTAGAAGCGCACACATCCACCACCACCACTGCGGGCGTCCTCCACGCCGCCGTGGTCAGACGCTACGAAATGGTCAACCACGCGGCTGTGTTCCGGCAGTTTCTCGCGCATGACGGGTTTCGGGGGTTGATTGAGGGGATTTTGAAGGAGGCGGGTAGTACGGGGAGTAAGGGGAAGGCGTTGATGGTGGTGGGGTTTTGGACTGCTGAGCGGGGGCGGTGGGTTACGGGGAGGGGGGCGGGGAGGGGGGTGGCGGTTGATGTGACGGTGCCTGTTGGGGCGGTTGTTGGTGGGGGATTGGCAGTTGGTGTGGGTGGTGGTGCTGGGTTGGAGACCGGGGTTGGGGGGGCGGTTGGGGGTGGGTTGGAGTGTGTTGTGGAAGGGGACGGGGTGGGGGAGGAGGTGTTTGCTATTGCGTATGATGTGGTTAAGAAGAAGTATGCGTTGGATCGGACTGCGAAGAGGTGGGTGTCTTCGAAGCCGGTGTTGGGGGATGAGAAGCGGGTTCAGGCGGGGCATTTGGCCATGGGGCAGGAGAGTGATGAGGAGTTGGAGTACGAGTCGGAGGCGGAGGTTGGAGAAAGTCAGGAGGGCTGCATCTTGGATGGGGAGGCTCAGTGGTGGGAGCTCGACGGGCATGAAAAGGAATGCGACTATATTGAACTATGAAGTAGTTAGGAGACGACAAGATGTTGAACCATAGATGTGACGAAGAGCTACCGTACGACTACCGTACGATCTCGTCCCGGACGCGATCGGTGGAAAATCATGAGTTAGCCGTGCCTCAACCTCACTGTCTCTTTACTGAATGCCGGACATCGCGGTAACAGTCTGGTCCAAAGGATAATACCCGCGCCTTCCATGTCACCAAAACCAGGCCACCACTGGGCACACTGAGTCTGGCTACTGGGCTCCCTGGTGGTCTAGGAGTCAGGGGACGACGCGGTGGAGGGAGTGCCCCGGCGAAGCTTGCCTCGATGCGGATATCTGTCCATGTAGTCTCGGGGAATGTTATGTGCCCTTTGTACTAACGTTGTCGGCATCGCCTAGCCCCACGTCTTCATGCGGCGGCAGCGCCTTGAGGGCGAGAGATCGGAGGTGCCCTGCAATGTGCGCCTCCATACCTACGGGGTTCACGTCCAATCCACAAAGTGGACAGTAACAGGCGGATTTGAGCGTCCGTAAGCTTTGTTTTGTGAGCGGTCTTGATGTGCTGAATGTATTCTTCCTTCGAGGTAGCCGTAAAGATCCCGTGAGACTTTGCATGACATGGACCATTGGAGGGTGTGCTTCTTATGCTCAACCCACTGGCTGCGGTTGGTGTACAGCTCATCGGGACATTGGCAGTCCTCGAAAAGACAAACGTATGGATCAAGGTCATCGAGGACATGTCGCCTAGTAAGGTATCAAGACACATGTTAGCCATACATGTTGAGGCAATGAATACCTACATGTAGGTTATCAGTCTGGAGTGGCCGGGGAATAAATAACATGCCTCCACTTGGCTTCGTCAACAACGTCGCTCGACGGGAGCGGGCAAACACAAAATGGACACGTAACCTCTGAGAGCATCCCCGGTGACTTCCAAACTCGGGGTGGTTGTGGGCGCCGGGGGGGGAACCAAAGTCGCCGTATCTGCGCAGCTGGGGAGTTCTGGAAGGCGACGTCGTTGGTTCCTCCGAGGACTCCAAGAAATTTCCAGGCAGCGTGATCGGGTTCTGCGTCCGAGACTCAGTGTCGCCAGGCTGGAACGACATGCCCTGCGACCCCGTGGGATCCTGTCCAAAGCGCGAGCGACGGTAGACAACCTGCTTCCGCTGAAGGATCACAGTGCGGGCCAGTCGCTGCTGGATCACGTCGCTGGTGGTCGGGAAGCGGTCAGGAACATGCTGCGCAGAGTATTTGGAGACAATTTTCGACGTCGTTGCCTTTGTCATCGCCGATTCGGAACATTGTGGCGACATCGAGATACTGCGGACACCCTCTCGCGTACTCGACAGAGACGGAGAGATAATGTAGCACGCTGAGCTGGTCTGTGATGCCGCGGACCGGCCCTCGAAGGCATCCGCCACGGGTGCCAAAGTGCCGTCGGCCTGTTTTGGAGTTGCAACATCTAATGAAATACCTTTGGGTGGGTGACATGGTCAGTGAGGTGAGACTGGCGCCAGATCGTCATGGTGTAAGAAAAGCAGGGAGTAGGGGCAATATTTTGATGGGATGTGAAAGGTTGGTAGGAGGTAGTAATTAGCACGTACAAGCTCTGACTCGATAATCGACTGCCTGAAGAACGCCAGCGAAAGCTTCCTCGAGACCTGGTCCCTTCATGCCTCAGAGTCGATGGTCAAGAGACTGTCGGTTGGGGCCAAATACGTGGATATTGCTGGTCCAGAGATTAAACCTCGCCAGCTGGTCCTCCCCCATGGCAAACTCGCGGGGATGAACAGATGCAGCCTTAGCCAGGCATTGCTAAAACGAAGCGATGCATCTCTCGGCATGGGCTGCCAGCATGGATTGCTTTGGCGGCTTGGTCGTAAGCGTGGCCATGATGTTGTGGGAGGTTTGTTTGTAATGCCGTAGAGATGACAATCTGTGGCGGGTGTTAATGTCAGGGCAGAAAAAAAAATAGGGAGAGCAAAGGTAGGGGAGGGAACAGGGAGAATGACAGCCTAACAAAGCAACAAACGGGAGACGCGGCAGCACAGGCCACACGTGCAGCCAGCCCGTGGTTTTGGTGTGACAAGCAGGGACTATGGACCAACAACAAAAGAGAGGTTTGTTGGGAGCGCGCTTCGGAGTTGCCTGCATCTTCCTGGCCTCAGGCCTCCATGCCAGGTAGGTCTCCTCGTCGAGGGGGGAGAACATTGGCTGAGAAGCTGGCCTCAAAACCACGGGAACAGACCAACCACGTCGGGCCATAACATCTCCGTGGCTTCTATTGCACGTGATTCAAGCTGGTTAAATTTTGCCCACCCTCGCTAACACCTGTTGTTCTCTCCTCTTCTTCTTTCCTCAGCTCCGCCGGCCCACCAGTCCTCCGCTTCGTCACCATGCTTCCCACTCCACTCGTCCACAGTACTTTAACATCGCCCCAACTCCCCAACGAACGAACTACCCAAAGCCACCTCGTGATAGCAATGCCTTTATGCCAATCGGTCCAATGTTGACTATTAAGTCACCGGGACATTGAAGACAAGTCGCTGCAGTCAGGGGTCCTTCTTCCACACCCAACCACCCAATAATTAGTCGCAGCTCACGGCAATGAAGAGGCTCTGATGGTCTTTGACAAATTCCGGATGATTCAGTTCTTGCTTTCAGAAGAATACCTTCAAGAATGGGTCAAGGCGGATACGGCGGGCCGCTGTCTCCCAGTCTCGCTCAGAATAGTTACGTCAGCAGTGGACTGAAGATTGTCAAGGGCGCCAGCAGGGCCAAGTTGCTCCGGACTGTGTCCCGCGGCGCCAGCATGGGGGTCGATGGCAACGGAACGGTCTGGAGCGGGGGCACTGTGCCCCTGGGCGGAGGGCCTGAGTTGTCTGGGAGTGTGTCACGGAAACAGGGGGTGGCATGGGAAGGGAGGAGTGACTTTGTGCTGGCGTATCGGCTGCGCAAGGTGAAAGTGAGCAGGAAGGCTGGGACTGTGAAGAGGGAGGAGGATTACATAGCCGGGGCCATGCTGGGACACGATGTGCTGGAGAGGGGGACGGGAAGGGACGAGCTGGATATCGCAACCGAGGACCTGGATTGGAGACAGGAGGGTGAGGGGCTTGTGTTTGAGGAAGTCATGGATGGCAAGGACCTGGTGGTCTGTGTCGTGCCGGTTCACTCCTAGGTAAGTGCTTCCAGGATGGGAATGCTGCCCGGCTTTTCTCTGGACGCGGGGTTTGCTTTTCTGAGTCCCCATAGTGTTGTACTCCGCTCATCCGTTAATCTGTACGCGCCAATCATCCCATTTCTCGTTCACTGTAAGGTATGCAAATATGGCCAGGGCACTGGCGGTTCTGATGGGAAACACGTAGCACTCGTGGCAAAAGAGCTTCATCAAGAGTTCTGCTTTCACATAAAAGCACTAACTATTTTGATGGCAAACTGCAAAAAAGGTAACGATTGCGCAAAAGTTGAAGCTAAATACGGGGTGACGGCCCGAAGTTGGTCAGTTGACAGATAATTATGCGCGAACTGAGCTGTCAAACACTCGGGTACTGTGTCGGTGCCCCTTGAGGGGTTCAGCAATGTTGTCAGTGACTCCGAGACGGACCTGGTATGTACACCTTTCAGACGCGGCGCGTCGGATTCAAAGCGACGCTGGAGTCAATCCGCTTGCATATGAACGGTATAGATCTGGAAAAGCGTTGTGGTAGTCTTGGTCTATCGGCACTTATATTCAGCCGTCTGACCTGCGGTCTTCGCCTTGCCTTAGGACGCTCGCTCAGCTCACTCGTCCTGGCCATGCCGGAGGAGGTTCCGTACACACAGATCTGGCATTGCGGATACTCCCTTGCCTCTTTTGACAGGCGAGCGCTTAAGCGACACCAGCCAAACCACCCCGATTCCCCAATGCCGTCTCCACCTGGCGGGAAATGCCTAACTCGATGTCCTAGCGGTCCCGGAGTGGGATTCTGTAGTGACCGATTCACGACACCGGAGACGCCCTTCTCCTGTTGCTTGCGTGCAGCACACACCAAACACCCTTGTCTTGCATGGAGACGGCGATGTTCCGGTGTCTGGCCACAAGAACAACCTGGATTTTGAGGATGGATGTTGTTTGATGAAGGATGTGTGTTCAAGGACTGGACGTCGTGATGGGTACAAATAGACCAGTCCTCCGCCGTGTCAAAACAGACAATCTCACGACATCATTCACATCTTCACTCAGCTCAGTTCCCTCCAGCACTCAACAAACAACATCCAACACACAACAACCACCAAACCAACCTCTTCCACAATGAAGACCTCCGTTATCCTCTCCATGCTCGGCCTCGCCGTCACCGCCCTCGCTGGCCCCCTTCCCGGCTCTGAGGCTCCGGCTCTCGACAGTACGTTGAGTCCAGTCTCTCCCCCGTTCCAACGCAACTCAAGACATCCGTGATGTTACAATCTCCCAACGAGATGACAACATCTCTTCCTTCCCCACCCACACTAACACACTTGAACCCCCTGGCAGAGCGCACCTGCCCCAACGGCGCCATCATGGCCTGCCAGTCGGCCTGCGACAGCGTCGTCATCAACGCCTGCAACAACTCCTGCCCCACCGGCAACCCCAGCTGCCTGGTCGCCTGCCAGTCGTCCCGCCGCAGCGCCTGCATCAACTGCTGCTACACCAACTGCAGCACCTGCTAGATGCCGGTGGGTATCTTCCCGGGTCCGGTTCGAGTCGTGTCAGCTGCGGTCGGGGGCGATGGCTGTGGCGGGCGCTCTTTGGCTTTGAGGCGCATCCCCCGGGGTGGCGGCGTTTGCGAGGGAGATCGGGGGCTGGGTGCGGGGATTGCGATGGGGGTTCGCGCAGGATTGAGAGGGGCATAAAGGGGAGAGGATTTGTGAACTTCCATGTACTTATTGTGCCCGACATGGCGAGCATTTGGCCACGAAAGGGTCGAATAGTACATCCAATCTCTCCCAACCATTGCTGTTGCCTCATTGTCAACCCCCTTTGCCGGTTGGAGACGCTCCCCAGCCTCTAATTATAAACCTGCATCTTCACTCGTCCCTGGCTGTGTCCAGTCTGATTACTTTCATAGCAATTTCAAAGCCCCTCGGGTGGATACGGCAAAACCCTAAGTGTCATAGAGCAGGACGATCCATGCTTAAAGAATGTGGAGGCGGCCCGACCTGAACCACAGCGCCGGTAGCCGGCAGGTAGTGTGACAGATGCTATCTGATTGGAAACTTTGAAGCAAGCACAGTTTGCCTCTTTTCTGCTGTCAACTGTGCTGCGGAATCTAGATGGATTTGCAGGTCAACTTCGATAATCATGTCCATGTGGCGCTCGTATTCCATGTTTAAAGTCGGGGGCTAACACCAACGTAGACTGTGGAAACATCCGCTTTATAGGTAGTCCATGACAACACCATTACCCTCCAGATAACTAATCATCACGCTGAGAGGAAAGTAAAAATAATCCTCTCGTATTTCAGCCACAAAAGGTCCAGACCACGGTCTGCGGATGGCTATCCTCGGCTGTTCCACCACAACATTGAACTACATGTCATCGTGCCATGCCGTTGTCAACCATCAGTATGTAAGGTTGATGAATACCCACAAATCATCCATTCTGTCCGCATCTACCTAACAACCATAAGTCCCAAATCTTCACAAAAATGACCTCCGTCTCAGGAAGCTGCATCTGCAAAAAGGTGACCTACACCTTCACCGGCGAGCCAGCCAAAACGGCCAGTCTGACCCCCCCTTCTCTCCTTCACAAGGCATAATAGCACAGGACAACTAATTATCCTCCATACCTATCCAGGCCGTCTGCCATTGCCGCGAATGCAAAAAGCTCACCGGCAGCGCATTCACATACAACCTGATGGTGCCGCAGGGCAACTTCAAATGGACCTCGGGGTCGCCCAAGTCGAACCGCTTCATCCAGGAGAGCGGCATCACGGTCGACTACCGGTTTTGTCCGGACTGCGGGACCGTGCTGTTCAAGGAGACTGAGGATCTTGCCAAGGGTTTCTATCTTGTGCAGGCTGGGACTGTTGACGGAGGTGGTTCCAGCTGGAAGGGGATGCCGGATGTCGAGTTTTGGACGTCCCGCCGGGCGGAGTGGGTTAAGCCTCTTGAGGGGGTTGCGCAGATGGCGAAGTTTGAGTGAGGGAGGCTGCTGGTCTTGGGGGTCTTGTTGGCGTTGGGGTCTTGGCTTCGGGATGGGAAATTGGATTGAAATTGCGGATCAATAGGTTGTTAGCTTACGCTGTTTTCCTGCTGCTAACTCTATGTGCCCGGCTAGAAAGTGTCTGTCTGTGTCAGCTGAAACATCGCTGCGGCAGCATGGATATTGCGTATGCGGATCTAAGTGATGCAGGCCCTGGAATTTCTTGCCTAACCTGGGGGAGTGAGTGGCTGATGAGTTGGTATCAAATTTGCAGTTGTAGAGGGGCCATGGCGTGTTGCCCGCGGGCACCCCTTATGTTGGTCATCGCGGATCTTGCAGGGACGTGGTTGGTGGCGAGTTTGGTATGGCCAGCGTCAAGTTCCTCAACTGGGTACTCAGAGGCAATGCCACTGCTGCGTTGTCCTTCACGGGGGACGAAACCAAACGGAGGGGCTGCAAGGTTAAGTCCAAGAACTTGTGAGCTCCATGTGACTACATATCCCCTCAGAGTGGCACAGGGACAAGGCCGGGATACTTTTTTTGTAGGAAAAGAGAATGGTCAAATTAAATATCGCTCAATGAATTGCTCATACTAAACAAGCTAATAAGTCATGTCCCATCATAAATCAGCATCCAGTTCCATCCCCTCCACTCTCTCTCAAGCAGACGACTGCGCCTTTAGGGCCTCCCGCCTGCTGCTGCTCGATGGATCAAAGTAGGGCCTCTCGCCCAGGCTGACGGCGCGGCTGCCGCTACGCTCACCGAGGCCCTCCTCGAAGACATAGTCGGGGGTGGCGGCGTGGTAGACGCTACGGTTGTCCCAGATAGCGACGTCGTTGACGGCGTTCCAGCGGAAGCGGACCTGGAGGTCGTGGTTCTCGACGATGAGCTGGACGAACCAGTTGAGGAAGTGCTTGCTCTCGGCCTCGGACAGGCCGTTGATGCGCTGGATGTGGTTGCCGACGGCGAAGACCGACTTCCAGCCGGTGACGGGGTTGGTGCGGATGACGGGGTGGATGGCCTCGAGCTTCTCGCCAACGTTCTCGGGGGCGCCGCGGGGCTTGGAGTAGATCTCGAAGTTGTTGTTCTTAGCAGCGTCGTTGAAGGCCGGCTGCGCCGAGTAGGCGGTCAGGGTCTCGAGGAAGGCCCGGAGAGGCGGCGAGATGCGGTCGTAGAGCTCGTAGCCGGAGGCCCAGAGGGTATCTGTGGAGCAGTGTCAGTGTTGTCTTTTCTTTTCTATAATCGAGGAGAAAGCCGTAGACTTACCACCACCAGTCTTGGGCAGCAGGGTGAGACGGAGCAGGGCATAGTCGCTAGGGACGGGCTCGAAGGTGATGTCCGAGTGCCACTGGTTCCTGGCGCTCTGGCGATCGGCGCCGCCAGTAAAGGCCTTGGAAAAGCGATCCGAGTAGATGTTCTTGGCCTGAGCCGACGAGATAACGCTGATCTCGTCGTCCTTGCCGCCGTGCTCACGGCCAGCGTTGGCAATAGGGTGGATGTGCAGGCCCGAGGTCGCGGGCTTGCCAGTGAGCTTGCCGAGGCGATCGACGAGCTCCTTCTGTAGGTCATTGGTCAGGTTGTCCTGCGAGCGGAAGAAGACGACACCGCGCTGGGAAACTGTAGTTGTTATTAATTAGCGACCCGACCAACATAGGCCTGATTTTAAGGGTTCACAAACTGGTGATGGCAAGATCCCGGATCAGGTCATCCGAGTTGGGAGCGCGCAGGACCTCGACAAGATCGACATTGCGGAACTCGCGACCAATGACGGGCGTCACATCGAAGTGCTCAAAGTTGTCCAGGGCACCGCTCAGCTTGAGGGGCTCGACGTGGTTCTCGAGGCGTGTAGGAAGGGCCTCGCCCTTGCTGTCTGTAACGGGCTTCACGTTGACGGGGAGAACCTTTTGCTTGATCTCGTCCACGGTCTGCTGGACGGTCTCAACTGCGGAAGGGGCCATGATGATGGATGTGCTGAACTGAACTGGCTATCTGGTGTGGTGTGGTGTGTTTTGGTGTATTGGTTTGAGTGAGAGCCGAGGGATGAGTAGTGATGATGAATCGGAAGGAGTTTGATGGTCGAAGGACCAGATCTTTATACCCACAAACTTCACATCAAGAAGTCGTTGCTCTCATGCCCCAGGCGCCGTCCTGTTGGGTTTCAGGGACCATTCGGTTTCGGTTTCGCTCTCCTCAACGGCTTCGTGACACATGCGGCATGCCTCATGGCGGAGACGTCTCACGACATGGCCATTGTCCCCGCTCTGGCTGCTTTCTGACTCCTCGACACTATGCCCAGCCGGCTGCTGAGTTCCATGGTGGAAGATGGCTGCATCTGACGTGCGCGGGGGGAACGCGTGGGAGAGCCAATGCTTGCCCAGGTTGATGTTGCAGGCACGGTGCTGTGTACGCCAACCCAGTATGTCGCCATCAGGGGAGAAGACGTGATTGACCCCACCAAGAGCCACATTGAGTGTCTTAGCTGCCGTGAAGGTGACTTCTTTGGCGGGGTGGTTGTGGTGGCGTGGCGCAATCTTTAGCCGCGATGGCGCTCTCCTGGATCGCCAAGCCCCTTAACTCCGGCGTTGACAAGGCGTCAACGGACCAGACGGCATGGGTCGCGGGAGTCGGAACTTACGGAAAGCGATGTTGATTATCAGATATCAGATGAGTAGATAGAAACGTCAAATTGTACTATTCTTGCACTTCCATGTTCTTGAGGCTGTGGCCGCAGTTGGTTTAGTTCCACTTCATGTTTATGTCGAGGACAGGTCCGACAGGGGGTTTGCCACGGCTTTCGTCTGCTTGAGGCCTCGAGTTTTCCTAGCTCTTTGTTTTGTACGCGTACAACTTACGTTATGCGTTTCCCCAGTCGAAAGTTGGTCTCAATACCAATGCGTCTGTTTTGACGTGGGCAAAGAGCAGTAGGAGCACGTCGAGCTGGGTACCTACCTATTATTGAAGCGCTCACTTCCGAGATTGCGCCTCGTACCTAATTATCCTTCAACTCCCCTCTCTAAACAGAAAGAAAGGGTGTTAATGAGGCACAACACGTTGGTCCTGGACTAGGGCTGGTCCTCGTCAAGTCCATGTCACCTCACCACACATGCGAGCCTCGCCACGCACCATGCCATGGCTGGAACGAAGCAAAATTAGCACCGAGTCTCGTTCTCACCATCAATAAAAGGGTACGTACACTAAAGGATGGCGCCTTCACTAACTCCGAGAATCCGGATCAGCATGCAGTCTTGTCTCCATGTCAGAAGTTTAATTAGCTCGAATTGTCTCCCAATTGGCCGTCGCATCATGGCGTGATTTTGCTCAGTCTGGTGGCATCGCAACCGCGACAGGGACGCGGGGTGCTGCAGATAATGCGTGACAAATGTTAAAGAACTCGAAGACTCACGCAAGATGGATCCAATACTCAGGTACTTATCAAATAGCTGCATATCCAGGTATGAAATATGTGTCCTGAATTTCGTCGTGTGGCCAAGAACCTTCAGTGCGTCCAGTCTACGATGCGGCACCAGTGAATTAATAGCTCTTTCGGGCGGCTCATCTTGACATGCAATCTGGCCGCGTCCGGTCCATTGCCCGAGCAGAACATCATGTTGATGAAAAGTAGCGTCCACACCCGTACTTGACGGCCTCGTTCACATAGGTACCTCTTAAGCCTTCCTAGAAGGGGAAATGGAGAAAGACAAAGAGAAAGCAAAGAGGGAGAGAGAGGGACAGGGAGAAGAAGAGTCCGGAATATTCTTCCGTACTGAAAGCACCGAGTGCTAAAAATAGCCCTGACCCTGAGCCAAATCGGAGAATTCGCCGCATATACCGGCCACCCCAAGCCCTTCCGGGCGATCGAGATTACCGCAGCCCCAGTTTGGACGGGCGGGTTCGCTCGCTCGGGCTGCAACCGCGCTGGACTCACTGTCGATGACGGCCAGACTCCCCACGCCAATGTCAGGCTATTCCGGCCTACCCACGCCATGTCAGGCTATTCCGGTACCACAGCATCTCCCGGCACGATGACAATGCCTACCATCGGCCAGGGGGGTTGGGGGCAGGGCTGCAAATCCTTGGCTTTGTCCTGGACTCCGATCAGACAGACCCGGTGTATTCCATCTTGCTGCATAATTTGATGTACCGCAATGTTACCCGCAACGGGATTCTTGCCGCGCACCGTGATACGCATCTTTCAGAGTTTGTACCAGCCCGTGTAGGTTGGCTACCAGAACGACAACGGCGTATGATGTACGCCGCTCCCTGGCATTATTGGGGAGGACCTCCGATGGGAAATCATTGGTAATATCCTAGTCATGGTGAGTGTGTGCTTGATTCATCAAGGGCCTTGACGTTACTCTCCTGGATCTCAAGAACGGGAGAGGGATAATGGGATAGGAAGTGGAATGGGGATGGAAGTTGGTTCGGAGATGGTGTGGTAATCACCCAGTATCTTTTTTGATTGAGGTGGGAACAAGTATTGAATATGCAGCTGGATTTGTTTTCTGAGTCTCTTTAGCTGCGTGGATGGAATGTTGTGGACTGTTCAGGGGCGGGGGTGGTATCCCCCGAATGTAGATCGCATGTTGGATGTTAGATTCACGCACTATGAGTATGAGAAACCAGATTTGAAAGGAATGCACTCTCCATATGTTCAGAAACCCAGAAAGACAAAGTTTGTGTAACGTATCTTATAAGCGAGCGGGACATATAAGCGAGCGGGACATATAAGCGAGCGGGACACTAAGTTCTTGGCACGACGCGTCCTTCTTCCTCCACCACCAACAGCTCATTTTTCCTATAACTAAGGATGTCTTCCGCTTCAAAGGAAGCTAGGGTAATCTTAGCCCTTGAAGCTCTTCAGAATAACAAGAAACTAAGCCTCCAAGCCGCGGCCAAGCTCTACAACGTGCCAGTTTCAACCCTCGGCTACCGACGTGCTAGCCGAGCTATACAACGCGATCTTCCAGCTAACTTGTAGAAGCTCACCAATCTAGAAGAGAAGGCTATAGTTCAGTATATAACTGAGCTAGATGCGCGATCGTTTCTACCAAGACTATATAGTATAGAAGATATAGCTAACCAACTACTACGTATATACAATGTACCCCCTGTCAGTAAGCTCTAGGTATACAACTTCGTCAAACGCTAGCTAGAGCTCTAGATATATTATTCGTGTAGATACAACTACTAGAGGGCTAAGTACAAGGATCCAAAGGTTATTAGCGAGTAGTTTACCCTTGTATAGAATATTAAGGCTAAGTATAGTATTGTAGATGACGATATTGTCACAAGCTGACCACACATGCGGCCAGCAGGCTGCAGTCGCGGCGCAGGGCGTAGGCGACAGCCAATCATTTAAGCAACCAATCAGGAAGGGATCATGCTTGGCATAGGATAGACGCAGTAATCCAACACCAAGGATCACTGGATCACTGGGTGATCTAGGTGAGCCAACGTAAAGGATCACCAAGGCAAGAAAGCGATCCAAGTAACAAAGGATACTTAGACAAAGGAATCATTATATATATAAGCTAGCTAGTTAGTCACTCGTTGATAAAGGAGCTTGGAGCTTCCTTAGTAAAGCAATTAGATCACAACACTAATTATACTATTGAGACCAGTTGCACTAAACTTGTTGTAGACCTTTTAGCTCTACCAAAATATTGTTTAACCTATCAAGGATACCTCCCTATAGACTAAACCCTTTCAAAGTAGTTAGACCGGACGTTTCGTCATACATTGCTTTGCTCCCTTCATCTATCACAGTTCAGATCGGAGGTATCTCGCTATATCAGCCAGTAGTTTAGCTAGAAAGGGCAAGGAGGCCGCGCCTCCTATAACCCAGAAGGTCACCACCACCCCTAACTCGGACGACGATAACGACAACCAGGAGCTTCAGGCCAAGCTCGCCGCTCTCCAGGCTCTAGTCGCCGAGCTATAGGCGCGAGCAGCCACCGCACCTCATATAGACTAGGTGAGCGCCGCCTACTAGGAGCTAGACTAGTGTATCGACGACTTGCGCGCTAGTATAAGGGGTACCGACGCCCCTACAGCTAGCGATAGGGCCCCTAAGGGACCCAAGGTCGCGAAGCCGCTACACTTCGATAGAACCTAGAAGGACGAGCTATAGGGCTTCATCACCTAGCTTAGGACCTACTTCTAGATCAACAGCCACAAGTTCCCCAACGAAGTATCCAAGGTACTCTTCGCTACCACCTACCTTAAAGGGCGCGCCCTCGAGTAGTTCGAGCCTACTTAGCGGGACTACCTAGAGAATATTAAAGATGAACGAAACCTTAAGACCAATGCTATATTCGACGTATTCGCTAAATTTGAAGACGCTATTACTAAGGTCTTTGGAATCTACAATAAACACTCCTAGGTTGAGATACGGCTCAACAAACTACGATAGATCAAGTTGGTAGCTATATATACCTCGGAGTTCCGATAGTAGGCATTTAGAGTCTAGTAGGGAGAAGACACTTTGAAGAGGCGTTTCTACGATAGACTTAAGGACGACGTTAAGGATAAACTGATCAAGGAAGACTAAGACGCAGTTACCTTAGACGACTATATAGCACTCGCTATCACTATCGACAATCGATAGTTCGAGCGACGCTAGGAACGCCAGGGCTACAAGGTATATATTACAGTGCCTAAGGCTAACAATAAGAAAAAGCGCCTATATTACAGTATAGTGTACAGGACCTACTCTAGAGCTATAGATATCGACACTACCTAGAGAGGATTAGGCCTAGTGAAGAAGGACAAGTTGGATATTACTTGTTTCAACTATAGTAAGAAGGGACACTTCAAGTAGGAGTATAGAAGTCTGAAGAAGGATGGTTGGAAGCTAGTCCTAGGACGTGAGATAGCTACTATTAGGAAGTCCTACCTAGTGAAGGAAGCTGTAGCCTACGAGCAATATAACTAGGATGATCTAGACAATACTGTCGACCAGGTCCTCGAGTATAGAGACCCCAAAGAGGACGAGTCAATAGAAGAATTTGTCCGCCACGAAACTACCAAAGCTATACAATAGAGCCTTACAGACGCTATCTTGCAATGGAGTACTCGATACACACAGGAGCTTGCGGCCTATATAGAGGCGCACGCCTCTGCTAGCCTACACCACCTCTACTAAAGAGATAAGCGAATAGACAACGCTACTCAACTTATAGCTGATAGGATGACCGATAGAGAAAGCTAGGACGCTAGTAACGCTAACGCACGACTATACCACAAAGATAGGTCAGTTTAGCAGTATATAGACCTAGACCAACTCAACATACTGCCTGGATGGGTATAGAACGAATTTCAAATGCTCAATTGGTCGCTAACTAAGTAGAAGATGGAAGTGAAGAAGCTTAGGGAACAAGTCGAGGGGCTCTAGCGCAACAATATAGATCTAGGAGCTAGGTTCGACTATATAACCAGCGAGGTATTCAGGCTATATAAGGAAATCTTCTAGCTCAACGATATAGAAGAGCGCTATCTAGAGCTATAGACGGGGCTATACGACAACTAGGTCGAGGACGTGGACCCTAAGGAACTTCGGAACCTAGAGGATAAGTATATCGCGGCCTACGATACAACAAGATAGGCAGGCAAGGAAAGGCCTACTTGGGAAGCCTATTGGGGCCGACGCCAGTTCCTTAGCATAGGGCTTACGAATTAGGAGATATATGAGGAGCGATTTAAGGAGGAGTTTCAGTTTGAACTAGCGGCCAGACTCCACCCTAGACAACTAGACCACACTGGTATTGCGTGGTTCTAGTGCGTCACGTACTCGTGTAGGTACCACTTCAAGGAGAAATTTGAAGCGAACCACTAGCCGATTAGGAAGAAGTTGCAGGACAGGACGACAAAGCCCATCACCTAGACTTTCGATCATAGGGTAGGGCACCCCACGGCCTTGTAGCATCACTATCGCATGGCTAATAGGACGCTGTGTATATAGCCTAAACGCGCGTGGCCTAGGGAATGCGAGGGAAATGAAACATACACCTACTACCCCAGTGTGGAATGTCTCTAGTATATGGAGAACAAGGCAGGGGACTACTAGAAGAACCTAAATAGTGCAAGGAATCCACTTCAGGGACCCAATAGGGGAACTAGGGTTACAAAGAGGCGACAAAGCTATTGGAATTTGGATTCTATATGGGAATGGGTGAGTCAAGAGTAGCTCAAGGAATTCCCAGATATCGACAACGACGATACTAAGGACGATAGAGGGGACGCCTTTCGACGATATCAGGAGACATTGGGAAACGACTCAGGGCCCTCCAAGGGGCCCGAGTAGTACTAACCCCCTTATAGAAACGATAGGCCTGCTAGCGTAGGAAGAACTAGGCGAAGCGAAAGGCCTATAACGACCTCCTAGTAGACCTACAAGAGGCTACTAACATAGCTAACAAGAAGGCGCGAAAGTCGAGGGTACGACAAACGTAGCCTAGAGGTATAACGATAAAGGAACTAGATAGGGCAACTCGACAAGCCTATCCGACAAGACAATACGATAAGACAATACAACGAGAAGATACGACGATGGCCCCTAGGGAAGTGGCTGCTGTGTAGAACGACTGGCCAGATAACAGGCTATAGGTCACAGTATACTAGAAACAATACTAGGCACTTACGTTAGTGGATAGAGGGTTACAAATCGACCTTATCTCGCCACGATTTGTCAATCAGCTTAGGATCCTATAGAGGATCAAGAAGCAACTATATATAGTTGTTGGGCTATTCGAGATACAAGTAGCTAGGCGAGAAATAGAACTACTAGACATCATAGTCAAAGGAAAGACCACGAAGGTTATATTCGACATTGTAGATATAGGGACTAAGAAGGATATAATCTTGGGCCGCCTATAGCACGAAGATTACAACCTGGATATTAGTTAGAAGGGAGGTGGCCACCTACGGCCCTAGAGTACAACCAGACTGCATCTAACCAACGAGATAAGAAGTGTAGACGACGGACTACAAAGGAGTAGCGCTCTAGAAAAAGCGTACTCCAAGGATCTACTATAAGAGATAGATAGCATTAGGAAAAACGCTATAAACTTAGGAAGAAGCGGCAGTCACTATAGAACACAACGAATATAGGGATGTAGTAGATAGGAAGTCGCTGTTATCTTAGTCAACAATTATAGAAAAGTTTAGTTCTAAGAATAGGTTACTTGGGCTAAGATAGCCAAAGTTATAGCTAGAGGCAAGTTCGTGTACTATAAAGGTGCGAAGAGGGATGATAAGATAGGGAAGATCCTAGATAATTACCAGGGATACCTGGCGTTCTATACCAAATATATAGAAAGGTTGCTAGACTATAGACCTTAGGACTATAAAATCAACCTCAAGGAAGGCACCTAGTTGAAGTTCTTCAAAGTATACTATACGAACGAACTTCAGGACAACGAGCTAAAGAGATATCTTGAGGCGAACCTTAGGATAAGGTATATTAAACTATTAATATCTCTAGCAAGGTATCTAATCCTTTTTATACTAAAGAAGGATAGGAAACTTAGGATATATATAGACTACTAGCAACTGAACTATAAGATGGTGAAAGATAGATACCCTCTACCACTTATCTCGTAGCTCCAAGATTAGTTAGCAGGCGCACGTATCTTTACACACCTCGACCTACCAACTACGTACACCTATATTCGTATCAAGGAGGGGGATGAATAGAAGATAGCATTTCGTATATATCACGGACACTTTGAATATTGTATTATACCATTCGGACTGACGAACGTACCTACAACATTCTAGAAGGTTGTCGATTATATAATCCAACTATTCCTCGACAAGTTTATAGTTTGTTACCTAAATAACATTCTCATCTTCTCTAGGACGCTCGAAGAATATAGAATATATATAAAGAAAGTGCTCGACGTATTCTACGTATAGAACCTCTCTGTCAACAAAGACAAGAGCGAGTTCCATGTTACAAAGACAGTCTTCCTAGGCTATAAGATCTCGCTAGGATAGATATAGATAGAACCAACGAAGGTTGAGGCTATTAGGATATAGTCTACACCAACCAACACTATAGAAGTACGAGGGTTCATTGGATTCGCCAACTTCTACCAAATGTTTATTAGGAACTTTGGCGATATCGCCTAACCTCTATACGATATAACAAAGAAGGACATCGAGTTTATATAGGGACCTAACTAGGAGCAGGTATTTTAGAAGATCTACGAACTTATTATCGCTGATCTAGTACTTATGCTACTTGACCCTAGAAAGCCCTATAAGGTAGAAACCGACGCGTTGGACTACGCAATTGGAGGACAACTTAGCTAGTGGGATGAGCAAGGGAAGCTCTACCTTGTGGCATTCTTCTCGAAAAAGCTTGTAGGACTATAGCTCAACTACCCAATCTATAATAAGGAGCTACTAGCTATTATCGAAGCTTTCTAGGAATGGAAACTATACCTTAGTGGTATGATGTACAAAGTTCAGGTCTATATAGATTACAAGAACTTATAGTACTTCACTAGCATAAAAGAACTCAACTAACAATAGACCCGATAGTATGAAGAACTATCGGCGTACAACTTCGTCATTTACTACAAGAAAGGCTTAGAAAATATACAAGTAGACACCTTGAGTAGGAGACTAGATTACATATACAATAGTATAGAGGTTTCGGCACTACTATTATACAAATAGCAGGACGGGTCACTACAGCACCTACTATAGCTAGTTGTAGATTATAATATAGTCTACTAAGAAGCGAGATTCAACGATAGGTTCACAGCATAGACGTAGGATCCTACAGCCAACGAATAGGAAAAAGACGTCGAACTCTAGCAATCGAGCAACAAGTACAAAGTATAGTACAAAGATAAACGCTATATACACCCAAATAAGCGAGAGGTGCTTATTGGGAAAATCCACAAGTTAAGACTTGGAGGATATATAGGAATCACAAAGACTACTACGTAGGTTAAACAGCACTATAACTTCCTAGGACTTAGGAAGAAGGTCGAGGAGGTCCTCAAGAAGTGCGACATATATAGCAAAAGCAAGCCAGCACGACACAAGCCCTACAGACTCCTGTAGCCACTTCTAGTCGCTAAACAACTATAGAGCTCGATAACAATAGACTTCATTACCAAACTACTACCATCTAAAGATATAGCGATAGGGACGGAATATAATAGCATTCTCACTATAGTCAATAGGCTAACTAAATAGAGCTACTTCCTCCTATACAAAGAGAATTAGATAGTGGAACAACTTGTAGATATAGTCTTCAGGTATATTGCGTTGGTATACATATAGCCAAAAGAATAGATCATAGACAGAGACACCAAGTTTATATCAAGGTTCTAGCAGGCGCTGATAACACGCCTAGGTGTCAATAGCAAGCTCTCGACAGCTTATCACCCATAGATAGATAGATAGATAGAACGACTCAACCAGATCGTGGAACAGTATCTCCGATCCTACATCAACTTCCAACAGGACGATTAGGTTACACTATTGCCAACAGCACAGCTCATATACAACACAACACCCATAGAGACCACGAAAGTCACACCATTCTTCACAAACTATAGATTCGAGGTAGACTTGCGCTAAGGACTAGACGTCAAGGTCCCTAGAGCAGCTATCAAAGTAGACCAAATGTATACACTTTACACGATACTCAGGCAGGAACTTAAGTTTATTAGGACTCGGATAAAGGAGTACTACAACAAGTATAGGCTCGAAGGTCCTTGCCTAGAGAGGGGAGATAAGGTCTACCTTATTTTACGAAATCTTCGTACGAAACGACTAAGCAAGAAGCTAGACTTTAAGAAGATTGGACTATTCAAGGTCAACGAGAAGATTTTGGACAACAACTATCGACTTTCACTACTAGCTACAATAAGGCTAAGGATATACGTTTTTCACGTTTCACTTTTAGAACTAGTATCTAAAGACGTATAGCTTGCTACCAACGTGGAAATAGAAGATGAAGAAGAAGAATAGGATATCGAAGAAATCTTAGATTCGTATATTACAAAAGGGCAGCTACAATACTTTGTAAAATAGCTAGATTTCGAGCTAGAAGACAACTTATAGCAGCTAGCTACAAACCTCCACTACCTAGAGAAAGTATAGGATTTCTACTAGAGGAACCTAGATCGACCAAAGGAGAAGGGTCGGACAACGTAGATAGGTCAACGTCCGATAGGTCTAGACTAAAGGAGGACCAGTTAAAAGGGACGTCTACATCTAGCTCCTAGATATCGCTAACTATACAAGACTCAGATTCTTAGAGCTATCGATCCTCCTCTTCCATCTCCTCTAGGGATTATATTCCCCAATAAAATAACTTGGAACCCTTATCTTTCAGGAAGCGCTTCTAGCAGCGAAGGCGGGCGAGGCAGCCAACTATAGTCTATAGTTAGGTCTAAAGGACAAAGAGAGCCTCCTCTACATCCACCTCCTCCTACTCTATACACTTCTATTCCAATATGATTTTCGATACTACAAAAAGTCAGCAATAACGCAAAAACATACAACACACAGGAAACGCACAAGCGCTAGCGACGCTTGAGCCATCATACAAGTAGCCACGACGAACACACTCGCCGCAGTGGGATGAACCAGATGCAATATAGCACGCAAGATTACGTTTAAAGCACTAGGAACAGGGCATCTTAGCAGTAACTCCAATAGAGTCAATAAAGGACGCAAGGGTGTCGCGTTCTTGAGATTTCTTAGATTTCGTTCTTCTTATATAGCTAGACATTTTGTTAGCATTTCGGCGATATAGGAAGAAAGAACTACGACACTTACCAACGTAGGCTGTTGGCGGTATTTGAAACGAGCCTTGGATCTTTCGGGACGAAAGACGTTGAGGAGGGGCATCGTATCACAAGCTGACCACACATACAGCCGGCAGGCTACAGTCGCGGCGCAGGGCGTAGGCGACAGCCAATCATTTAAACAACCAATCAGGAAGGGATCATACTTAGCATAGGATAGACACAGTGATCCAACACCAAGGATCACTAGATCACTGGGTGATCTAGGTAAGCCAACGTAAAGGATCACCAAGGCAAGAAAGCGATCCAAGTAACAAAGGATACTTAGATAAAGGAATCATCATATATATAAGCTAGCTAGTTAGTCACTCGTTGATAAGGGAGCTTGGAGCTTCCTCAGCAAAGCAATCAGATCACAACACTAATCGTACTATTGAGACCAGTTGCACTGAACTTGTTGTAGACCTTTTGGCTCTACCGAAACATTGTTTGACCTGTCAAGGATACCTCCCTACGGACTGAACCCTTTCAGAGTGGTCAGACCGGACGTTTCGTCACAGATATCTATAACTTCGATAAGACTAGGTTTATAATAGGTATTATCTTCGTAGGTATAGTGGTTACAACCTCTAATAGCTGT
Source organism: Chaetomiaceae sp. PYS4301M (assembly GCA_023628425.1). Lineage (NCBI taxonomy): Eukaryota > Fungi > Ascomycota > Sordariomycetes > Sordariales > Chaetomiaceae > Chaetomiaceae sp. PYS4301M. The sequence goes on from JAMAKR010000027.1 coordinate 336,913, forward strand.
AGTAAGGCGAAGCTAGCCTAGCCTAGCAACTGCAAGTAGGCAATAGTGATCTAGGGAGTTAATGCCCTCGGCTGGGCTATCCCTCTATTTATTATCTTGGCTATATAGTACTACCTCGCTAACTAGTATACTAAATACAACCTCCTAGCTAACTAGTGTATTGTAACCACTAACAATAGCTAGACTACTAATATAGTAGGCCTAGATTGGATCAAGTACTTCGACTTCTATATAGCACCTTATATAAAAGGTAAATACTAGCTATTGATCTTCGACGGCTATAAGAGCTACTACTTAACTAAATTCGAGCTCTATTGCTAGTAGAACAACATTATTATACTCTATATACCTCTATATTCCTCCTACCTACTCTAGCTACTTGATGTTAGCTACTTTAAGCTATTGAAGTAGGTATATAGTTACTAGGTTGAGGACTTGATGTAGATATATATCAACTATATAAGTAAGCTCGAGTTCCTTTATAGCTTCTATATAGCCTTCTTCGCCTCTATTACTAAGAAGAATATCTAGGGCGGCTTCGTAGGGGCTAGCCTTATATTGTACGATCTAGAGAGGGTGCTTTCCAAGTTGGATATCAAGCTTCGTATACCAACACCCCTAAACTCACAGGCTACTACCCCCCAACCTCGGGTCTTCTAGATACTATAGAACCTTTAAGAAGCTAACTTATAGTTAACGCTTATCAAGACTCGGATTACCAACTATCAAAACAGCTCCTTGACTTCGATGTTAGCTACTATGGACCAGCTTACCAAGGGTACGATAGCTGTGATGCACCAGGTGGCCCTCCTTCGGTCAGAGAATACTACGCTCCGTAAGGCCAACGAGGTACTAAGCAAGCGCCGGAGAGCTAAAAGGACGCGTGTACAGCTTGGAGGGTCACTTACTATACAGGGTGTATAGGAGTCACTGGGCTAGGGGGCTGTAGATGGGGAGGGAGTGTAGGAAATGCAGCTAGAGGGTGATGGTGCAGGGGGGGTTCGTACGAGGGTTCGGTGCTGCGGTGTGTGTAGCAAGCCTGGCCATAATGCCCGCACTTGCCAGGAGGTTGCAGAAGGGTCTGATTCAGCTGTTTCTGATGTAATTATAGTTGGTTGATAGTCTTGTTGTATTGCAATTGAGGATGGTTGTTATAGAGTGGTGGAGAGTGTCCCGCTCGCTTATATGTCCCGCTCGCTTATAAGATACGTTATAGAAAGGGGGTTGATGTGTCCTAATGCCCAAACCGTGTCACATTTCCTTTGCCTCTCATGTTTCCAGGACGTTCCACCCCTCTGACGACACAAAAGGACCTCAATTCAACTTCTTCCCAACAGAAATGAAGGGCAACGGCCCAAAAGTAGACGCACCGTCCAACACTCGCCCAATCCCCAAAATTTCCCACTTCAACTTCCCACCCTGGCCCAGCCCAGCCTGCACGGCGGGCCGCGCCAGGATCCTGTCAATCCCAATCCTTCACATGCGGGTAATCCTCCGGGTTGTACTCCTAGGGGCCATGAATCTTGAGTATGACCGTCTGCCACGAAACAAACGAAAGATCCGCAAACGAGTCCTTATCCCCAACCAGCCACGGCCCATCCCCCACCTCTCCACCCGCACCCTTCTTCTCCTCAGCCTTCTTTTTCAAAATCCCCGCCAACACGCCTATGGCGCGGTTAATCTCCCCAACATACCGCTCCACAGCTTCTCGGCATAGAAGTTCTTGAACCACGCTGCCTGGCCGTAGTACGGCCCCTAGCCGGACGTCTGGAAGAATGGGAACTACTTGCCGTAGTACGACTCGGGCAAGCTAGCAGGGAAGGATACGCAGTGCTGTTTGCTATCGTACCGCTCGACCAGGTACTCGACGATGGCGCCCGACTCCTAGAGGGTCAGGCCTGTATTGGGGTCGCGGATGGCTGGCAGCTGGCCGTTGGGGTTGATGTCTGTATACTCGGGCTTTTTGACGTCCGAGAGGTGGCTGGCGATGGTTTCGTACGGTAGCCCCAGCTCTTCGAGGAGGATGGCGTCTTTGGGGGGGTTGGGGCCGCCTTTGCCCAAGACGGTGAGGCTGGTGAGCGGCATGGTGTGGGTCATGGTGCGGGCCATGGTGCGTTCTGGTGGTGGTGACTGTGTAAAGGCTGGAATGTGTGGGTGTAGAGCAAGAAGGAACTGACGTATTGGACTTGAGGCAGGAATGGGGCAGCTATTAGAAGTCGTATTTTGGAGCCTTCATCGCTGTTTGGTGTAGCAGTGAGCCTCCTCAAGTAACATCAACACATTCTTTCCATGTCCGTGTTCAGTGTCAGAATGCGGCACAGGCCGGGCGAGGCCTGCTCCCATCATCACGGCTGGGGAGAATGACAAAGCATACCTATCATCCCTGATGGGCGATTAATCAGGACAGGACAAAGGGGGAATCTCTGCCCTCAGGAAGACATTAGGACCTTGACAAGTCGGTACTCAGCGTGTTAATTACAAGTACTGGGCCCAATCGAGCTTCTGCAGCCTTTCAAGCTGCGGACAGGGACTTATGGATTTGTCACGTTATGTAAGTTGGAAATGGGTGCAGTATAAGCAAGCTTTGTGGCTGCAGCCCGCCTCACATCTCGCCAGAGTCCACGAATTTTCCGATCAATGTGTCGCTTGTGTAAGCATCAACGCGGCTTACAAGATTGCGGCAGTCCTCAGGTGCAAGGTATCAGGCATGATTAGACCACGGCGCGGCGCAGGTGCCTGTGCTCAGCAGAAAAGGGGCGTACTAATGCTACTGCTGCCCCCCCTAGGAGACCACAACCGCCCCAGCCTCGCCGTACCAAATTCTTGGCTACGACGGACGCAATGAAGACCTGGAAGGCGATACTATGTGGATGTTGGGTCAACTTGCGTTGTCCTCTGTACTCGACAAAGACATTGATCAACAACTGCCAACTCGGCTCCTTGGCCAGTCATGGCGCAGTGCGGCAGGCTTTGGTGGTAGTTGGTGATGAATTGTACACACTAGGTAGGCAAAGCATGGGCTGTTGGAACCACTTGATGTCGGTCTTGTGTGTATTACATGTACGTGCATCACATGTGGTGCTTTTTTTCGGTTCGAGCCCACTACGGTGGCACTGAATCGAAATAAAAAGGACTGCTATCAGGAGGGACATAAATTGGCCAAAAGGACCCAGTCTCTGCCCTCTGGGTCTGTAGCTTGGCCCCTTGAACTCTTTTTCTTATCCTTCCTTGAGTCTCCAGTCAACCCCAACCCCTGAGCGACAACCTCCACGGCCAGCAATCCAGCACCCCAACATGCCAATTTACCCATAATACTTCAACGACCAGACCAAAACAAAAGTACTCCATTGACCTTGTTGTGGACCTTTCCAACACGATTTACCCGTACGAGATCATCTCGGGGTTGTCACCTGACAGTTAAAACGTACCCATGAAACCATTGCAACCATTTGGCTGGAACAACTCTTGGAAAGTTTAAGAGTCAAGAATGACAAGGTGATCGTGCGGCCAAAGCGCACGAATCGCAGGGAAATCTCTTTGACAACACCCTAGTAAGGTAGCAGGCAATTTTTTTTTCCCACAGAGAGAACGGCTCAACCCCTGTCTGGGACTATGCAGTTGGTTCTTGTTACACCAGAACGGGTGATGCCAAGCAGAGCTTCGTTCCCTGAACCAATGGTTGGAAAAAGCGGCATGAACGAACACTGGAGGCCAACAATCTCGCTTGGTCAGTAGTGGGGTGGCTTTGCTCGGACTGAAGCCGGTGAAAAAAAGCAGATAATATGCAGATGATGCAGTGTATCCAAACATGCCTTTGCTCTGCTCCCGTCGGTGTCTCCTTCAAGTCTTCCACGACCTCTGACCTCAACAGACAACACGACCGTCCAGCCGTTGCAGCCATGGCGTCCGCCACCGCATCGCTGCCAACCAGACTGGCTCTCCACTACCGAACGCGGTCTCTTTGGCTATCAGCCCTATACCTCCCACTTCTCATCATTCCATGGGTCATCACGTGCATCATGATGTTCCGGCCGATGCGAAAGTCCTCGTACAACGAGCACGTCGGAACGGACTTGTTCACCGACCAGAATGCACGAGAGATAGGACGGTGGCTCACGGCGGTCAGCGTCGTGAGCACCATCTCCACCGTCATTGCGCTGCCTGTCATTTCGGCACTCCTGGCCCAGGCCGCCGTCCGATACTCCCAGCGTCGGCGCGAAGGCCAGACCCTGAGCCTTGCGCAACTCGTGACCCTTGCCAACGGAGGTTGGACCGATCTCTCCTCCCTGAACGATGCCCGATTATTGTCTCCGCTGTCGCTTTTCGGCATGCTGTTGGTCATAGTTAGTGAGTACCTCCGTAATGCACCCGGATATTGTCAACTCCCGATACCCGGGCCGTCCTGCTGTCTGTTTTATGCTGTTAACACCCTCGTGCGTATCTTAGCCCTCATTCAGCCACCAATCCAGTCACTGATGGTTCGCTACGAAAACACCGCCATCGCAACCTGTTGGGATGTCCCGCATTCCAGCTACGGGTCGCGAGGGGTAACCTATCCTCCAAGCTGTTACGGATCCTCCTCCTCCCCGATGATTGAGAGGCAACTCCAGAAATGGTATGACCCAGAGCCCGGTGACCTGGAACACTGTCCGCAGGGTCTGGTCATATCCAGGGTGATAGACAAGCTGAACAACATTCGGGACGATGATGCCCAGGCCCATCTGTGGTCAGAGGCGGGCGAGCGCCCCAAAAGCACGGACTACATCCGAAATCCCACGACCTTCTTGAGCTGGAAGCAGAGTAACTCGCGGTGGAATTTCTTCGCCTCTTCACTTCCGGCAGGGACCACCACAGGGGTGCTGCGCTATCATGCAATGCGGCAGCAGTCGGAACCTCACTGTAACAGCGTGACGCAGGACAGTTTCCCGTCGATCTGTGCAGGGGACTCGCCGTTTTCGACGACCTTTTCACACAAGGACGTGGTAGTCAGGATCTGCGTCCCTGGCACCGTCTATAAGTCGCCATGGACGCGAACCCGGAACCGCCAGACCATCGAGGAGGAGCTTTGGATTGATGTCCAGCTGGCGCGGAAATCGCCTACTCAAGGGGATTCCTTTACCACGCAGTGCCGGTCGACTTCGACACGCGGCTATTTCGAGCTCGGGAACCAGCACAACGGTTATGTGCAAGGTCCCTTGCTGGAGAAGTGGCCGAGCGAAGACGAGCTCCTCGCGGATTTCAACGACGTCACGGGCCACCTTGCAATACCCATCATAAATGGACCCCTCCCGGCCGAGATGTAAGTCAAGGCACTCGCTATTATTACCAGATGTGTAAACCTGCCGCTCACAATCTCCTACAGGGCTTCTGCACGGCCTGGTGATGGGGTGGGCATTGATTGGGAAACGCCCGGGATGATCAAGGATACTGATCTCCCCACTTTCTGGGGCTACCCCACTCCAGGACCGCTCATGACATCGGCCTTGGCTCTCTTTGGCAACACCAGTCTATTCCGCACTGCCACCGACGCCACCAACACCAGCTCCGTGGCGGTGCTGAGAACCATCTGCCATCTTGGCACCGTGCCCTTGGAAATGTTCCTCCGGGACGAGATCAGGACGTCTGGACCCTCCTTGAGGTCACTTTGCTTCTTCTTCAGCCCGAGCGACAATGAGAAATACATCCAGGAGGGGTTTATCAACTGGGTGTCCGGCTTCGTTTCCCTCTTCTCAAGCACAGGAAGGGCCCAGGAAATCCTTGCTATCTCCATGTTTGCCGCCAACGAGGCTCTCCTCACGGCGACGGCAGAGAGCAGCTTGGGGATGTACTCTCGGGAAATCGCCTCGAGCAGCGGATACGAGATCCTCAAACCGGTCAAAAGCATCCCCACGATCGTGGTCGTCTCGGTTCTGCTCTTCTTGCAGGTCGCGGCTATTGTCGGGCTGGTCGTCTACAACTCTTCCTTTCCGACCTGGACGACTAGTCTCGACGGCCTTGCCATGGCAAAGATTGGGAGGGAGTTGAAGCACTCGGATTTGGCTCCACTTGGAGTGGAAGATATGACGGAGATCGCAAAACTGGCTCGCGCTGAGGGCATCGTTGGGCTGGTGGACACAGAGGCGGACACATACCTGAAAGCGGAGGAGGCAACACCAGTCTTGGGTCTGGGAGCCTCTGGTGTTATTACTCGGGCGGCTCGGTAATTATGAATAACCGTGAATATGTACCTAGATTAAGATTTGGGGGAGGGGGACTCCTAGATTTCGCTGTAAACCGTCACTAGCAGCTTTGATACCTCCAACTTCTGTCTGGGCTTCATGTTATTAATACCAATATCCTTACGTAAGAAAACTGCCGGGTGACACTCTTATAGAGCATCCGTGTAGCCGCCCGGAGCATCTTCTCCGTTACTCCTGCTAGATTTTCCGTTCTCTCTGGAAAGTGACCTGAGACGATGGTGTGAACTCGAGTCGAGCCCTGATGAGAGCTCTGAGAGCGGGGACCAGGAGACCCGACATCCAGGGTGACATGATGCGAGTCAGGACGTTCCGATTACCGGTGGAGGAGAAGACAAGTAATGAACGGAGTGAAGGCAACGTGGTGTTGCGCTGACTGAGCAGTGGAGGGGTGTTCTCGTCCCCCCTGTCAACCCATGCTCCACTTCACTACCTACCAAGATGCCCGTACCTTAAGCCCCTCCACGTGTAGATGGACGGGCCGGCCCGACAGGCGGCTACCACAACCAATAGCGTTTCAGCCAGCACGCTGTGGAGTTCTGCTAACACAATGGATTGCTGTTGAGGGCGGAGGAGGAGAACTTTTGTTGCTGCCTGCTGAATGCCTGCCAGAGTTACATTGTGCTGACATCCGAGTTGTGCTCTTATTCAGCGACCTCTGGGGTCTCCTGCTCGCTTCAGAGCCTGACCGCATTGGAAGGGATGTGTTGGCAGGGAATTGAAGGCATCTGAGCGAAATGGAGGGACGGCAGAGGATGTTCTGGCCACATGCAACTCCCAGTACACGGTGGTCGGGGGAGGGCTCAGAGTATATAACTGCCACAGCAACCCGCCGTCTGGGAGTCGTGAATACCGTGCCAGACAACTCCTACCAGTCATCCTAGCCTCACCATGCAGTTCACCACTCTCACGTCTCTCGCTCTCGTGGCCCTCGGCGCCACTGCGGCCACGGTCGAGAAGCGGAACGGCGAGGGCGTCCACCTCGCCAACTGCTACCAGAACTCGCCCCTCGGCCAAATTCCCTTCTCCCAGGTGATCTACTACGCCGATGACTCCCAGGCCAACCAGAACGTGGTCCCCTCCAGCGCGAACCAGTGCCGCGTCACAAACCCTGGATCCGGCGGCTGGAAGACGTGGGAGGGCTCGTCCATCACCTGCACGTTCCCGACCAACACCTACTTTACCTCCAACATCCAGAGCGGCGCTGGCGGGTACAGCGTTGGGCAATATGCTGGGTGAGACATCCATCTACCCGTCGCTGTTGCTTACATGTAGACAACTCGAATCCCGAACTGACACGACTCCTGGATGCAGCTCTGGCAAGAACAGCTACCACAACTTCAACTGCTATCGCGACAACAACCACCAGCTGTACAACGATGGCACGTACAGCTGCTCGAGTATTTATTACTGCCTCGGTGTAAGTTTGCTGGAGATACGCAAATTGGGAGCGCTATGCTAACAGAGGCAAAGGCCTAAGATGTCAACAGAGTGGCATCAGGAGGTATTGGGAATTGGTGAGGACTGGACATGATAGGCGTCTGGGGATAGCAGAAAGAAATAGACACCTACACAATACACCTTTGTTAAGCCGCATACTTTGATTAGCTTGACGTCTTGCCACGGTTGCAATTTCCTATCTTCGAGCGTTTGTCGGCTTCTCAGATCCTCACCATCCTCCCTGACAGCCCTCCTTGAGTCCCACTATCGCTGGGGTAGAACGCCGAGGACCACGGCTTCGCGCTAGCCATCAGATCATAGTCCAACCCCCTCCCGCCACTGGTGACATACATAAACTTGGTAAACTCAGCACCCGCAGCATACGAAAACGACGTATTCCCCGGCACAAATACCACATCCCCATCAATCAACCTTGCCGTCTCAAATCCCTCCACCTCCACCTCCAACTCCCCCTCCTCCACCATAAACGCCGTTGCCACCGCACTCCTCACCACCCCCCTTTTACCCTCAACCCCAAACGGACTCACCGTCACAGTCCCCTGCGAAAACGTCCCATTCGTCTCCCGCCCCGTCACAAACGGCGTAACAATCTGATATCTCCCCTCCCCATCAACCAACCACTTCGGCCCGCGGTTTTTGGCCACCCAAATCGGCGCCTCCATGTCCGCCGCCGGCGGGTCATTCGGCCCGTCATACCAGCTCCCCGGGCCGGCTTTCCCATTGACAGCATCCTGCCGCGGCACAAAGTCCGGCTGGGGGTAGACATCCCACTTGGCCAGCGCCGCCGAGGCGTTGGCGTTGTTCAAGTCGGCGAAGGATATGTGGAAGAAGAACTCCTCAAACCCGCCCGGGACGAGCACGCCGGTGAGTTGGGTGTCGGGTTCGAGGAGGGTGAAGGTGTGGATTGTGTTGTGGGGAATGGCGCCGAGGTCGCCGGGGCCGAGGACGCGGGTTTGCTGGATGGAGGTGTTGGCCTGGTAGGTGGCGAGGTTCTGGCCCCAGAGTTGGACGCGGCCTTTGACGGCGTAGAAGTTCTCGTAGGTGCGCTTGTGCACGTGTGGGAAGCCGCCGACGGCGGGGCCGAAGCTGCCTACGTTGGTGTTGAGCAGGCAGAAGGCGTTGCCTGAGGAGTTGCCTGTTACGGGGAAGGTGTTGCCGCCGGGGAGCTTGATGCCGTCGCCTTTTTTGAGGGCATAGGGGCGGACGAATTGGGGGGTTGTGGGGACCCAGAGTGCTGGGGCGCTGCTGGCCGTTGAGGCTGCGAGGAGGAGGGTGAGCACATGAGGGGAGGGGAACATGGTGATGGCTGAATATTGGTGTCTAATGATCAGGTGTCAGGGGAGGTGCATTTTGAGGTGGGCATGGTGAACTGTTTTCTTGGTTCAAGGATAAGGTATGCTACGGGCCCTATGGTGTTTTGTAGGGTGACGCGTCTTGCCATAGACGACATCGTGCCCACACTGCTATTGCCGCCCTCGTAGCCGAGTAGACAGTGGTTGATGAACTTCATGTACTCTTTGGGACATCCATATTGGAGAGTAAACAATTGGTGAAATTTGTGGAAGAGCCGGCGGAGAAGCCGGCGGCAGCGGATATTCCGGGGACGCCCATAAGGAGTCTAAAGGTTGATTCGCCGATATATGCCCTTAACTCAGAACGATCAACAAAATGATGCAGAACGAGTTGGGGACATGGGCATAATTAATCTGGATAAAGGCCAGCCACGTGGGTGCGTTAACTCTTGCGGGTCTACTGTAGACTCTGGGATTGCGGATGGTCAATGCCGTTGGACAGTAGCGACTGTGATCGTTTATATGTGTAATATTAGCCTGGCCTGGTACCTGAAAGCAATAACAGAACCCAGAAACTGAAGTACCTACTGAAGACATGCTTCGGAAAATATAAGTAGAGAATCCAGTACCTATCAAATTTTCTGGGGATCTACTCAAGGCTGGAGTGGACACAGAAAGCAAATGCTGTCTGTTTCGGCACTCAAAGCCCCTGGATCCCTCAACTCTCCGCCCGACCTGAACAATTGCTGCACAGCCCTCGACCATGTGGTCGTTACTCCCACTTCTCGCGCTTGCTACATGTATCCGGGCAGCAAGCGTTGCTACTGCGCAGAACGCAACGGGATACTGGTACGAGAGCATCAACCACAATGGCATCAGCCCGACCATTACAAATGGTAAGAACTGGACAGTCTTTCGGAACGTCAAGGACTATGGCGCCAAGGGAGATGGAAATACCGACGACACAGCGGCCATCCAGCGGGCCATCAACACGGGGGACAGCTCCGGGGCGCGTAACTCTGGGAACTTTCGATCCACCAGCCAGCCTGCTGTGGTGTACTTCCCCGCAGGGACCTACTTGGTCAAATCGACGATTCAGAATGTCATCGGCACCGTTATCATGGGCGACCCGACTGGTAGTTTGCCGATCATCAAAGCGGCGGCTGGGTTCAGTGGTACCTACCTCTTGGTAGGACATGACCAACAATATTCAGGCCTCGTTGGGTTCTTTCACGGGGTTAGGAACTTGGTTCTCGACAGCACTGCGGTGCCAACCAAGTCCATTACTTTGTTGGAGTGGAGCATTTCGCAAAACAACCAGCTATCCAACGTTGTGTTCAACATGGCTGTCGGAGCAACTGGGCATACCGGAATCCTGAGCCAGGGGTTGTGTTTGCCTTTGATCATGAACGACCTCGAGTTTAGAGGCGGCGGAGCGGGGATCCAGATGACGGCAACACAATATCATTTCAAAAGCATCCTATTCAAGAGTAATTACACACCACTTACTATCCCTTGCTACTCGTTATAGAAGGGGCAATGGTTCACAGAAGACTGTGCAAGGTGCTAATGGCTTCGGCAGATATCAAGACTGGAATCCGCCTTGCCAGTGTTCTGCAGGCGACGGCTCAGGGGCTGCGATTTGAGGGCTGCTCCGTCGGCATCGATGCCAGCTCCAGAAGCAGCGGTATGCTGAACCTGATCGACTCAAGCGCGACGAATACGTCGGTTGTGGTTTCTGCTGCCGCGATGTCAACCACAGTTGCAGGTTCTCTCATGCTGGAGAATGTCATTGTTGACAGTTCTGTTGCCGCGGTACGTTCTCCACCAACGACAAAAGGGGGAAAAGTCAACAATAAAAAAGGGGAGCACTTAGTAGAGCAAAACCTAACAGCAGCAAACATGCAGACTATCAAAACCGGTACAACCACGACCCTCACCGGCTCCGTCAAACCCGGCACCGCCTGGATCCGTGGCAACACCTACACCGCCAACAGCACCACGCCCTCCCGCTCCACAGCAGGCCAACGCATCACCGTCTCCCGCCCGCCCGCCCTAATCAACAGCACAACTTACGCCTGCCCAACCCTACCCCCACCAACCTACGCCACCTACCCCCTCACCTCCATAATCAACGTCAAATCTGTCCCCGCCCACCCCGTCCTCGGCGACGGCTCAACCGACGACACAGCCTCGCTGCAAGCCATCCTCCTCTCAGCCGCGGCAGACAGCAACGAAAAAGTCCTCTACTTCCCGCACGGCATCTACCTCCTAACCGACACCCTCCTCATCCCAACCAACAGCCGCCTCATAGGCGAATCCTGGACGCAATTCGCCGCGTCAGGCGCCAAATTTGCTGACGCAAAAAACCCGCGGCCGATGATCCGCGTTGGGGAGGTAGGGAGTGCTCAAAAGGGGGTAGCGCAGATGTCGGATTTTGTGTTTACCGTCGCGGACGTGCTGCCTGGAGCTGTGTTGGTGGAGGTGAATATGGCTGGGGAGAAGGCGGGGATGTTGGGTTTTGGAACTGCCATTTTCGGATTGGTGGGGCGAGGGGGTCGAAGGTGAGAGGGGTGCAGTGTGCGAAGCCGGAGGGGTGTCTGGCGGCGAGGTTGACTTTGCATTTGACGGCTGCGTCGAGCTCGTATTGGGAGAATTTGTGGAGTTGGACGGCGGATCATGACCTGGATGATGCGTCTGCGGGTGGGACGGTCAAGTGGGTGACAAAATAATCGAGCCACAGAACCCGGTCATTCCACCCCAAATGCGGTTAGCTATCCGCTCTCGCTACAAAATATTCGCAAAAGGATCAACATTCAGGGGGGATACCTTGTTTTTAGCCGTAGTTACGTCGTCCATCACGATGAAAACAGAACAACGAAGTCTAGAATTGCTCAGTTATTTCTCTTCATCTTCATCTTCATCTTCAACAATGGCTCCTCATCACAAGACTCCAAAGAAGGCTAGAGTACAGGGCATATACGATTTTACCCTTGCCCAGCAACGTCGCTACAGCACCCCCTTTTTTAAATCTAATATCTTTCGAACTACTGGCGTTAGTAGAGCTCGGGGGAGAGCAATCCTTCAAGACCATCCCAGAACCTTCAACAACAATCCATTCGTTGACGAAACTTGTGGCCGAAAGAAGATCTTGACAGAGGAAGATGTAGATAAGATGGAGAAAGTCATCTAGGACTATAGTATTGAAGGCCGGATGCTCTCGTACTATAGTCTCCTCCAAGAAGCTAGTATTGATAAGGAGCTCTCGTAGCGAACTATCCAACGCGCCCTCGGTTAAAGAGATTGGCGCCGTTGTATTATTTACCAAAGGTCCTTCGTTAACGCTAAACTTGCTAAGAGATAGTATAAAGAAGCCTGCAAGTCCTTAGAACATTAGCCTCGATTAGAAGATTAGAGAGACATCTATTTCACCAACGAATTCCATGTCTCTTTAGGGGCATCGGGCCGCGTTTAGATCCTCTAGAAGCCTGGCGAACGCTATTGCCCTGACTATATTGTCGAGAGGCTAGATAAGGAGGAGGACAAGTATATAGTACACTTCTAGGGCGCCGTTGGATACAACTTCAAGATGGAGAGCCTATACGAGTATTAGATTCCAACCAACAATAATGGAAAGATGACCCAAGCCTACTACTACGATCACATCCTTGAGGGGATTGTAAAGCTGTGGATAGAGGAAGGCCGCTCCTTTATCCTCGAGGAAGATGGAGATAGTGGCTATAGACCAAGGGGGAACAACATCGTCAAGTCGTGGAAGGAAAAGAACGGCCTGAGGCACTATTTCAACTGCCCTAGGTCCCTAGACTGGCCTCCTATTGAGAAGGCATGGAGGTTACCGAAGTCAGAGGTCAAATCCCGGATATGCCTGACCCACGACGACCTTGTTGAGGCTGTCCAAGATGGCTAGCACAAACTAGACCAGAAAACCATCAACAAATGGGTTGACCAGATCCCTGATATCCTGAAGCAGACGTTAGATCTAGAGGGGAAGATGACCGGCAATTAGACTGTTTAATGGTGTTGAATTTTTTGTAGGAGTGGTCTGTGTGGCTCGATTATTTTGTCACCCACTTGACGGTGTATCCTGGTGTGGCTGGGGGGGTGTTGGTGGAGGCGAAGGGGGGGACTTGGTTGTTGGGGATGGGTATTGGTGAGTTTTCTGCATTAGGTAAAGACGATACTGAGCTGACATCTGGGCAGAACATGCTGTGTTGACACAACTAAGCATCAGCAAGGCGGAGAATGTGTTTGTCGGGCTTCAGCAGAGCGAGTTAGCTTACTGGCAGGGGAAGGGCAATACCGTCCTGGCGCCGGCCCCATGGAAGGACTCGCTTGCCGACACCGATCCGGACTTTAGCTGGTGTGGAGCCAGCGAGGCTCAGGAAGTGCACCCCTTGGTCATTGAAAGGTTGAGAGCGGAGGTTCTAATGGGTTCCAGTGTCGTATGGGTCTCTACCAACGGGTATCGCACTCCAAGAAACTCAACCTCTACAGCAGCGGCTTCTGGAACTTTGTGGCTGGACCGAACCGGCAAATGTGTAGCGACGACTGCCAGGACAACGCAGTCCTTTACGAGTCCAACGAAAAGATGTACGTTTATGGGCTCAGCACGATCAACAACAAGAACATGATCATCGAGGGGGATGGCAAGGGTGGTATCAATGTGGTGGCGTCTCGGGCTGCCAATGTTGGGGGGGTCATGGACGTATTCAAGACGGCGAGTGTTGCTGGTTATTTCAGACAGAGTGCATGACCGGGATACGCAGTAAGTGGTCTTGGGTCCGGCGCCAAAAGAAAGGGGGTGGACAAGGGGCAGGTTGATCACGAGGCTCCATGTTTACACATGGTTCCAGCTCTAATGATCTCGATGCAACGACACAAGTGTCTGGAGCTCGAGTTTTGATGTGAGGTTTCCCCCAGCCGCCGTTCTCCTTTCCGAAGTGCTTTGTACCTCCAAACAACCCATAAACAACCTAATTCACTTCTCCCAGCAACTGTCAAACGTGTCGTCCCATGCCGCATCCCTCGAGCAGTGCGGGCCATCATCATAATCATGATCGTCGTCATACCCGTTATCATACCCCAACAAATCCTCCTCTATCTCATTCATCCTGCTCTCCTCCTCCATCTCATCCATCCTGCTCTCCTCCCACGTATCAAGCCACTCCTCCAAAGTCAGCACCTTCTTTCCCCCACGGTCATCGATCCCAGCCCCCCACGGCCCAAACCTCTTCTTCTCCGAAAAGGGATCATACCCCTCCTCGCACGCCTCCTCCACACGCTTCTCACTCTCCACCTTGACCCTCTCCCTCCACCTCCCCCCAAACGCCATCCCCTCCAACCTCTTCTCATAAACCCCCCTCAACCTCGGCAAAAACACCACATCCCCAACACAATACTCCACCACCCTCCCCTCCACCGGCCTCGTATCAAAAACCCCCACATCTCGCCCCATCAACAACTCCCTAACCTCTCTCTTAACCCTCGCAAACCGATGTCTCTCCATGAACTTGAGATCTGTCAAATCTCGCTGCACGCACGCGTCCAGCCCGTGGAGGTAGGTCTTGTCCTCGCCGTCTGGGCGGGTAGCGTTCTCGAGCAGCTGCACGTCGGTCACGCCGGCCAGGCGCACACCGTGGTGCGCCCAGAGGGCGTCGGCGTCGTTGCGGACGTCCCAGAGGAATTTGGGGGTGAGGGGGTCGGAGAGGATGGTTTGGAGGGTTGGCATTTTGGCTGTTGGTGTGGTTGGTGTGGTGGTTGTGGTGGTCGATGCATGTCCACTTTGGGGATCAGGTTGCGGGCTGGTGGAGAGGACTGGGTTGCCGGAGGCTGGGGTGGTGAAGGCGGCGGTGCCAAGAGTGAGGATGTCGATGATGGCGGTTGCGTTGGTTGCGGGGATGTGGATGGTCAGGAGGGTGAGGGTGCCGTGGCGGCTGAGCTTCTTGCCTTCGAGGTCGAGGTAGAGAGGGCTAGAGGGCGGGATGGAGGAGAGGAAGGTTTGTAGGGCGAGAATGGTGGAGATGATGGTGGCGGATGTGGTGGGGGCATTGGACGCCATGTTGACTTGGATACGTTATTTTGTCGTTGTCACGTAGCGGTGAGTTCGCAGGGAGTGGAATACGGAGAGGAAAACGAGTGGTTGGCAGGGACAGGGAACGTGGAGCGGGAGGATGAGTTGGACATTTAAGTTGCCTAAGGTAGATAGGTACTGGACATTGGTGAGCTTGAAGATGGCCACTGCTCTGGCATGGTCAAGGCATGAGGGCTCCGTTCGTCGTCTGATAGGTCAAGCTCGTTTGTTTAGACTACAACAAGAACCGCAAAGTCCCTTTCGGTCGTTTGTGCCTTCGCTGAGCTTCTGGCGTCCGACCTCATTCGCAGACAGCACTGCGGGAGCTTGCAGACTCTGCAACGTGGAACAACCGGTCTGGACAACCCCGCTCGGATCAGACCGACAGTTTGCAGCTGGCACGCCAGACGAGAACCAGTAGATACAAACGCCAGCTGTTGTGGAACGTCATATAAACCCGGATGGCTGCGCTGTTTGTGTGCGGCTGGCTTGAAGCGGCACAGGACAGTAACGGCAGCAGATGCTCAGAGTGATGAAGTTAAGTTTCCAGGTATGGTCAAGAGCAGGAATTGCAAATGAGCGAAGCCTGACGGTGCCCGATGAGCACAAATAGGTGACACTTGGGCCATTAAGCTGTCTCGCGATGCTAATACGGTGGGTAAATACTACACGTGAAAAGTCGAGCGCCGGCACCTTCATGGCAAAATGTTGACAAACAGACGACTGCTATGAGCGGTGACTGATGTGCTTGGGAGCGCGCCAGGGGGGCAGGAGGAAGTTGAGAACTTGGAACCAAGGCGGATGGTGGAAGGGACAGAGGTTACATCATGTATTTTTTCTTGAAATCGGTTGGTGTCTGGCACCCTGCATAGTGGCGTGGCTGCATTTGTGAGGGTTTGATACTGAAACACCAATAAACTTGGATGCAAAGATCTCTGTGCGTGAGGTGGCAGTAAAGGGGAGAGCCGGAGCGGCAACCCCCCCCTTCTCAGGGGCCCTTGCCTGCCTGCTAATCACCCAGCCGCGGTGACTGGCGACTTGTCAAAGGTCGTCGGGCAGCACGTTCTTGTACTCAACTCTGTGTGTGTCCTTCCGGTGGACCTGTAAATCGATCCAACTCTCAAAGACCGTGGCGCACACTCGGGACACCGGAGGTCCGACTGCAAAGGAGGCAGCAAGTTGTCACTTGTCAGTGGTTTTCGTCGAGAGAGTAGAGAGTAGGACAGAAACAAGAAACTCACATCCTGCATAAATGGCCCACGATACGGATACTCACGGTCGTCCCGTCACGACCACAAACAGCATGCTCGCCGGGTCCGCCCCCTCCTCCTCCGGCTCCATGCCCGCGACCTCGAGAAGCGAGCGCTCATCCGGCGTCGCAAACGCCAGCACCTCGCGGCGCAGCTCGCCAAATCCTGGCGGCGGTCGCTCCGGCAGGTCCGCCTCGAGCCTGATCTGGCCCTGGGAAAGGACCATGACGTAGGCGTAGGCCACGTACGTGTGCGTCGACCGGGCGACGCCCTGCCGGCTGGGGACGAAGATGCGCGTGTGGCTGCCGCTGTCGCCACCGCCTAGTGCGCCCACCCTGCTGCGTAGGAAGCCGGACTCGGGCTCGAGGGGTGGGTGGTTGACACCAGGGAGAATGGTGAAGTCGTAGATCGGCGGGTGCCCGAAGGTGGGCTTGATGCCGTTGGCCTCCAGGAAGCGGTCGAGCACGGCGACGGGAATCTTGAAGCCGCGCAGAATGGTGGTGAGACCATTGTTACTCTGTTTCTGTTTCTGTTTCTGTTGGGGTTGGGGTTGGGGTTGGGGTTCGGCGCACGGGTTGTTGGTGGCTTCGATGTTGCAGATGTTGAGAACGAATCGAGAGAGATTGAGCAGAGGGGCGTCTTCTGGTTCGCCCAAACTTTGCAGCGCCGACTCCAGGCAACAGCCAACATCAGAGACTGCTGTTGAGGATGCTAGAGCGTGGGCACCGCTCCCTCATTACACGTTGATACTTGATAGGCCTATACGGCTAGATGTAAGCGCCCGTTCTCTCGCTGCACGCTCCCTATATGATGGGCGTTTCATTGTTGAGGGGAAGATCGGTCCGCCAAAAGCTGCTCGGCAGCGACTCGGAGCTCCTGCTGCTGTCCAGGGCTCCAAGAAAGTGCCGCAACTCCTCCGGAGACAAGCTCAAAACAACTCGCTCATGTCAACATTGGTGGCCAAGATTCGCACGACCGTTGTCACTGTGCCTATGGCAATGCCGACCCTGGTTGTTCGCGACCTAGGTAACATGAGGCTTTCGTCAGCCGCTGAGTCCACTTTGATGTTGGCGATAGCTACTGCACTACAGAATACAGTAAGTAGTGGTGTCTTGTCAAGTTGCCAGTCGTGCACTAATGCCCCGTTACGGAATAGAATTCCATTTCATGCCGTGGACCTTTTCTTCCGCCTGGTAGACACAGAAGGCCCAGGCCGGTCCAATTCTGTGAGCCTCCAAGGTTCGAGGCTCTCAGCTCGATCCACCGATCCACCGCACCGGGCAGGGCCGAGATTGTGAACCCTGCTGCTGATTGGCTCGGCGCCAGTCCAGGAGAGAGATCTGGCAGATCTGGGGCACACTAGTTACATTTGGTGACCAACACCATCAACGCGCTAGTCCTGTCTTATTGCAATATTTGAGTCCATTGAATCAGGCGAGCTGAAGCCGCGAAGGCCCACAACAACTCTGCAAGTTAAGCACAGACCGGGCCACTTATAGTCATAGAATAAGAGTCTTGCGTGCCAGTCCAGCTCGTCTTCGACCCTTTGCTTCCTGTAGCCTCCTGCTGCACCTGTAATCGTCACTCGTTAGTTGGACACCTCCGTCCTCGCCACTCTTTTTACAATCCCCTCACAATGCGGGCCACCATCTTGCCCCTGGCCGTCATCCCGGCCGCCGGGCTTGCCTGGGCCAGCGAGAGCACCCAGGTGACCCAGCCGGATGGCGTCGTCCACTACACGCTGACCCCCCAGCGCAGCGCTCCCCTTGCTGGGAAACGGGCCAACAAGAGACAGCTGGCGTCCGACTCTCAGAACAGGCGCTCCGGAACCATCTACACAATCAACCTGACCTTTGGCACCCCCGGCCAGGCCGTCCCCGTTCTTGTCGATACAGGCAGGAGCGAGCTCTGGGTCAACCCGAAGTGCGCAGGGACCTCGGATCCGAGCTTCTGCCAGACGCTGCCGCGCTTCACCTACTCAAACTCTCTCATCGATTTGGGCGTCATGGGTGAGGCCAGTTGGGATCACGGAATCAACGGGGTCGGCTACGCCAGCTTCGTGTACGTGTCGGATTACGTCGGCGTTGGATGTAGGTGGTTTCCTTCCTGAGCGTGCTCCACTGGGTTCAGTGTTCCCTGACCGTTTGTGTTACATGTAGCAACCCGTATCACGCAACAGATCTTCGGTGCTGCGTACAACAGCACCAATGCTCTGGCGCCTATGCTGGGACTTGGCCCCAGCCCCCAGGGCTGGCAGAACGGCTACCCGCTCTTGCTGGACAATCTGGTGAGCCAGGGCGGCATCGCCAGCCGGGCCTTCAGTCTGGATCTGCGGGGTCTCGACAGCGCGACCGGGTCCGTCATCTTTGGCGGCATCGACACCAAGAAATACGGCGGCGACCTGGTCAAGCTGCCCATCGTCCCCGCGGCGCAGTCGCCCGACGGCTATACCGGATACTGGGTGAACCTCGACGGCATTGCCGTCAACCAGCCGGATGGGACAGTCGTCAGCGTCCTCAACAAACAGAACGGGGACAGCAGCCTGGTGGTGCGCATCGACAGCGCGTCTCCGCTGACTGCCCTGCCGACCGCCGTCTTCAACAAGCTCGTGTCCGCCTTCCCCTCTGCAACCTACATCCCCAGCGTTGATCTGTACGCCGTCGACTGCGCCGACCAGGGCCTGGGCGGGTCTGTCGACTTTACTTTTGCGGGCAAGGTTATCTCGGTTCCCTTCAGCGACTTCATCACGCCGCAGCCCGGCACCGGAGCCTGTCTGCTCGGCGCGTACGAGGGCTATATCGGCGTGCTCGGCGATACCTTCCTCCGCGCCGCGTACGTCGTCTTTGATTGGGATAACCGTAACATCCACATGGCCCAGTCCCTTGACTGCGGCGAGCCGAATCTTGTGCCCATCGGGACCGGCGCCGATGCCGTGCCATCCGCGGCGGGTGGATGTGCCCTGCCGACCAGCACGGCCGTGTCCACTTCTGCTACCGAGACGGCCACTGCTACCGAGACGGCCACTGCTACCGAGACGGCCACTGCCACCGAGACGGCCACTGAAACTGCGATTGAGACGGCCACTGAAACTGCAACTGAGACGGCCACAGAGGCGGCCACTGAGTCGGCTACTGAGACGGCTACCGCCACGACCACAGCCACCGTCGACGACGACGACGATTCCTGCACCGAGGAGCCCACTGACACCGTGACCTCCACTGAGACGGCCACCTCCACGACGGCCACCGCCGACGCCACGACGACCGCCACCGACGACGACGACGAGGAGTGCCCGGCTGAGACGGAAACCGCTACCGAGACCGAGACCGCTACCGCGACGCAGACGGAGACCGCTACTGCTACCCAGACGGAGACCGCTACCGAGACGGCAACGGCGACAGAGACGGCAACTGCTACGGAGACGGCAACTGCTACGGAGACGGCAACTACTACGGAGACGGCGACCGAGACAGCCACCACCACCCCAGCCGTCACCAAGCCCCCCCAAGAAACAATGACCTTCACCACCACAACAACCTACACCTTCACCTCGTGCCCCCCCTCGGTCCCCACTGCCGCCTGCCCCGCCCACCAGGACGGCAACGGCCACTACACCGTCACCCGCGTCATCACGGCCACCACCGCCGTCTGCCCGCAGACCACGGGCACGTACACTCTGCCTGGCGGTGAGAAGGTGACCGTCACGCCTGTTGAGAGCGGGCGAACTGAGCCTGTCACTGTGCCTGGCGCGGTTGCTACGCCTACTGGGTCGTCGAGTGGTCCTGGATCTGGATCTGGCTCTGGGTCGGGTTCTGGCTCTGGTTCCGGCAGCAACGGCTCGGGATCGGGTGCCTCTCCCTCCGGCACGGGCGGTCCTGGGTCTGGAGCAAGCTTCGTGGCGCCGTCTGACACTGGCTTCACGACCTTTGCCATGGCCACGGCGTCTGGCTCGTTCGTCGGCTCGTCCTTCCCGCCTGTTACTGCTACTGGGACGCCGTCCGTCCCCGTGGTGGTGGGCAGCGGGACCGGTGCTCCGGTGGCGTCGTCGACCAGCACGGGAGAGCCGGGTCCTGTTGTTGTGAATGGCGCTGCCAGGGGCGTGGTTATGAGTGCTGTTGCGGTGGTTGTGCCCGCGCTGCTTGCTGTTTGGGGGTTGTGAGCTCACTGGTGGGTGTTGGTGTGTGTCTGTCACTGCCAGGGCAAAACGGAACTGCGGCCCTGAGCTGATTATATGTATTTTGAATTCACTTCTTTTCTTTCCTTTGCCACGTTAATAGTAATAACTTCCTTTCTAAGCTACTTCACTTGACCCCTTTTGAATACCTTAGGTAGTTTGACCTGGCTGATCACGACCCGGCTCATATCGTCCCAGAGCTTGTGAGGGGCTGAAGCCGGCGCATCGGGATTCCCAGCCACTGCTACACGAGTTGGGGCTATGGCAGTGGGTGGTACTCCATTGGTTGCTGTTTCGCACTCGGGATGCTGTCAACTTCCTGCAGTACATACGGAAGTACATACCGGGGCGTTTACGACGCCACGCAGCCAGGTGAGGGGCATTCAGGGGCTGGATAGGGACCAAGGGTCTGGGCGACGCCACCCAGGCGTGCTTGGATTACTAAACAGAGTCACCACACCTTTACAAACTTGCCCCGAAACGGCACGCCTTCGAAGTCTTTGCATGTAAAGGGTAGGCTCCCTGGTTGGTTCAGCTGTTCTTCATTCGCGGGTAACTCCTGGGTGTCCAGCAGCTGCTGGGGGGCTTAGACTCGGGCAGCGACGAAATCAGAGTGGTGCCTTCGTCGGCAACTAACCTGCTTGTCCTGGAACATGCTCCTGCACTGCCTCACAAACGTGTAGGAAAACTTGACATCTTTCACGTCAATGCCAACAAGCACCATCCTGCAACCGCAACCTGTCTCTTGAGAACAGGGGATACAGCCCAGCCTTTGCCACGACATCGGACAGACTTTTACAAGCAAACGCAGTTGTTCTGCGTGAGAGATGCGTACCTGAGCCATGATGATGTGTCCCGTTCTTCGCTCGTTGCAGGTTATCGTTTGGGCATATGCAGGAGGGGCAGCCGCTCGTGGCGCACCCTCCACGCTGCTCGACAATACATCAAGGGCAACGACGCCGTCGTCAACATCATCGCTATCGCCATCACCAACGACGAGTTGGCAGCCGCTGACCACGGTTTTCACCCCAGCACCAGAGTGTTCGTCATTGACGATTCTTCACCAGGCGCGAAGGATAGATATTTATCAAGGTTGCGCTGGACAAGATGCGAGCTGCTGTCCGCCGGGCGTTCGCGATTCAGCCAAGTACAGCCCGGGCCGCTGCCCTGTGGGCTATACGGTCGAGGATGCCCACGTGGGACTTGATCCGATAGGGACCGACACGGTGGAATGGGAGGCCACCTGTGTGCTGAGGTGAGGACCCGGAGGCAGTATCACGGTGGTCAGGAATGCAATGCTTAACGGCCTTTCCAGCGGTTTCACTACATGTCAACCCCCAAATCCATATGTCCCAGACATTCCTTGGCCTGGCCGTGACCGAAAGTGCAGCGCACGATACGTCATGGCGTTGCCGTCACCCACGACGCCCATCAACAGTCTCGGTCATATACTACTTCCCAGGGCGAAAGTCAGATCCATATCCCATCGGCCATCGCACGACGAGTGTGTTTTCTGGAAGCTGGCCAATATTTCCGCCGGCCCAGACACATTTAACGCTTCCTTCGGCAGCCCATTTTGTCATACGATGGCGGCAAGGGGACTTCGCCGATGAGCCAGCTCTACCGAGCGACCCTGGAGACCCCTACCCCCAGCAATCCACGCCGCCGCCGACCGCGATGCCGACGTCGATGCCAACAACAACAGCAGCTGATCTGCCGCCAGGAGACCCTGCCTCTGGGACACCGTCAAGCAATCCCGGTACAGGGACGCCACCGCCCTCTCTCTGGTCCCGTGGACCGATCGCTGGGCCGGTGTTCGGTGCCATCGCTTTCCTTGTGGCTCTCTGCCTCGGGATTGTTCGCTTCCGGAAGCGACAGAGACAGCGCCGGGTAAGAGATCTGGTGGCCAGTGAGGTCTGCATTGAGCTGGAGCAAGCTCCCGATGTTGATTTTGGGATCCGGGTTCTGCATCCTCGCGGCGCGGGGCTGGACAATAACATGGAAGCAGAGTAAGCGGCATTCCCTGGCGTCGATTGGCGGTGGCTTTAACTGACCAAAGTAATATCCTTGGGGTGTTACTAGTATCGTATTAGTACATGGCATTAATGGGCATCGAAGGAGAACGTGGACCAAGGACGGGATATCATGGCCCGAACACTTCCTCCCCAAGGCGCTCCCTAGGGCTCGCATCATGACATTCGGCTACGATGCTAGCTTTATGCGGTTGAGAGGGACCTCAAGAAATTCTATTGCGGACCACGCCAGAGTCCTCTTGTCCGATCTGCGAGCGCAGAGGAGGACCGATCCAGACGTAAGTCCCGGGAACCCGTGCCTCTCGCTGAACTGGACGCAGCAGACACTGACCCGAGAGCTCAGCGACCAATAATCTTTGTTGGACATAGCTTGGGTGGTATTTTAATCAAAGATGTTAGTTCAGGCCCCCTTCCCCCCTGAAGAAAGATGGTCGAAGTGAAATGAGCAGAGTCACTCCTCCATAGGTGGCTGACAACACCAGGCTCTCTGCTTTGCGGAGAGGGAGAGTCGCGCAATCTTCAACAGCACTTATGGAATCGTCTTTCTCGGGACCCCCCACCGCGGTTCCGGCTATGCGCAACTGGGACGACTCGCTGGTTTCGTCGCTGGGATTTGGAGGGGCGTGAACGTCAGGCTTCTCCGTTCCCTTCGCGTCGACTCCGAGGTCTTGGAACGAATTCACTACGAGTTTTTGCAAATCAGCGGCCGTTTCAAGCTTTGCTCCTTTGCTGAGGAGCTGCCGCCAGTGGTGGCATTCTTTGCTGTAAGTCCCCCGGGGCTTCACTTCGAACTTTGAGCGTGGCTGGGAGGCTGCTGACGGAAACATAAACCTTTATCACAGCCGGTCGTGGGCGCAAACTCGGCTTTCTTGGGCTTGTCCCACGAACAGCGCCGTTTTATGTGGGCCGACCACCGGGACATTTGCCGGTTTTCTAGTGAAGAAGATCAAGGCTACCAAAGACTCGCCATGTGCATTACTGATTACGTTGGCCAAGCGGTCTTGAAGCGAGCGGCCGAACAAGAGTCGGCCTCAGCCCCTGAGCCACCGCTGATTGATACAACAGAACCCGAAAGCGCGGACATTGCGGGCTGATTATGGCACTGAGACATTCTCAATTTCATGCGGTGGAATTAAAACATCGAACTGAGTTTGCAAATTATTGGATCTCTATTCACTTGTAGCGGCAGCTTGAATGCAGATGAGCCAATCTGTGTTGTGTTTTTTCTTTCTGCCAGATCCACCATCAACCCCCTTTTCAGGGCTCGCCACAGCACCCAACTCTCGCATAGGTATGTACCACCATGCCGACTCGAAAACTTGAACTTCTTTGTTCCGTGACAAACCAACCTAACGGTGAAACCAGTCATCTTCACAAAAGTTGGCCATACATACAACAACAGGGCGAGTTTCAGTCGTCGAGAGTTGTGTCTAGTAATATTTGGTATCTTTTCCAGCTATCACCGGTTAGTGGCTGTAGATATGTACCGACTGGTGGTCATGCAAAACGGGGCAGGCGAGAATCCTGCAGGACTGGGCCCCAACCATCGGCTGGGCCAAGAACAGGCTCAACACTTCCGGACTCGTGCTGCGGTGGACCATGGCGGGCTGGATGGCGGGCTCAATGACGTGCCCCTTGGAACACCCCGACGAGCGCAAGACAGTCATTCGCAGGCACAAGGGGACTAGGTGCTCGCCGGCTACGACCGTATCCTCAAACCGTTGGCCACGCTTGTTGGTGGCGAGGACGGCCTCGCCCAGTTCCATGCGGATTTTTCGTGGCCCTGGAAACGGGTTCGCCGGTGTATAACGGGAGCAGGAGTTGACTCGGTATGAACAGCTGCGGGCGGGGCCCCAGTCAAAGGAAGACGTGTTGAACGAACGCGCCGAGCGTTTCATCCTGAGAGATTGGTATAAGCGGCTTTGTCGCGGCGAGGGGGGGCTGGAGGAAATCCCTTGAACGATCCACTGAACGCTGAGCTATTAGGACTTGTACGTCCATTGCGGAGAATCTGCGGCCTCGTTTTCTTTAACAACGGATACCAGGAAAGAGCTTTGGTTCATGGATCCTCTGGGGTCACCGCTATTTCAACTCCATCACATTGACGGCACTTACAATAAGACCCGAGGTCCTGTCTGCTGTCCTTTAAATACCCTTGCCGGGGCAAAAACAAGATACCCTTCTGGCCCTTTCCCGCACAGTGTTTGACGTGCGCTTGCGTCAGGCTTTGTTGTTCTCGGCCACTACCAATTGATGTTAGTTGGCGCAGGTGCACCAAGGCAAGCATACACAGCATGGCACCAACCACAGCACACTGGGCAGACCAGTGCTGGGGGCCAACACGGTTTCATCTCGTCTAAAAAAAGGACGAAACAGGATGGACGGTTTCATCCCGCAGACTCCGTCCGGCCATTCTTTGTGCTGTGCCATGTAGTTGGGACGTCGATTGCGGTCGAAGGAGCGAGCTGTCTTGCTGCGCCGGTGTGTGCTGTGCCGAGTCAGACTGTCGCCCCCAACTTGAGCCGCCCGGCCCAACATCTCAACCTGGCTCAGCCGGACGCTAAACTTGACTTGAAAAACAACAAGCGGGGTAAAGCCCAATCGGGACTTCAAATTCCCTACCTGGGATTGTAACCTACGGGAGGTTGGCATTTGGGCGGTCTTGCACAGAGCCCCCTGCATCCTCGACGTATTGCTCTCTCGTCTTCTCAACTCATCGCAAACGTATGAGGCTGCCAGTGCTGAAGATCAACTCGGTACACCGGGTTATGATCTCCTACCAACAGTATCTCTGAGCCAGTGGCCCTGGCCACATTCTCCAGAGTCTGGTCGTCCTTCCTCTGTGGGAACGGGGCTGGCCCAGTTTGATCCTATTTTCATCCTCAGGCCCGTTCTCCAAGCCTACTTCAAGACTCCCGATGCCATGCCTTCCAACGACTGCACATCAAGGAGAGCAAGAGGTACTCTTGATCAAAGGTATATAAAGGCGGCTGGCAGCTTATCATGGCTGACCACCAAACTCTCACCATCGCTTCATTGCCTCAGCAAAACTATCACCAGTCCAGCAGCAACAACCACCAGTGTAGTAGCAACAAGAACAACACAGAAGCAACAAGACCCACACTCACAAGCACCAGTCTCAAACACCAGTCTCAGCCACCAGTCGCTTCTACCGTTTTTATCCCACTTGTGAGTGACTCTTGGTACTCTATCCGAGTCCTACGTTTGGCACTGGGAAAATACACTTTTTGCCCTAGACCCCTCACAACTAACGCCATTCCATTCTTGAAAAGTTAAACAACATGTGTATCAATCGCCAGTTTAAATACTCGTGCGGTTACATCACTCCTCCGTCCCGGGTAACAGACGCTAAGAACTTTTGCAACGAGGTCTGCTCTCTCAGTAGCAGGCGTCAGCTGATAATAGATCAAAAAAAGCCCTGCAGTTGGTGCCAGAAGGGCAAAACGTGCCTTGCCGTACTTCACCGCACCTCACCGTCACCGAAGAAATAGTTGCATTTGATGTGAACTCCTTTGTTCGGCCACGGGTGGGCACTTTGTTACTGGGGCTTTTGGATACAATGGCCACCTTGGAGGAAGTGCTGGCTGTCTTGTGGCGGGGCCCGAACATGCGGTCGGCTAGCCAGCATCGGGGCTCCTCCCAAGAGGGGACCTTGGCGGTGTTTGGGTCGACATCTCTCACCAAGAGGGAGAAAGGAATTGCGGCGTGGATGTGGATGGGCGCCTCCTCCTCGAGCGAGAGGGTGAGCGGTCCGTTCGCGACAAGAGACATTGGTATGTCCATGATGGGAGTCAACATAGCGATGCCTTGCTCGTGATAGGGAGATGGTTGGAGGTTTGGGGGACGATGTCTGGCTGCCCTGATCCCCCAGCTTTGTTTAAATCATGAACAGTGCCTAGTAATCGAATCGGGCACGCGTGTGCAGCCGCCTTGTGCCGCCAACGAGTACACAAGGCTTGAGCATGCATGAGAGCAAACACTGAAGCCTGCTTGTCGGACCGAGGTAGGCCCGAGGGCGTGATGCTGCCCGTGGGCTAGAGAGCGTCGGCCTACCCGCCGTACGTTGGCCCCGAATTATGCGCCCAAGTGCGACCGCCACAACGGCACGGGGGGCCTTCTGTCATGAAATTTGCGGCCGGCAACAAGGCAGCGGCGAAGGCCCGCGAGGCGGTCCCCTATTTTCAGACAGGACTGAGCACTGCGACTCAAGAACCACATGACCCAGCTTGTCGCCCAAGTTTGCCGCATCAAGGCAAGATGCAAGCACCCAGTTAAGCCCATCAAAGTGCCCTTTGCAGCGTTCCGGTCCCGTGTAGCACCAGAGATACTGATATCTAGCCCGGTTTTGGACCCCGACTCCATCTCCTATCATGGCACTTTGTTGAGAAGCCTGATCAACGGTGTTTGTGCTGAGGACGAACCGCTCGTTGGGGGCCGGGTGCGCGACGCTCCCCAAAATCCAAATGGCTGGCCTCGCCGCCTTCGCCGCCTTCCATGGCAGGCGGCTGCCGTGGCGCAACACATCACGCCATGTGGACCAAGAGCGCTCGGTGTGCGGCCGACAATCAGGCGGAGGTGTCACACTGCAGGTGGGAGAGTTGGTAAGCTGAGAGAAAGAGAGAGAGTAATAAAGTGTGTTGCTTGGAGAGCTGCCTGAACACAAGAAAGGAACGCGTGTAGCTAGGTAAGGTATTTATGTACAAACGGAATCACCTGCTTGCGTACCTACCTAAGCGCTTAGCAAATGCTACGTGTGGCTTCTCACAGGAGGTGTTCCCAAGCGCCTGGATTGAGGATGGATGTCTGCAAGTGCTGGCGTGGGATACGAACCCAAGTGTTGTTTGCTTCTCTTCTATGTTTCGGTTTTTTTTGTCGGAATCTTTTGCGCCTGACTGACCGCTCTTTTGTCCTTAATTAAACGCCGAATCCCATGTCGGTTTCGATTCTCCTTCCTCTCCCAACATCTAATTAAAGAACACGTTTAATATTATCTACAAACATCAACCATTGAACAGCTAGAACCCCGACTAATTTTTCAAGATGTTCTGGACTATTTCAGCAGCCCGTCGGCGAGCGGACATGTGACTGACTGCCATTTGTAAACAGTGAAATGGACCCTCCGATCGGTCTCTCAGTTGCTCGAACCGGCCATTGCCAGTGGACCCTAGGCTCCTCGTTGGTCTGCAAGAAGGTATACGACTCAGCGTGCCAACCACCGCCAGACACAATAGTCTGCTGGGAAGACGCCGGTAGCATATTCTACCTCCAAAAAGGCTCAGCAAACAACCCCCCCGTCGAAGGCGGTGATGCAGAGGTTGACCGAATCCACGTCGGCGGCACCTCCTCCGCAGTGTGGCTCCTCGGCAGCACCACAATCTGCAAAGTCCACGCCTGGTGCCCCGGTCTCGAGCTTGAAGCCAACACCCTCCAATTCGTCGCCTCACAGTCTCCCCCCCTACCCATCCCCACCCCAGAACTAATCCACAGCTGGGTCGACCACGCCCTCAACCGCACCTTCCTCCTCACTAAGCGCGTGCCGGGACAGATGCTGGAACACGCCTGGCCGCGGCTGTCTCCAGCTCAGCGGAAGCAAGTCGCTGAAGACGTCGCGGATTTTTGTGTTGCGCTGGCGGGTAGGAATACCTCGGCGCGGTTTGAGACGGTCACGGGGTGTGGTGTGCACGAGCCGAGACTTATGGATAGCGCGCCGCGGGAGTGGCCGACGTGGAGGCCTAGGCTGTTGGGGCCGTTTGCGTCGGGGGAAGAGATGGGGGGGTATTTGAGGGGGGTATCGAGCGAGCCTGCGCCTGAGGTGGAAGGGGAGGAGGGGTTTTGCTTTTATCACGCTGAACTTGGGCCGACGAATATCTTGGTTTCGAACTCCAGGGAGGATGGGGAGAAGGGGGGTGGGGGAGGGAGTGGGCTGGTCACGGGGATTATTGACTGGGAGTCAGCGGCGTATTATCCACGGTTTTGGGTGGCGACTAAGCCTGTGACGGCGGGGTCGTTTTGGCTCGAGTGCGATACGGATGAGCCCAAGCTGTGGGGAAGGTTGTTGGGGGAGGCGTTGGGGAAGAGGGGGTTTGAGGCGTTCGAGGGTTTTCAACGCTGGGCTGGCGGTGTTGCGTGATGAAAAGGGAGGGAGCGGCCGGTGGGATTATGATGCGCACGAGGTGTTTGTTTTACTGAAGATGAGGTCGGGGGATTCAACTGAGCTACCCTTTTCTACTATTATAATTATACGGCATGGTACCTGGAGGTCTCTAGACTGCATCATGTATGTACACTCAGAGTTACAGAGAACCCTTCTTCTTCGGCTTGCCTCCGCCGCATCCAGCCTTCTTTGGCTTGAGTAGCGTCACCTCGTCCCCAGCACTCCCGTCGCCCGTCACAAACGTCAGCGTCAGCGCCGTGGCGTTATGCACCGTCAGCTTGTTGAAACCGTAATGCTCCTGATCAACCACAGCGGTGATATCAAGAATCTTTCCCTCCTCAATCGTGCTGTGGCTCTCCAAGTTGCCCGCCATACCGTTAACGATGTGCGTCATCGACTTCCCCGGGTTCGTCAGGTACGTGTGTTCGTCGACGATGGACTTGGTGTCGACGGTGCCGTTCGCCCCCAGCGGCCACAGCCGCTCATACCAGTGTATGTGCCCGGACAGGTAGGCATCCACGCCGTGCTTCAGCATCAGATCCTCAAATGCGGCCCGGATGTTCTTCTGGTACGCTGACACCTCGGAGCTGTACATAGGCCGGTGGCTCATGGCTACAACCCAGGGGGTCTTCTTGCGGTCGACGGCCGCCAGGTCTGCCGCGAGCCACCTGTACTGCGCGTACGCCGTGTTGTCGCTGTAGTTGCCGTCGACCGCGCCGAAGGGGCCGCTGTCCGTCAGGAAGGTCTCGTTGGGCGTGGGGTGCGTCTCGCCGGCCTTGAGGTCCCGCGCGAAGGGCCATTCCGGGCTGTTGGGGTAGTCGGTCTCTCCGTCGAGCGATACAAAGTGCACGAGCCCGTAATCAAACGAGTACCAGAAGTTGCCGACGCCGCCTGTCTCGGCGCCGGGCATGCGGAAGCGGTGCTGGAAGGCCGTGTAGTTGCTGGATGCGCATATTATTAGCATATCCGTTGGTTTAACCAAGACTGGCGGAACTCACCGCTGCGTGGGCGGACAACTGTAGTATGTGAGACTGGACTTGGCCGCGGTCGAGTTCTTCTCATTGTCGTTGAGCAGCGCCGTGAGGACGTTACCGGGCCCGTCAAACTCGGCACAAGCGGCCTCGTGGTTGCCGGGCAGAACCATGTACGGCACCTGCTTGGTCACCGTGTTGAGCCACTGCTGCCACAGGTCCCAGTTGGACTCGTACAGCACGCTCATATCACCGCCCTGAGGCCCGCCCTGGTTGGCCGTCTCGCCAGCAGGCAGGGGGGCTTTGTACTCGTCCGGGACGGGTGCGCTGCCCGGCAGTCGAGTGGAGGTGCCGTTGTAGCACACCGGCCAGCTGTCCTCGCAGGGGAGGATGCCCGAGTACCAGTCGTCAGCGTAGGAAATGTCTCCGCCGTGCCAGACGAAGGCGGTGTCCTGGTCGACTGTCTGGAGGAGCTGCTTGTACGTGTCGCCGGCGTTGGTGTAGCCCATGTCGGCCAGCACGGCGACGCTGAAGGGAGTCGAGTCCCCTGCGGCGCGGGCGGTGCTGATGCTCAGCACGTCCGAGGCCGTAGTACCGTTGGCGGCTTGGATCTGGTAGTAGTAGGTCGTGCCTGGTTTTAGGCCGTGGATCTGCACCTCGTGGAAGAACTGGCTACACTGGGTGACGACCACCTCGGAGCAGGGAGGGGTGCGGTCATAGCTTAAATTCCACATCAGTAAAGGCATGACTCTGTAAAAGGCCATCATTTATCCCACGTACGTGTGACTGGTGCCCGTCGCCTTGTTGTCGAGCTTCCCCCGGCTGGTGCCCCAGTGGACGCTGGGAGCCTGGCCAAGACCGAAGGGGGTTTGGAAGTGGATGTTGAGGCCCTTCGGGATATATGCCACCGAGATGACGTTGATGTTGTTGGTGGGGTTCGCGGATGCCGGCTTCACGGCAGGAGGCTCGACCAGACGGGGGAAGCCCTTGCCATTGCCGTTGACGGAGGAGTCGACCCAGTCACCAACAGGGACGTCGGGGCCGGTATAGGGGTAGGCCGTGTCGACAGTAGGCGCCGCGGCCCCTGGGTCGCCCGACAGGGCCAAAAAGAGAGCCACAGAAGGGAAGAGGGCGGACTTCATCGTGTCTCAGTTTGACAGGCGAGACCAAATTCTCGGGTGGGAGAGACAAAGAACACGAAGTCAAGTCAAGACTGGAGGGACCAATTGCAATATATGCATCCCGAGTTCAGGGGTCCTGGACACACGTGCGACTTGTAAACAAGGTCAAGGTATGATGGGAAGTACCACGGCACGGGGAATCAATGTAACTCGATATTCTACCTATACCATACCTAGTAAGGTACGGACATGGGGTTCGGTGTACTTCTACGGAATACAGTAGAACAAGTCAACAAATACGGCATACCCATAACGGGGGCTGGAACACACGATGTGAGACAACACGCAAGCTGGCGTGGTCTCGGTGTCATGGTCCGCTTTGGACCGTGACCGCAGTTCTTGTAAATATCCCCGAACTCCCTTCGACTCTAAATATTCACTTTCTTTTGGAAATTAGAAGGGTTTTCGACAACTTCCAACAGGGAGACGCACGTGTAAGTGGTAAGGTTAGCAGAGGAGTTCGTGTAAGATTACGGTACCTGACTGCCAAGGGGACTCCTGCCCTGGAATGACGTCTTGGTGCATTGGATTGAGGGGCCTTTGCGATGCCAATCAAGTGCCAAGCAGCGGCACGTGCAGCCGGAAAAGCTTATCTTGTCGCACCAAGCAAGCTCCGACCACCGACAAGACCTGCCCGAATTGGACGACTTGTTGCTGGCCTTGCCCTTGCAAGTTGGAGTCCGATTTTCTTTGCCGGGCCCGTCAAAACATGGATCCGGGGATAAGACGGACGAGATGGCAGGCATTTGCTTCTCGACAGAATTATGCAAGGCCGGTGGTGGGTCAAAAAAGTTGGAGGGAGAAAAAGTTGTGCAAAGTGGGGGCGGCGGAATCCTGCTGGAGGACTCGATGGGCACAAACCCTGCTTCAGCCTGCCTCGGGCAAACCCGTCCATCTTAATTCCGCGCTGGGGGACTGTGATCGGATTTTGTGAAATGGATTTCAAATGTTCGGTTGTGCGGTTGCTCCCGCAATCACGAAGTTGCATTCGTGCATTCGCTGTGGAAATGAACGCATGACGGAATCCTGCTGGGCGCAGCACCTGGCACACACGCAGATGATGCAGCACGTTAACTCCGCGGGTCACTTTTATCGCCGGCCGGTCCCAATGGTCAAGAACAAGAACAATTCAATTTGGTGCCATGGTGGCATGTTGGGATGGGTTGGCTGGGCCATTTATTTTATTTTATTTTTCTGGACATCGACTTCGCGACAGAAATAATCCAGGGCCAAAACCCACAAATGGTCGGTGGGCGGGAGGGATGAAGGAGGGATGAAGGAGGGATGATGGGCGGTAAGCCGAGCAGTCCGATGCGCGAGAAGTACGCCGTAATCTGTAGGGCGACGAACCAGCGATCACGCAGTGGGCCACAAATGGGATCCGCTAGTGCATGCCCGCACGGCAACAAGAAGCCGAGCATAAGGTGTGGAGTGCTCGGGACGCATGGCATGAGCGAGAAGCCCCCGAAGTGGATGTCGAGGGGAGCCAAGTTTTTTCATGGTCTATTTCCCAAAAGGTACTTGACCATCTTCTTCCCGTCCCGACCTAACAGAATGACTTGTGATTGATGGGCGGCCGTCTGACGCAACGTCAACCTTCCTTCGTTTACGTTCCTTTTGTTCTTCCCTGTTTGACATTAGTCCAATAATCCCGTGATACCCATACCCATACCCATACCCATACCCCGTTCTCCAACTTGTCTTTCCATTGTCTGCGGACTTACTACTACATAATACCATCTCGTCGCCATCAAACACGCCTCTCTTTTTTAGACATCGGATATCGACATCGATCTGATCCATTCTCTCGACGATCTCCCCCCACCAGACCCGGCCCGGATACTCCCGTCTTATCCAAACATCACACTACAGTGGCGACACCGGACGAGACGACACGAGCCATGCCAGGACCCGACGAGAAGGGGCTCAACGCCTCCGAACCGGTCCAGCCCACCAGGATCCCCTACTGGCGCCTCGTGCTCGACAAGGCCGGTATCACCCCCGAGGTCGAGCACTACCCCTACCAAGGCTCCGGCACCGCAGAGGACCCCTACCTGGTGCAATGGATCCCCAGCGACCCGCGCAACCCGCTGCAGTTTAGCAGCAAGCTCAAGTGGTTCCTCACCCTCGTCGTCGCCGTCGCCACCCTGGCCGTCGCCCTCATCTCGTCCGCCTACACGGGCGGCATGGCCGAGATGATGGCCGAGCTGCACATGGGCCAGGAGGTCGCCACCCTCGGCGTGTCGCTCTTCGTCGTGGGCTTCGCCGTCGGCCCGCTGATCTGGGCCCCGCTCAGCGAGCTGTTCGGCCGCCAGATCCTCTTCATCGTCACCTACGCCGCCCTGACCGCGTTTAACGGCGGCTCGACCGGCGCCAAGAACAGCTGGACCCTGCTCATCATGCGCTTCTTCGCCGGCGCCTTTGGCTCGTCGCCCCTGACCAACGCCGGTGGTATCATTGCCGACATGTTCCCGGCCGCCGATAGAGGCTTGGCCATGTCGCTGTTTGCTGCCGCTCCGTTCATGGGTCCCTCACTGGGTCCTGTCATTGGTGGTTTCTTGGGCATGAAGGCCGGTATGTGAAGGCGACGACCCATGGAGCTCTATCCGTGATTTGCTGACGACTTTTGTCCCCTCTCTCTGCAGGGTGGCGGTGGGTCATGGGTTTCTTGACCATCTTCTCGGGCGTCCTGTGGATCCTGGGCTCGATTCTCGTGCCCGAGACATACGCCCCGGTCCTCCTCCGTAACCGCGCCGCCAAGCTCTCCAAAGCCACCGGAAAGGTCTACATCAGCAGGCTCGACCAAGAGCGCGGCACCCCCACCCTCGTCGAGTCGCTCAAGACGGCCCTGAGCCGCCCCTGGATCCTCCTCTTCCGCGAGCCCATCGTGTTCCTCCTCAGCATCTACATGGCCATCATCTACGGCACCCTGTACATGCTGTTCGCCGCCTACCCCATCGTCTACCAGGTCAACCGCGGCTGGAACCAGGGCGTTGGTGGGTTGCCCTTCACCGCCCTGATCGTCGGCATGCTCGCGGCCGTCGCCTACTCCATCTGGGACAACAAGCGCTACGTCCGCGTCGAGCAGGAGCACGGCGGCTTCGCCCCGCCCGAGACGCGTCTGCCGGGCTCCATCGTCGGCTGCATCGCCCTCCCGATCGGCCTCTTCTGGTTCGCCTGGACCAACTCCCCGTCCATCCACTGGATGGCCAGCGTCGCCGCCGGCGTGCCCTTCGGCTTCGGCATGGTCCTCGTCTTCCTCAGCATCATGAACTACCTGATTGACTCGTATACCATCTTCGCGGCGTCCGTCCTCGCAGCCAACTCCGTGCTCCGCTCCCTCTTCGGCGCCGCCTTCCCGCTCTTCACCTCCCACATGTACCGCAACCTCGGCATCCACTGGGCCTCCACCATCCCCTCCTTCCTCGCCCTCGCCTGCGTCCCCTTCCCCATCCTCTTCTACAAGTACGGCCCGGCCATCCGCGCCCGCTGCAAGTACGCCGCCGAGTCGGCCGCCTTCATGCGCCGCCTGCAGCAGATGCAGGTGCAGCAGGACTCGAGCGCCGGCGAGGAGGAACACGAGGAGGAGGTCATTGAGGACAAGGAGGCTGTTGCTGACGCTGAGATCGAGGACGCCCAGCCGACGTATGCCCCGATTGGTGGACGCCCGTCTAGCCGCCTGTCGAGGACGCACTCTAGGGCTAGCCGGCTCGAGCGGACGCACTCTAGGGCGTCGTCGGTTGCGGGGAGGTCGGTGTATGAGGGGAATCCGTATGATATTGACCGGGTCAATACGAGGAGCTCGTTTGCTTGAGTGAGTTTCAGGAGGGGATTGCGGGGAGAAAAGTGGTTGTGTGTGCGAGAATTGGGTCGACTGGCTTGCTTGGGGCTGGCTTGGTTGGAAATGTACAGAGGTACATGCCTGGCCAGGAGACATTACCAAAGAGCGAGTTGCACAACTTACAAGTCGTTCGACACAACTGAAAGGAACTCAAGCCAAGAGTTGTTGGGCGCGTCCAGTCAGCCACACGGGTTGCAGATTCCCTGTCAAGGGGTGACCATAACGTTGTTGTCAAGGAGCAGGGATAAGACAGGTAAACTGGTATCGCAACAATATGTGGGAGCGGAGGGTGGGGTGGTGTCCCTGCACTGCAGGACCGGCTGTATCTGGTCGGCCTTCTGGTTGCTGGTATACGGAGACCGATTCTTAGGGGTGAACTCCCGTTGGGGAAGATTTCGCCAAGTTTCATCCTTCATTCATGTAGGCATCATAGGCGGAGTCAAAAAGGAAAGGATTGGTATTTAATAAAATTTTCAGCATGGTATACCAACTGCTGGTGGTGTTCCACGTTGCGCGTGATGACCGTGGATCTGGGCTGAGTGGAAGATTGGGCGCAAATAGAAGCGCCTCCCGCAACAGATTCGCTGTCGTGACGAAAACTTGTGAGTCTAACATGATCAATGAACAGTCGCTGAGGAAGTACATGGCAATGGCCGGGGTTAATCTCGTGTATTTGGGAATCGCGGAGGCTGAGCATGGAAAAGAGTTGTAGGACCGTTGAAGTGAGCGCAATATAGTCTAATCATGTGTGGACTGTCAGTCCCCTGTCGCTATCTCGGTCACCTCCCCAGTCTGCTTTTCCTCCCCGGTCTCCTTCTCCTCTCCAGTACGCTTCTCCTCCCGTCGGCCTTCTTCATCCGCAGTCTGTCCCGCCCCCTCCCGTCCTCCAGCGTCCTGCCCTCCTCTCCCCCAACCCGGCGGCAACCGCCTCCCCATCATCAGCTCCCACAAGAGTGGGTCAAACCGCCCCTCCTTCAGCGCCTGCCCATCCCCCGCATACCGGAACGTCCACCCCACCACGCGTTGCTCTTCATCATCCTCATCCCCCTCCCCATCCGGCCCGTCAGTGAAGTAGATATAGCACGGCGTGAGATTGTAGGCGTTGGTCTCATAGTACGCGAGTTTGTACTCGTCCTCGACGGACTGGACGAGGTAGGCATAGCCTGTAACAACTTGCCCCTGCTTGCCGTCGATTAGGGCCTTGTATTGACCCCAGTTGGTCAGTTCGTAGCCGATGACTTTGGCGCTGCGCAGGAGGGGGTCGGAGTCGAGGCCCAGGACGCTGCGGAGTGTGGATGGGTTGGTGAGCGTGCCGTAGAAGAAGTAGTACATTGGTTTGTAAAGGTATGGTGGTGGTTCCCGGGCGCGCTGCAGCAGATAATCTGGGGGCATGGAAGCCAGCTTGTCGAGATAATGAGAGTGCCGGGGCACGGCGGGCTGGGGAGGCCGCGCACTGGCCAGTAATGGGGGGAGCGGAGGTGGCGGAGGAGGAGGGGGAGGAGGAGGAGGAGGAGGAGGAGGAGGAGGAGGAGGAGGAGGAGGAGGAGGAGGAGGAGGAGGAGGAGGAGGAGG